>JALGQZ010000002.1:1202500-1802500 GCA_023105745.1 Austropuccinia psidii
ACAGACCTTACCCACAAGGGAAAAGGATTCCCAAATTGGAGCCTTTAGCCGTGTACAGTGTCTTCAATATGGCCAGGACTCTTATGGAATTCACAGCAAAAGAACAGGAAAGCATGAACAGGACCTTTCCACACAAATAATAAAAGAAATCCAATTTGTTAAATCCAGTATTGATGTAGAACTTGGTAAATTTGATGCAAAGCTAAATAACATAACATCCAATATAAGGAAATTAAAAAGAAATGACAAAAAGTATACTGAGTGGTATAAGTTGAAAAATTTCAAACATGATTCAATTACCAATACATGTTACAGAATTGAAAGTAAATGTGAAGCCCAAAATGTTGAAATGGAAGATCTTTCCATTTTAAACAATAATTATCAATTTAGAATTCTAAAAGATCATGTTTTGGAAATAATTAATAATACAAATAAGTTTGCCACGTATTGGGCAAGAGGTGACAGTGAGAGGCAGAAATTAAAGAATGAAATAATTGCAAATGTGGAGTAAATTCATAAGAATTATGAACCACATATGCCAAGACTTTCTACACCTTTGACTGAAGTGAAACCTTCTGTAAAAGGAAGTTTTACCCCATTTTTAGGAGAAAATCCTATCTGTGGAAAAGATATTCCCAAACTGGAAGAATGGCCAACATTCTCTGGTGAAGAAGAATACAATCATATTTATTTCATAAGAACGGTTGATGTGTTGAAAGAAGATTATCACCTACCTGATGAGATCATAGTGAGAAAGCTAAACTCTTTGTTTACCAGAAATGAAAATACAAGGTATTACAAAATGAGACTAGATCATGGTAAACATGATTGGCCTTGGTGGAAATCTGAAATAATCACCTAATGGGCTAACAATTCTTCGATATTTGAAATGGAAAATGCTTTCAAAAGAGCCATTTTTTAACTCAGTGAAAGATAAACCACTTACTTGGTTCCTCAAGCAGGAAGACAGATTATCTGCCTTACACCCAGATATGTCCGACTCTATGATTAATATGAAACTATTAAGAAAATGCAGAGGAGAACTAGAACATGCCATCACGTGCAGATGTGTAGAGCCCTGCTCAACAGAAGACTACATCAATGCCATGGAAGATATCATTACTAGGACAAGAATTGGTAAAACCTGGACTAGAATCCCTATGGAATCCAACATGGTCTCAAAAACTTCCAGAGAAGATAAGATGCCTGGAATACCTGTCTTGAAGTGTAATAAATGTGGAAGCACCTCACATTTAGCAAAATCTTGCACCAAGAAGACAAAAATTAATGAAGTTAAAGTCATTGAAGAAGTTCAGTGTACTGAACAGAAAGAGGAATCTGACCTAGATTCTGCAGTCTCTGAGGATACACCAGTAGAATACTATCCCATTGAGAACATTACAGCTTTCTTTGAGGTCACAGAATTCCATACTCACTTGCCACAGTACAGTGACAATTTTCATAACCTGATCAATATCCAGGATGCCAGAATGTGTAAAATCAAACCTGCTAGAGGTAAAGGATACACTTCTGGAAAATGTTGTATCACATCAATCCTGATAAAAGATATTGAAGCCAAATTAAATTTTGATACAGGCGCATTTTGTATTTGCGTAGGCAAAGATTATCTCCAAGCCATATTTCTTGGATGGAAGAACCATCTATTACCAATAGAAGGTGTACAATTTAGTAGTTCCAGTAATAATGTATACCCTTTGTGCATATTGGACACTAATCTTGTATCTCCACATCCAGCAGGAAGTGTAAGAATGAAAACTGAGATAGTAGTAATGGACAGTTGCACATCTCAGCACAACATTCTTGGAAGTGATTACTTTAATATTTATGGTATTGACATCAATAACCATAAATACAGATATTTCACAATTGGAGAAATTAAAGACAAAAATTTGCTTTTTCCAATATTCCAAAACATATATCTATGATATCTTCTCTTAAAGATACCTATAAGGATGAATTTGTGGATAATCAACTTGTTCAAGAACAAATTAACCCATCATCATCATTCAAAATGAGGCATGATCTTATTGATGTATTATACACATATAGGAATGCCTTTGCTTCTGATCATGAACCATTAGGTGCTATTGAAGGGCATGAAGTTGATATTACTCTTAATATTGACAGATCATACCCTCCAGTACTTAGAAGACAAGCTTATCCAGCCAGTTCCAGAGCTAGAGAAGCCTTGGAAAAACATATTCAAGAGTTGATCCAACTTAGTGTACTAAGGAAATTAGGCCATAATGAAGAAGTTGAAGTGACAACACCTGTTATTATTGCTTGGCATAATGATGAATCAAGGATTGTTGAAGATTTTAGAGCATTGAATACCTGGACAGTTTCAGATAGGTATCCAATTCCTAGAATTCAAGAAACCTTGACTCAATTGTCTAAAGCCAAGTATATAAAATCCATGGATGCTTTGAAAGGCTTTCATCAAAATGTTTTGATGCCCAAAACTAAGAAATTATATATAATTATCACTCACTGTGGTATTTATGAGTATCTTAGAATGCCATGTGGCATTAAAAATGCACCATCTCATTATCAAAGAATGATTAATACCATCTTCCCTACAGAATTATCTGAAGGATGGCTTATCATTTATATTGATGATATTATCCTTTGTTCTGATTAATGGTCTTTACACCTTGAAAGACTTGCAAGAGTACTTAAAAAGTTTCAGAAGTGAATATGAAGATTTCACTCAAGAAATTTAATTTTGGTTTTGAAGAACTCAAAGCATTAGGACATATTGTTTCTGGCTTAAGCTTGGGTGTTAACAAAATAAAGTGGCAGCAGTGTTACTTAAGCCAATACCCCAGAATAAAAAGGAAATGATGTCTTTTCTTTGATTTTCCACTTATTGCAGGCAACACTTGAAAGATTTTGCAATTCTAGCTAATTCACTTTATAGAATATGTGATCAACAAACAGTATTTGAAATGACACAGGAGAGAATTAAAGCTTATGAGAAGATAAGGAAAACTCTTACAGAAGCACCTTTACTCCTCATGCCTGACTGTAATATACCTTTTAAATTGTACATTGATGCATGTGGAGATCAATTAGGGGCAGCCCTACATCAAGTCCAAATTATTGATGACAAACCTACAGAAGGACCAGTTTGTTACATCTCAGGGCAAATCAAACCAGCTGAAGCCAGATATGGTGCAAGCCAAATGGAGTGCTTATGTTTGGTATGGACACTTCAGAAATTACACTATTATCTTGATGGCAGTGTTTATGAAGTGATAACTGACTTTAATGCCATGAAATCACTTCTTAACATGAAAACTCCCAACAGACATATGTTGATATGGCAAATAGCTATTCAAGAATATAGAGGAAACATGACTATAGTTCACAAAGCAGGAAGGATTCACAGTCATGCTGATGGACTTAGCAGATGGGCATTAGCCAACACTCCTGATAACCCAGCCTATGAACCTTTGGAAGCAGAACCACAGATTCCAATTGAAGGAATTAACTTAACTGATATTGGGACTGAATTCTTTGAAGAAGTCAGAGAATCTTATAAGAAAGACAAGAATTGCCATGTCTTGACTTCCTTATTAGATAAATACTGCAAAGATCAATCTTTGGTCAATACACTGGATGAAGTTTGGAAACGTTCCTATGCTGAAGGAAAATTTCACTTGTTGGATAGAATAATTTACCACAGAACCAAACATTCTTGTGTAATGGCATTGTGTAGTAGACTGCTTATCAATACCATTCTTCATTAATGCCATGATAGCATCTACTCTGTACACTTGAGAAAGTGAAGAACTGTGCATGGTGGCCATCTTGGAGAAAAGAGACCATTGAATATTTCCATTCCTGTGACAGATGCCAAAAGGCAAACAGGAGTACAGGCAAGAAATTTGGACTTATTATTCATATTCAAGAACCAAAATACCCTTGTGAAGTTGTTCACATGGATTGGGTCACAGCACTTCCTCCAAGTGGTGACAAAAGCTATTATGCTTTTTTAGTCATTGTAGACAGATATAGCAAGACTCCCATATTCTTACCCTCTCATAAAGATGACACAGCTATGGATACAGCTCTTCTTCTATGGATTAGAGTTATTTCTCATACAGGATTATTTAAGAATATCATAAGTCACAGAGATCCCAAGTTTACATCTGCACTTTGTACCAATCTTCATAGATTGTTTGGGACTAAGCTGTCAGGATGATACTATGATAAAGGTATAACTAGGCTAATTAAAACTTTAACTGTGTATATGACACGACAGAAAATGATTTAAAAAAAGATTTAGAAAGGTTATAATAAGATAAAACGGTTCTACTATTGAGAAATAGTGGTGGTGAGCGCTATTGAGAACCGTGGGTGCAGGCTTTATCTGTTGGATTACAATAATAAAGTCTACAATAATTGAAGATTATAATTATACCTGATTATTTAACCAAGAGTAAAACTGTTTTTGACAGTTTACTACGTAGGTTATTCAAGAGCAGGATGAGAAGAGGATTTTGGCTGTGAAAAGCCCTCCTTTTATCCTGAAATTGGGGTGGAAAGGCTGCTAGACCTTTCCACAGAGAGGAAGTGAAGATTTTTCACTCTCTATGACAGGCTTGTGGTTTTCAAACAGCCTGTATACCCTGTATTGGGCTCAGATGTGGTTTTGAAACCACATCTGGGCAGTTTTCACCAATACAGGGTGAAAATTTTCATCTGGGGACCTCACAGCCTGATTCTGACGTGTATGACGCGTAGAATGCTGTACAGAAACTGTATGGGACCCCAGTATTGACTGAAATATGAGGTATTGAAGTAAAAACATGCTTCTTTGTCTATTTGACACCTCATATTCATGGTTATGGGATATTATCCCATGGTAAGGCTGTATCTGACAGCAGGTGGGATTTTGACCTTAAAATAGTCATAACTCTGTCAGTTTTTGAGATATCAAGCTCAAAGCTGGTTCATTGAATAGCTCTGTATGAGCTCTACACAATGTTACCCAACTTGACATGTTTATCATTAAAGATGACAAAGTTATCCCATGTACAAGTATTTTTGTACATTGGCATGGTCTGGCCAAAAGCTGTATTAAGCTTGTTTGGCCAATAACTTCTGTTGTAGTTGAGTTATGAGGAAATGGATGGCACCATCAGATAGCCCTGATTGTGCTCTTTCCAAAAAGACCCCACTTCAGGTATCTCACAGTAAAACTGTAAAAGCTAGATGAGAGGTGAATGTTTTGTTCACCCTTATTTGGTCTGAATTTGACCATAACTCAAGTAATACTGGTGCTAGCTCAGTTTGGCTGGAACCATTTGATAGCCCTGGCTTAGAGCTTCATTTTGAGTACCCATTTGATGGTGTTAAGCCTCTCCTTCTAGATTTTAGATGAGAGGTGAAAATTAAGGTTTATGCTCAGCAATGACTTTGAGCAGGAATAACTTTGTTATTTCTTGTCCTATGGTGATGGGACTTATATTTTCAGGAAGAGGTTAGTTTCCTCTTTCTTTTGATACCTTTTGAGCTAATTTGGCTCAGTTCCATGTTTTGGTGGTATTTTGGCTATACCATTGGTTTATGGTATTTTGGCTGTCATGCTTGTGCTCTGGTTTTGAGTCACAGGCTGACATAAGCTATCATTTTCTACAGCATATCACCCTCAAACAGATGGGCTAGCAGAGAGAATGATTCAAGCTTTAGAAGACATTATCAGGAGATTTTGTGTTTATGGGTTAGAATTCAAAGACTCAGATGGCTTTACCCATGACTGGTGCACTCTGATACCTGCATTAGAATTGGCATATAGGACATCAGTACATTCTTCCACAGGTCAAACTCCTACTATGTTAGAAAAATGATGGAATCCAAGACTCCCAGCGGATACACTGAGGAAAGACTTGATTGACATTCATCCTACAGCTTCCAGCTTCAGAATAATGCTTGATAAAGTGAAACACCATGCAAAAAAGAGTATGAAAAATGCTTTTGAATATGCTAAAAAGAAGTGGTACAAGAGTCACAAAGTACCAGACTTCAAAGTAGGGGACTTAGTTCCAGTTTCAACCTTGAATTTTAATAATATCAAATGCCCAAAGAAACTTAAAGATTCCTATGTAGAACCTTTTGTTATTGCTGCCTTAAATGCAACCAATGCAGTTCAAGTGGAATTAAGTGGTGAATTGGAAAATGAACACCCAACCTTTCCAGTCAACTTGATAAAACCCTATCAACAAACTGAAAAATAATTGTTTCCTTTAAGGAACCCAACTCCTTTGACTGTACCACCAGTGGAACAGAGTGAAGACAGAAAAATAAAGAAAGCTATAAAAGAAAGGAGCCTTAGGGGCAAACATCAGAGAGAATATCTTGTTGTATATCGAAATCCAATACATGAAAATTAATTGATGGCAGAATTAGAAATACCTGACTCAGATAAACTCTTAAGAAGATTTAGACATGAAAGAAGGCCACAATCCTGAATGTGTCTGTAAATGTGCTTTAAGTTACTTGATCTAAGTAATGTAAAGAGGTTGGACAGTGCTTTGGGGGCCTTTTTCTTCTTTATACCATTGATAAAACTGTAGTACAATTTAATTTTTTTTGGTGGGAGGGAATGTGAGCCTTGAGGTATATTATACATACCCAAATAGGCCACAATCATCTTAAAAATAAAGTTTTGAGCTATGCATAACCAATAAGTCATGCATATATTCAAAATTCATCATTTTTGATTTCAGGAAAGATGAACAACGTTTTGTAGAGTAAGTAAATCCATGAATTTAAGGCCAGAAGTGGATTCTACACAAAACTTCATCTAGGGCAGCTCCATAGAGTGAATAAGCTCAAATTCTTGGAGGTGGTAATATGGAAAATAATTCAATACCTCATCATCAATACCACATAAAAGATCTGTCAAACTTTTTGTTTTTCTCTATTTCACGCCAAAATAATGGCAATGTGACAAATCCCATGTTACATATACACTAAGAATAGTGTTATGCATGTTTTGGGAACCTAATATTATGGTATTTTTACATTCACCTTTGGTACACCCATAGTGGATATCTCATTTGAAGCTTAAAATTCTATTTTGACATAAAAAATAGGCAAGGGGGACAAAAGACATCAAAGACAGCCAGGGTACCCAGCTTCTGAGGCCTCTGAGGCGTGGAAAGCTCCAAGAAATGGATCCATGAATGATCTTGTCCTAATTTGTAAACTAAAACCTTTTGGGAACTTGGTTACCATGTTACAACTTCAGTAAATCATAAGAAAATAGCAAATAACCTGCTATTTTAACATGCCAAGGAGGTAAAGAGCAACTTAAACTCTTGTAGCCATGTCAATTCTTAATTCTTTCCATTGATAAGCCTCAAAATAGTAATTGAAACCCTTTTTGGACTAGTATCCATTGATTTACCTCATAGCAACCAGCCATAGACTGCCATTTGCAATTCTACATAGGAATGAGGTAAAACTTCAAAAATTCATTAAAAATACAATTCTTGATTAATCTTTCCAAACCTTTCAGGACCAATTTAAAACTGTATATTGCATATCAAAACCAAAAATGAATATACTTTTATATGTAAAATGAAAAGCTTTACCTACAGTCCCTTTTGAGGATTCCATGTGAAACACAGAATCTTTAAAAATTTACAGAAAATACGTTCTGTGATGAAATTTCCAATATCATTGATGACTTTGGGAAATCAATGATTATTTTGGAATAAGAGAAGATTTACAGTTGTTACTCCTTTTATTCTTAAACATAAATGGGTTGGTAGTCACATAAAAACCTCAATTAAGCAATTATGATAATCTTATGTGACAACTGATGATGCAATCAATAATCCAAAAAGGTTTGTTGTTTTCTCACTCACTGTTTCTTCAGCTTTCTCCATGGCACGCCTCTTTGAGCTGTCTTAGACTTAAAAGAGGCCTCCTCTTGCTGTTTTTTCCAAATCATCATCATCACATTATTCATTTATATCATTGTTACCAACAAGTAAGTATTAGTTAAACTTTTCTTAAGTGTTTTGTTTTTCAGAATCAATCATAAAGACGTGAAATCATAGAAATCAGCTATATATTGCTGTAATATTGCTATAAAACCATTTTGATCCATTAAATCCACAATTCTATGTCAAATCTCTCTGCTTTATCTTTCAATAAGTTCTTTGGAGTATTAGTGAGTTATTTATTTTTAATTCTTCAAGTTTTTCTCTAGTAATAGTTTCCTTCAAGAATTACCATTATAATTATTATTGTTAAAGATAATTATATATTAAAATAATTTTATTATTTTAATAAAAGAAGTTTTTATTATTAAATGATTCTTGTAATTGATTCTTGTAGACAGTTACTGCTCACTGTTATAATCACTAGTAGTGTATAACATGTGAAAGAAATAATTCTTTAATTATTTAATTGTGGTTATAATAATTCTTTATTATTATATTTCATAATAACAGTCATAGTAGTGTTGATTAATAGTAATATTATCAATAGTTTCATAGACACATCTTACAATTTGAGCTAATTAAAAATAAATTCTATAAAAAGATAATATAAATGATGAGGTACAGAAATCTTGAGAAACAAAATGTGAATAAATTAAAATATGAATTCTATAAATATCTGGATAAATCTGGTGAGTGAATTTTAATGAGGACAGCTATAATTTGTTTAAATTTCTTACATCATGAAGGGAAGCTAATCTTACATGGCTATTAAGTTAAGTTTGTATCATGTAAAGCGTACTTCCAGAATTTTTAAGGAACATTTCAATAGCCTCCCTGAAAAAAATCTTTCCAAATTTATACTTTCCTCTGCTTTTCTTAGAATTAATACTAAATCATACAGAGATTCCCTTTCTGTATACTTAAAATTTAAAAAGTCTCATTAATGTGCATATATGCCTTAATAACTAAGAATACTATATATAGGAGATGAGCCTTATTTTAGTCAGATTCAGATTTTATTACTAGATGATAATACCTTTTCCATTCAGGAAGCTGAATAGCAGTTTTATAGATCATCTTGACACAGTAACCTTTTCTTATACCTATTGAATCTGTATATTGGATTAATTGGCGTCTTTATATTCATAATGGGGATTTCCATAGGTTCATAAATGGTTCTAATTTTTTGTCCTCATTCTATTGAGTTGATTTTTTTCTCATTTTGAGGTATTAGAGAAATAGTACAGTTATATTTTCATAATTGAATCTCACAAAACATAAACAATATATAAAATGTTTTGGCTTCAAACTTACAAACATCTATTGATTCCTTGTATGACTTACAGGAATTCTTTCAGAATTAGTCACCCCAAAATAATTAAAAAAGGTGTTATAAGACTCACAGGAAATAATTAAAATATAAATGCAATGGCAAGCTGTTTCAAGCAATAGTCTTGAACCAAAAAATATAATTTATGTAGAATAAGATTTCAGATATCATAAAATGTGAATGGACCTTTCTTGAACGTGGAGGATATACTTTAAGTGATCTTAGATAGGATATAAAGCCTTAATTTAGGGTATCTTGCAATTTTCTGATAGAAAGTATTCCCTTAACATTTGACATTTGGCATAAAGCTATTGAGTTATGCTGTTAGTTCTTTTCACTGGACTGACTGCTTCAATTTAAATAAAAAAAATCCCTTATTAAGAAGTGATTTTCATGTTTAAATTTCAAAAGAACCTCATGTTTTTTATTCTAAAGAGAAATTCAGATTATATTCTTTAGGCTTTTTTTTTATATCCTAATTATTACCAATATATAGCTTTCTATTTGAGTAAAACCCCTTTATTTATGTATAAAATCCCATAAATTTCTCTTTTGATTCTTATTAATAATCAGTGTAATGAACCAAAACTCCTCTTGGTAGCTTGAAATCCTAACATACTTGTGGTACATATTCAATGAAAATTCCATTTTAATATATTTTTATCTTGAGTAAATGTGTTTTAATTTAAATTTGTGTAATTTATTCTTCATTATTTTATCCAGTTTCCTTGATTAGAAAAAAGTCAAAATATTGTTTTTATCTTTATAAAGCCTTTTTTGGAGAAAAAAGCTCAATCAAGGTGTCTTTGGTGCATGATATCTTGATTAATAAATCACATTAATCATTGATCCAAAATTTTGTTCATCTGATTTTACTTAATTTTAAATGAAGAGAAATAGTATTAGAATTTTATTTATTCATTTTCTCAACATATGGTAAATATGAAATTGTATCTTTTTGAATCTTGCTACATATTTGAATAACTATAGAACAGACGAAGAAAGCTCCATTTTCTTTCAATTATTTTTCTTTGTATACAACCCACCACAGTATTTTCTAATATAAAACTTTATTCATTGTCTAATTTTTAGCTCTTGAGATTTGAAATTTTTGGAAAACATTCATATTAAAAAATAAAATTTAAAATAAATGGCTTTAATTTCTACCAAACCTTCTGTTTTGTAATTTCATTTCCATCCTATCTTCTAATCTGTATTCTTCTTACCTCAAATTTAAATCTCTAAGTGAAGCACATTCTGTCAGTTTTATACACTTTTAACACGTTTAATAATTGTTAAATACTCAATTTTGTATTTTTTTATATATAATCAGATAACTTCTCAGTGAGCTTTCTATGAAAATTCCATTTTATTACTGGAAATTTTGTTTTATATAGCTTTTCTATATACTTATTATTAAATAATCTTTTCCCTATAGTCTCTTATGAGCTATATTCTTATAATTTATGGCTGGTATTCCACTTATATAAAACACATATCTTTTTCCATGGTAAATCTTTGATATTTCTATGATCACAATCTCTTTTGAAATACAATCTGAATAGAATAATCATCTTTCTCTATATTTATTCTAATTTATATTATTGAAGAATTATGAATTCTTTTCTTTTTTCATATGACTTTCCATTAATAATAAGTTAATTTATATTAATACTGAGGATATTTTTGAATTTGTGGTTAAAATAATCCATTATATTTCATTTTTCTTAAACAATAATTATATCCCTCTTAATTACTAATAATATTTTTGAGAGTTACAGAGAAAAACCTTAAAAAAGGAGAATTGGTACTACTAAGAACCTTTTTCTATTAATTATAGCTGTATTTGGGTGGTAAAGTTAAATATTTCATCATTCTTGATCCTAACTTCCCAATATGAGTATCTTCAATAAGAACTTTAAAAGGTAGATGATATTTGTATATATTATACCATTTTTCAGGTTTCAAGTGGCACTATATTTTTGAATGTTTGTGATGAAGTTTTGTGAGCTGAACCATTAGTTAGATTCCTCTTTAAAACTTAATACATCAACATACCTTCTGAGGTTCTCATCCAAGCTTGTGATCTGGTTGCGAGGTTAAATTTAAATGTTTTTCTCAGCTCAATTTTTGGATAGGGATAAGCTTAGCATTTTATATCCAATTATTATAAGGATTTTATTTTTCCAAATGGTTCAATTTCCTTTTTCAGGGGTCTTAAATTAAGGCTATCTTCGCTCAGAACCATCCATATGGTTTATGCTATCTTTAATATTTCTTACGGTACTTTATTTTCATGCTTGTTCTCTGGTATCAATGTACAGGCTGTGAGTTTTGTTGGACCTATTCACTGTTTAAATGGTGCTTCTCTCCTGTTGTATATTTATTAAATATTGTTTTTGTTTTTGTTCTATATATTTTTTTCTATCTACTGTATAAAAAAAAGTACAGTAATTTTTTTGTTACCTTATTGTGTCTTTCTTCTGTACCGGAACTGTACTCTTTAGTAGTTAAAGAAGTAACTTGTTTTAATTTTTATTATGCAAATTAATAGAATTAAAAGTAAAATTTAATTTTATCTTTTTCTTCGTCATATTGTTGTTGTATACTTAACACACTATCAGTACCAGCTTCTCAGAAATTGGAATTATTCTTTTGAAAGTATAATAAATATTCATATTTTTATCCTTTTTATATTGGCCGGTAGAGCCCAGAGGAAAGACCTCCTGGCCGTATCGCAGCACTTTTGCGTATTTTAAACTTTTATTGTACTCGTTTTTGCAGTTTGAAACCAGGAGCAAATTCCTTCTGGGCGTACCCCATTACTTCATATTCTATTGTTTTCACCCCTCTTTTTTTATCATCATCATTATTTTGTCAAAAAACTTAGTTAATTATCACTTACTAAGCTCTTACATCTATTTTACATTGAGGACCATGATTGAGTCAGAATGAGATATTATTGGAACATTAGATTTAACTCTAGGGTTTTATCAACAGCCCATGAATATTAAATAGAATTTTAATCAAAAGAAACTATAGCCTAATTATTTGTTTCTTCAATGACGAAGATCTATCATTTGTCTCAAGTATGCTGGGTCAAGAAAACAAAAGAAATGGTCAGTTCTTGTAGAATATGTTAAAATCATAATATATTTCTAATGAAATATCTATTAAATCCTTAGCTTTTACAAAATTTACTAAAGTAAAATTCAACATGAATTTGAATTTTATTCGATAAATTAGAACTAAAGTCATGAGAATTCAATTGGAAGAATAAGAATTCAGTGTCATGGTAATAAGAAAACTACCCTCCAAACTTGATTCATTTGTGAAATTGATTTATCGTGGATTCCAGAAAAATTGACTTTACTTCATTGTTAAAAGAACTAGAACAATACTGTATGCAATTAAAATTGAATGAAGATAGCTAGAATGTTACAACTGCAATCACCATGAGCAAAGTGGCTGCACCTTATAGGAGGTGTTTCATTTGGAATTTGACATGGAATAAGAACTGGATGAAGGTTGGAGATATTATAGAAATTAAGTTTCAAAATGGAAGCTTTGGACGAATTTAAGCCACATATGCAAGCCACAAATCTGCAATATAGCTTCCTGAATATACTTGTTTGGTAAGGCTGGTCAAAGCTCAGTAGCTCAAAATTATATGTAAAAGAATTATTTTAATTCCTTCTTTATTTCAAGTTGTTTTCTCAATGAATATAATCTCATGAAAAGTTAATTCGAAATTCAAGGTCTTCTTCATAGGATTCTACATACATATTATAGATTCACCAACCAATTTGTGGCAAATAATAGCCAAGAAAACTTAAAACTAGGACCATTATAACTTGGAATATTTTATTAATAAGCAAATATCACAATTAATTGAGATTTTTCTGGAAATATAGATATCACAAAATAGTGAATTGAAAATTAAATTGGCTTCTCTTACAAATCTCTATATTAAGTGATACATTATATTCCTTTTTTTCTCTTATGGAAGTCAAATTATCTACTTTACATTGAAAATATCCTCAATTTAACTAACAATAAATTAAGCTTAAGAAGTAAATAGCAAAGAACAATATGTATGTATCAAATATCACCATTATTTAAAACCATAAAGTTCTTTATAGAGAATTCTTTCATTTATGTTTATAATACATGGAGCCTGGAAGAAAAATACCTTTCTTTAATTTTATAATTGGTTCATTACTTTATGATGCAAGAAAAGCTTTTAAATGAAGAATCCTTCTGATTTTCAGAAAAGAACCATGGATCAATCATAGAATAGTTTGTGCAATTTTCCTCTAAAAGAGATCTTTCTTTAGTTTCTTCAACAATGAAATAATTGCTTTTGTAATAGAATGTTATTTATCCCTTGATATATTGCTTTTGGAAAATGAACAATCCGTATTTTAAAATCTTTATTTTATGTAATACTTCAATATTTGAAAGCCTAGAGTACAATCTCTAAAATAATAGATATTTTCAGTTATTCTCTTGATAAAATAAGGGGAGAAGTTATAAAAAAATTGAATTATAGCTCTAATACCTAATAAATTTAGATTGCATATGAGGCCACTTAAATTATATGTGTTAAAATTGAGTAAATATAACCTTAATTTATTAATATGGATAGACTTAATTTTCATCAA
Source organism: Austropuccinia psidii (assembly GCA_023105745.1). NCBI lineage: Eukaryota > Fungi > Basidiomycota > Pucciniomycetes > Pucciniales > Sphaerophragmiaceae > Austropuccinia > Austropuccinia psidii. The sequence goes on from JALGQZ010000002.1 coordinate 1,216,477, forward strand.
TGGAGTTTTGACTTAGAAGAAATAAATTTATTTGATCTTCTTACTAGTATATATTTAAGCTATTCTTGTTATATCTATTAGGAGCTATTTTTTTCATTCACTACCTTTAAATCTATTTTTTAATAATTTGAGTTTATGGAGAGTTCTCCATTTGTAGAGAAGTTAAATTTGTGTTTTTTAATGGGTTAAAAGCTTTAATTATTCCAGAGAGAGTTTTTCACTTTCCTCATTCTAAAAAATGCAGAGAAAAATATCAGTAAAGTTATTTTCTGGAATAGTTTTCCAAGTTTTATGAATTCATTTTTCTTGAGAGATATGGGGGCAATTATTTAAATTCTGTATAAAGGTCAAATTAGATATAATATACATATCATATAGTGCTTATTAATAATCAAAAGATGTTCATTCCTTAACAGATAAAAAATATGTTTTCTACATAATTGAAATATATGTGAAATTTTAAAAAACAATTGGTATGAATAAAAATTTTTACAAAATGACTATATTGAGTCTCATTTATAAAGGTTTGGAGAGTCTTCTTGATTTTAATATGCTTTGAAGAATATTTTAAGCCCGAAATGATAGTCTATTTCTAATTATAAGGTTCTTATAAGGTGTAGTTTATTTAATGATAAAAAAACCTTATTTCCAAATCTCTAAGATAAAATATGAAAGGCGTCCTTGCCTTATTTTTGGTATTTATGTTGAGTAATGGCTTATAAAAGTCACAAACATTTTGTCTTTTTAAGCTATGGGATACATAATTAAGCTGGAAATTGTTTGGAAGTAGGCTTGGGGTGATTAAAAGATAACTTCAGATCTATATCCAAAAAGCTTCAAAAAATGGTCACAATCATATTTCGAAATTTCAATCTTAATTATTGAACATTGATAAAAGGAATTGACTAATACCTTGATCATTGTTGGATGGTAGTTTATTAAAATCGTCCTTTGAGAAATATCTACACTAAAAAAACCTTTAGTCATACATTTCATAAATCATTCATCTAATTCATAAATGATAATCTTGCGTCACTGAAAATATGATAAAATTTTGATTATTTTTTTAAAAAATGATGAAATTTCTATTAATACTTGGAAAAGTAAAATTAAATCATTAATTTGAGGCTTGACTTTATTTTAACAGTATTACATTGAAATAAATTTTTCACCATATTTTCTGACTAAATCCCTCTGATAAATATAAGCAGATAATTTTCAGAGATTGAGTGACTTGGTCCTGATTTTTTAAGGAAAATATTGAGATTTAAAACTGATATGATCAGTAGTATCTGAGTTAATTCATTTCCTATAATTCATTCCCCCCTTTTTCATTTTTAAAGTCGAAATCCCCCCTCTTGATTGTTTAAAAGAAAATATAGGCCAAAAACCACACAGAAAATGAATTTAAATTCTCTTTTTTCAAAAATTTAAACACACAGTATAAAGTTATCTCAAAAATGAATGAAAAGTAAAATCATGAAAGATGAGGAATATTTGTTCTATTTTTATGGTTTTATAATTATTTTTTCATTTCTTTTCAAAGAAAATCGGTAAGAAAGATATCCTCCTTTTGATGGGAAAAAAGTTCTTTTATTAATTTTGCTCCACTTTCTCAATTTTATGCACAATTGTTTAGTTAATACTGTTATCCTCTGATATTACGAATTATTCCTTTTTAATGTTTTTTTTTCATTTTTCAATTCTTTTCAATCATTATGTGTTTATTCATTTTTAGTCTTCTACTAAAAATTACAGATCGAAGGCCCTGTACGGACTGCTTCTGTAAGATTGTCGATGATCATTGACAATTTCACAGTAGCGGTCTCTGCAATACCTTTCACTTGAAATATTGATTTACATTTTTTTACAGTAATTTTCCCTTTTTTTCCTGTAAATTTAAGCTTCATAAGAACTGTAAACTCTCTTTTTGTAGCAGGATGATCTTTACATACCCTGATATTTCTCCTTTGAATAAAAAATTAAAAGAAAATTAAAACATCCAAATTTGAAGGCCCAACTTCTGTTTAAAAAATAGAAATGAGAGCCTTCTTCATAAAAGGTTTGATGAGTCTCCTTAATTATAATAGGCATCATAAAATGAAATGAAAATCAAAATATTAATTATATTGATAAATCCATAATCAATAAGGAAGAAAATATATATATTCTATAAATTCTTCCCTTTTTGAATAATTTCATGAAAGCAAATCTTTATTATTTCATATTCTTTCCTCGTAGTTCAAGAGAACTGACTATATAAAAAAGTTCAAACTATTCTTCTTCTCAAGATGAGTATTTCACCCATGATGGGAATATCTCTTAGCCACATTCAAATGCAAAAAAAGAAGTGATATTATTATGGACTTGTAATAAATTAGAAATTGCTTGAAATAAAAGCTTCTTTCATTTTTAAACCTGTATTTTTTCAATTGAGGTTCTCAAAATTGAAAAAGCAGTGTTCAACTTCAAAAAATACACAAAGGGTAAAGTACTTGTGGTATATATTGGCTGTGTGAAGATGCAAATGGAGATCAAGGGCTTCTTTACTAATAAACACTTTTTAAAATATTTCATTTAATATGATATAAGCTATTATATAAAATCAAAAAATCATAATCTTGGAGCTTTAACATTCTAGTGGCTTAGAATAACCTGAAATATCAATAAAAGTTTGAATCCTGGTTACAACTTAGTTCAGAGGAAGAATCCAAGCTCATTCTATGATTGGTCCAAGCTAATTTTCAAATGCAAAATATGCTGTCAGGTGCAGCCACTTTGCTCATTTTGAAGGTATATTCAAAGAAGAAAGATACAATGAAATTATTCTAAAATGAAGAGTTATACAAAAAATTATTTCTGGAAGCAATGACTTGAAAAAAGACCAACAAATTTTACAGCTCATCACAGTGAAGATGAGCCATCAATTTCCTTGTGACTCATACCATTCCAACAATGAGGGGTGGTTTTGGAGCTACGTACTTTTGATATGGTGCTTTTCACCTTTTGTGGTTCTTATTCAATATTGTTTTTGTTTTTGTTTTATATAGGTTTTTTTAGTCTTTAGAAAGAAAAATCAAAGCCCTTTTTCTCTTACCTTATGGTTTATTTATTCTGTATTAGTACTTTACTCTTTATTATTTAAAGAGGTAGAAGCTCATCGTAAGTTGAAGTATGAAACTTGTTAGAGCATTTCACCGTTGAAACGGTGCTTTCCCTTTCATTATTTGTACTTTTCATTTAAAATACTTTTTCATTGAACAAAAGTAAAAGTACTTTTGTTCGTTCCCTTATTGTACTTATTTTACTAAACAATACTGTACTCTTTAGTATATAAAGAGACATTACTTCGTTGTAGCTTATGATAATATATGATAAAAAAAAAATATAATAATATAAAATAATAAAAAATAATAAATTATATCATCGTCGTCGTCGTCGTTGCTTCGCTATCGTATACTCAACAAAACTTAAGCAAAATAATGATCAAAGTTAGTTTCCTCCTTATGGCGATCTGTCATCTTGTTATTTTATACTTGACAAGGTTTGATTTTTGGAGAATAAAGGTGAAGGTTGGGTGTGTGTTATTTTAAATAATAAAACATATTAATAACAATTATGAATTTCAGTTATAAAAGAAAATATTGCAGCAACTTAAAGATTATTAATACTGCATTGATTTTACTATTGATAAATAAATTGGACGAAAACATTCCTTCACTGCTATCATTTTTTAATCTTTTGATCGGAACATTTCATCCGTATAAGAATCAGGAATCATATTATTTATTTCATCATCATTTTAATTCAATACCTTCCTCTTTATATAATAATAATAGTACTTCTCCAAAGGCCCTTCCATTTTCTATGAATTGGTTTTTAACAGCAAGATACATATTTTTTACATAAGGAAATTTTTATCAGCTTATTGGTTACCATTATTACCAGGCTCAAAGATTGTTTAATGCTGTTTAGAATTTAAGCTGTAAAGTCTTTATACTTAACTCAATTTAATCAATTATTTTTCCCACTAAATGGATTTCTGATTTCTCTCAATTCTATAGAGTCGTGAAATTAAGATTGAAGAGAAGATGGATCTCAGCCTTATCCTGGAATATCATATTTATTATTTGGAGTACTACCTGGTTTTTGGTTCCTTTAAGTGTAGCTAAAAGATTGTGAGCCTTAGAGCTATCTTCTTATAGCAAAAATATGAACAATCAAGCTAGGATCAACAAATAAAGATAAAATAATCATTTTTCATTATTGAAAACAATTTTATCATTAAATAATACTAGAATATTCAATTTTGAAAAAACAGGTCCAATAATTATTGAAGTTTCAAAAATACTGTTTTACTTGGAAACATTAAGTGAAAATAAAAATTCAATAATAATATCAAAAATAATGTATTTTATGTAAAAAAATGATAAAGTCAACTATATATATTTTTTTTAAAAATAAACTTATTAATTTTATTTCACAATTGGATTCCCCATGAAGTTTTAGGTTGGGTCACTTCTGAGTAAAAATTCTGTAACTCACCTCAAATTAAGCTTAAATTGAGCTTTGAGAATCCTCAGTGTAAAAGCTATGATCCCTGGAGGTACTTTCATGTACTTAAGATGGTCAAAGTTAAATTATGAATTAAGAAATAAAACTGAGATGATTGTTTTTTATTAATTGCAATAAAATAAATCTAAGAATACCTTTTTGAAAAAAGGCTAATAAAAATATTATCACTTGCTTTAGCATGACTGAACTTATAAACTTTATTCTACCATTTGATTCCCTGTGAAATTCAATTGCGGGTCTTCTTTTAGTAAAAGTTATTTAGCTAAAAATAAGTTTAAATTATGTTAAAAAAATTCCCAGCATGAAAAATCTGAAATTTATCAATTTTTAGTTTGATTTACATCACATGTGATGTTACTCATGATTCTTTGTATCAAAAATTAGGTATGGTGCGTAGTTGAGAGGCTATTGGTAAGAGAAATATTTTCAGATTAAATTGTCAAAATTTGCATGTGTATTACATATGAAAGCTCAAGTTTAAATATGAGGTATTGACAATTACATTTCCATGTTCATTTTTAAATAGAATGAGATATTTGAAGCTTTGAATATATTACATCCAGAGTAATCAAATAGAAATAAATTGGAAAAATTAAATTCTGAGGGGGATAAGGAATCATTTCTTGAATGCTTCCAGACTCCCCCAAATTCTTTCCTTACAGGCATGGGATGTTGAATTCCATGAAAGGTTTAATCACCTTTAGCCTGTAATTGAGTCACAGGATATGTGAATTAATTGATAATGAAGATTTGATATCAACCAGGGTAGTTTGATTTGCTTCCAAGTGGTTAAAACTACTGTTAACTTGAAACAACCCCCCCACCAAAGTATCTTTAATGTCTCAAAGGGTATTAAAACTCATTACCACATGTTTTTTGAATACTGGGATCCAGCTATTACCAAATGAATTACTGGTTTGTAGGGGTAAATCTAGAAAACAAGGGCTAAATCTACCCTCTTTTGGTCAAAGGCAGGGCTTGTAAGATGTGACTATAAAACTGATGATAATATCACTATTAATCAACAGTACTATGTCTGTTCTTATGAAATATAATAATAAAATATTATTATAGCCACAATTAAATAATTAGAGAATTATTTCTTTCACGTGTTAAGCACTACTAGTGATTTTGACAGTGAGCAAGTAATTGTCTACTGGAATCAATTACAAGAAGATTTCAATAATTAAAAATTCTTTTATCAAAATATTAAAATTATTTTAATATATAATTATCTTTTTCAAGAATAATTATAATGATAATTCTTGAAGAGTACTAATTTTAGAGAAAAACTTCAAGAATTAAAGATAAATCACTCACCCATATTCCAAAGAGCTTATTGAAAGATGAGATAGAGAGATTTGACGTAGAATTGTGGATTTAAGGATAAAAATGGATTTATAACAGTATTACAACAATATATAGTTGGATTCTATGATTTCACGTCTTTCTGATTGATTCTGAAAGATTAAAATACTTAAGAATAGCGGTAACTAATACTTACTTGTTGGTGTCAATGATTTAAATGATAATAAGATGATGATTTCTTGGAAAAAACAGCAAGAAGAGGCTTCTTTTAAGTCAACAACAGCTCACAGAGGCATGCCATGGAGAAAACTGAGAAACCAGTGAGTGAGAAAACAATAAACCTTTTTGGATTATTGATTGCATCATCTGTTGTCACGTAAGATTATCATAATTACTTAATTGATGCTTTTACGTGACTACCAACCCCAATATGGTTAAGAATAAAAGAAGTAAAATCTGAAAATCTTCTTTTATTCCAAAATAATCATTGATTTCTCAAAGGTATCAATTTTATTGCCAATTTCATGACAGGATGTAATTACTGTGAATTTTTGAAGATTCAGTGTTTCACGTAGAATAGTCAAAAATGGACTGTAAGTAAGACTTTTAATTTTACTAGTAAAACTGTGATTAGTTTTGGTTTTACCATAGGTAATACAGTCCTCCACTAGTCCTGAAAGCTTCAGAAAGATTAATTAAGAATTGTATTTTTAATGAATTTTTGAAGTTTTTACCTCATTTCTACATAGAATTAAAAATATCAGTGTTTCACTCGTTGCTATGAGGTAAATCAATGGATACAAGTCCAAAAAGGGTTTTAATTACTCTTTTGGGGTTTATCCATGGAAAGTCATTAAGAATTGACATGGTTACAGGAGTCTAATTAGCTCTTTACCTCCTTGGCACGTCAAAATAGCAGGTTATTTGCTATTTTCTTAAGTTTTACTGTAGTTGTAACATGGTAACCAAGTTCCCAAAAGGTTTTATTTTACCAATTAGGCCAAGATAAGCCATGGATCCGAGCTTTGGAGCTGTCCACGCCTCTGATGCCTCAGAAGTTGGGTACCCTGGCTCTCTTTGATGTCTTTTGTCCCTCTTGCCTATTTTTTACATCAAAATAGTAATTTAAGCTTAAATTGAGATATCCACTATGGGTGTACCAAAAGTCCATGTAAGAATACCATGATATTAAGTGCTCAAAACATGCATAACACTATTCTTAGTGTATATGTAACATGGGATTTCTCACTTTCCCATTACTTTGGCGTGAAATTAAGAAAAACAAAAATTTTCATGGATCTTTTATGTGGTATTGAAGTATTTTCCATTTTACCACCTCAAAGAGTTAATTTGAGCTTATTCACTCTATGGAGCTACCCTAGGAGAATTTTAGTGTAGAATCCAAATCCGGCCTTAAATCCATGGAATTAATTACTCAATAAAAAGTTATTCAACTTTTCTGAAATCAAAAATGACAAATTTTGGATATATGCATGACTTATGAGTTATGCATAATTCAAAATTTCTTTTTAAGATAATTGTGGTCTATTTGGGTATGTAAAATATACCTCAAGGCTCACATTCCCTCCCACCAAAAAATAAAATTGTACTACAATTTCATCAATGATAGAAATAATAAAAAGCCCCAAAGGGGGAGTTAATGTCCACTTTCCAACCTCTTTATATAACTCAGATCAAGTAATTTCAAGCACATTCATAGACATATTCAGGCTTGTGGCCTTCTTTCATGTCTAAATCTTCTCAAGAGTTTATCTGAGTCAGGTATATCTGATTCTGCCAGCCATTCATCTTCATGTACTAGATTTCTATATCTGACAAGATATCCTCTCTGATTTTTACCCCTAAGTCTCCTTTCTTTAATGACTTTCTTTATCTTTTTGTCTTCTTCTGTTCCACTGTTGGGACAGTTAAAGGAGTTGGGTTCCTTAGAGGAAACAATTCTTTATCAGCTGGTTGATAAGGTTTTATCAAGCTGACTGGAAAAGTGGGGTGTTTATTTTCCAATTCATCACTCAATTCCACTTGAACTGCATTGGTTCCATGTAAGGAAACAATAACAAAAGGTCCTACATAAGAATCTTTAAGTTTTTTTGGGCCTTTGATATTATTAAAATTCAAGGTTGAAACTAGACCTAAGTCCCCTACTTTGAAGTCTGGTACTTTATGACTCTTGTCCCACTTCTGTTTTGCATAATCAAAAGCGTCATCCATACTTTGTTTTGCATGATGTTTTATTTTATCAAGCATTATCTTGAAGCTGGAAGCTGTAGGATGAATGTCAATCAAGTCTTTCCTCAGTGTGTCTGCTGGGAGTCTTGGATTCCATCCTTTTTCTAACATAGCAGGAGTTTGTCCTGTCAAAGAATGGATTGATGTCTTGTATGCCAATTCTAATGCAGGTATCAGAGTGCACCATTCATGGGTAAAGCCATCTGAGTCTTTGAATTCTAACCCATAAGCACAAAATCTCCTTATCATGTCTTCTAAAGTTTGAATCATCCTCTCTGCTAGCCCATCTGACTGAGGGTGATATGCTGTAGAGAATTATAACTTAGTCCCAAACAATCTATGAAGATTGGTCCAAAGTGCAGATGTGAACTTGGGATCTCTGTCATTTATAATATTCTTAAATAGTCCTGTATGAGAAATAACTCTACTCCGTAGGAGAAGAGCTGTGTCCATAGCAGTGTCATCTTTATGACATGGTAAGAATATGGGAGTCTTGCTATATCTGTCTACAACGACTAAACAAGCATTATAACTTTTGTCACCACTTGGAGGAAGTGCTGTGACCCAATCCATGTGAACAACTTCCCATGGGGATTTCGGTGCTTGAATATGGATCATAAGTCCAAATTTCTTGCCTGTACTCCTGTTTGCTTTTTGGCATCTGTCACAGGTGTGGCAATATTAAATGGTTTCTTTTCTCCAAGATGGCCACCATGCACAGTTCTTCACTTTTTCAAGGTTTCTGTCTTCTGACAGGTGTCCAGAGGAGATGCTATCATGGCATTCATGAAGAATTGTATTGATAAGCAATCTGCCGCATAATGTCATTACACAAGAATGTTTGGTTCTGTGGTAAATAATCCCATCAAACAAGTGAAATCTCCCTTCAGAATAAGAATTTCTCCAAACTTCATCTAGTGCATTTACAAAAGATGTATCTTTGCAGTCTTTATCTAATAAAGAAGTCAAGATATCGCAATTCTTGTCTTCCTTATAGGATTCTCTGACTTCTGCAAAGAATTCAGTCCCAATATTAGTTATATGAATCCCTTCAATTCGAATCTGTGGTTCAGCTTCCAAGGGTACATAAGCTGGGTTATCAGGAGTGTTGGCTAATGCCCACCTTCTAAGTCCATCAGCATTCTTGTGAATGTTTTCTTCTTTGTGGACTATAGTCATGTTTCCTCTATATTCCTGAATGGCTATTTGACATCTCAACATGTGTCTGTTGGGAGGTTTCATGTTAAGAAGTGGTTTTACTGCATTAAAGTCAGTTATCACTTCAAAAACACTGCCATCAAGATAATAGTGTAATTTCTCAAGTGCCCATACCAAGCATAAGCACTCCATTTAGCTTGCACCATATCTGGCTTTTGTTGGTTTGATTTTCCTTGAGATGTAACAAGCTGGTCCTTCTGTAGGTTTGTCATCGATAATTTGGACTTGATGTAGCGCTGCCCCTAATCCATCTCCACATGCATCAATGTACAATTTAAAAGGAATATCCCAGTCAGGCATTAGGAGTAAAGGTGCTCCTGTAAGAGCTCTCCTTATCTTCTTATAAGCTTTAATTCTCTCCTGTGTCATCTCAAATACAGTCTGTTGATCACAGATTCTATAAAGTGACTTGGCTAGAATTGCAAAGTCTTTCAAGTGTTTCCTATAGTAACTGGCAAACCCAAGAAAAGACATCATTCCTTTTTTATTCTGGGGTATTGGCTTAAGTGACACTGCTGCTACTTTGGTTTTGTCAATACCCAAGCTTAAACCAGAAACAATATGTCCTGATCCTTTGAGTTCTTCAAAACCAAAATTGCATTTCTTAAGTGAAATTTCCATGTTCACTTCTGCAACTTGGTGAAGTACTCTTGCTAGTCTTTCAAGGTGCAAATACCATGAATCAGAACATATGATAATATCATCAATATAAATGATAAGCCATCCTTCAGATAATTCTGTGGGAAAGATTGTGTTCATCATTCTTTGATAATGGGATGGAGCATTTTTAATGCCAAATGGCATTCTAAGATACTCATAAATACCACAGTGAGTGATAATTCTGAGTAATTTCTTAGCTTTAGGCATCAAAACATTTTGATGGAAACCTTTCAATGCATCCATTGATGTTATATACTTGGCTTTACACAATTGAGTCAAGGTTTCTTAAATTCTAGGGATTGGATACCTATCTGGAACTGTGTAGGTATTCAATGCTCTGAAATCTCCAACCATTCTTGACTTGTCATTATGCCATGCAATAATAACAGGTGTTGTCACTTCAACTTCCTCATTATGGCCTACTTTTCTTAGTACACCAAGTTGAATTAACTCTTGGATATCTTTTTCCAAGGCTTCTATAGCTTGGGGACTGGCTGGATAAGCTGGTCTTCTAAGTACTGGAGGATATGGTCTGTCAAGATTAAGAGTAATATCAACTTCATGTCCCCTTATAGCACCTAATGGTTCATTATCAGAGGCAAATGCATTTATGTATGTGTATAACACATTAATAAGTTCATTCCTCATTTTTGGTGACAATGATGGATTAATTTGTGCTTCAACAAGTTTATTAGACACAAATTCACTTTTGTAAGTAACCTTGACAGAAGATACTACAGATATTTGTTTTGGCATACTGGAAAAAGCAAATTATTGTCTCTTGTTATCCCCAATTTTGAAATATCTGTCTTTATGGTTATTTATGTCAATACCATAGATATTCAAGTAATCATTTCCAAGAATGATGTGCTGGGATGTGCAATTATCCATTACAAAAATCTCAGTTTTCATCCTTACACTTCCTGCTAAGTGTGGAAATACAAGATTAGTGTCTAATATACCCAAGGGGTACATATTGTTACTGGCACTACTAAATTGCACACCTTCTATTGGTAATAGATGGTTTTTCCATTCAGGAATCATAATTTGGAGATAATCTTTGCCCACACAAGTGCAAAATGCCCCTGTATCCAAATTTCCTTTGGCTTCAATATCACTCAGAAAAACTGATGTGATACAGGATGCTCCAGCAGTGTAACCTTTTCCTCTAGCAGGTTTTGTTTTACACATTCTGGCATCTTGGATATTGATCAGGTTACAGCAATCCTCACTGTACTGTGGCAAGTGGGTATGGACTTCTGTGACCTCAAAGAAAGCTGAAATGTTCTCAATGGGATAGTCCTCCACTGGTTTATCTTCAGAGACTGCAGAATCTTGATCAGACTCTTCTTTCTCTTCAGTACACTGAATTTCTTCAATGACCTGAACTTCATTGATTTTTGTCTTTTTTGTGCAAGTGTTTGCTAAATTTGAAGTACTTCCACATTTATGACACTTCAAGAGAGGTCTTTCTGGTCTTTTATCCTCTCTGGGAATCTTTGGGATCATTTTGGATTCCATAGGGATTTTAGTCCAAGTTTTACCAATTCTTGTTCTGGTAATGATATCTTCCATTGCATTAATATAGTCCTCTGTTGAACAGGGCTCTACACATCTGCTTTTGATAGCATGTTCCAGTTCTCCTCCACACTTTCTTAATATCTTGATATTAATCATAGTGTCAGACATATCTGGGTGTAAAGCAGATAATCTGTCTTTCTGTTTGAAGAACCAAGTAAGTGGTTTATCTTTCTCTGAGTTAAAAATGGCACTTTCAAAAGCATTTTCCATTTTAAACCTCCAAGAATTGTTGGCCCATTTGGTAATCACTTCAGATTTCCACCAAGACCAATCATGTTTTCCATGATCCATCCTCATCTTGTAATATCATTTCTTTGCATTCCTAGTAAACAGAGAGTGTAATTTCCCCACTATGATTTCATCAGGTATGTTAATGTCTTCCTGTAACATATCAATAGTCCTGAAGAACTCAATATTGTTATATTCTCCTTCACCAGAGAATGTTGGCCATTCTTCTAATTTGGGAATATCTTTGACAGAGACAACATTTTGTCCTAGAAGTGGGGTAAAACTTCCTTTAACAGAAAGTTTTTCTTCAGTCAAAGGTGTAGAATGTCTTGGCATATGTGGTTCATAATTCTTATGAATTTGCTTTACATTTGCAATGATTTCATTTTTTAACTTCTGCCTTTCACTGTCACTTTGTGCTAAATGTGTAGCAAACTGATTGGTATTTTGAACTATCTTCAAGACATGATCTTGTAGAATCTTAAGTTGATCATTCATTTTAAAAAGAGAAAGATCTTCCATTTCATCATTCTGAATCTGACATGTACTCTCAATTCTGCTACAAGCATTGGTAATTGAATCAAATCTGGCATTTGTTAATTCATACCATTCAGTATATTTCCTGTCATGTTTTTTCAATTCATTAATATCTGATGTTATTTTAGTTAACTTTGAATCAAGTTTACCAGTTTCTACATTAATACTACTTTGTACATGATTTATTTGCGTGGAAAGGTCCTGTTCATCCTTTCCTGCTCCTTGGCTGTGAATTCCATGAGAGTTCTGGCCATTTTGGACACACTGTCCATGGCTGAAGGCTCCAATTTGGGGATCCTGTACCCTTGTGGGTAAGGTCTGTGCCAATTTGATTTGCCTTTGCCCTTGCCTTGATTGTTCTTGGGACCTCTCTGCTTCTTCTGAGGTCCTTTGGGCTTGTCTTTGGACACTTCTGGAGCTGGTTTGGAGCTGGTAGATGCCACTGGGGCTTCTGTCTCCAAAGCTAGAGTCATTTCCAGTTCCTTCTTCTGGTCTATGGATAAAAGACTTTGGTTCTTCAACCAATTCTTTATCTTTTTGACCTTGCCTTTGCAAGACAGGGGGCTCCATCCTCCTAAGAGTTCTATGGTCTTCTCCTGACCCAGAAAGCTCTTGATGTGTAAGTAGGAGTTCATGGCCCCCTGCCAAAGGCTTGGGCATATTTCCCACTCCTCTTCTTTGGCTTCTCTGAGCCAATTTTTGTACTAGCATTGGTATATTTCTATTGCTGCCACTTGAAAATGGTTCAGCCCTGGAAATATGGTCATGAATCAGTTCAGGCTCAGAATTCACGTCAAAATCTGTTGGTACAGACCTTGGGGAAATGGGGGAAACTCTGGAATCCTCCAAATGTGTCTTTCTTGTAGGATATTTGGCACTTCTGGATTTTGTCTTGCCTCTTCCTTGTCCACATCCATCTGGTTGGACTGAATAGTTGCTTCCATTTCTGGTATGCACCATTTTCACATCAATTGAAAGATAAAAGGTGAAAATATAAGATAAAATACACACCTTTTGGTGGTAATCTGGCTTTTTCTGAGTTAAATAAAGTGCCTCTTTTAGCAATTTTCACCTCAATACTGTCTTCAGATTCTGCTTCTGAAGATTCAAGACTAGTGATATACCTTTTACTGAGTCTGTTGCCAGCTGCACAGTATTTGATCAAAGACACTAAAAGAATTATAAAAGAGAAAAAATTGTTTTTTATACTTTTTAAAATATTTTTAAAGATTTTTTATAAGTTTTATATTTTTTAATATTAAAAAAATTATTCTTTTTAAAGAAACAAAATTAAAATTTAAGATTTTGAATGAAAATTAATTCAGAGTAACTCAAAGGATAATTTTATAAGTTTTTGGATGTGAAAAAGCCACATGTAAAAACAGTATAAAATTAAACCAAATTCCTCAATGAAAAAGATTTCCAAAACAATTTCAAAAATAAGAATTGTTTTTAACTTTAAAATGAATGAAAGAATTATTAAATTAATATATTTTAGAACTTAAAAATATATTAATTAAGGGTACAAGGTTCAAAAAACACGGCCAGGCCCCCAAATGTAAGATGTGACTATGAAACTGATGATAATATCACTATTAATCAACAGTACTATGTCTTTTCTTATTAAATATAATAATAAAATATTATTATAGCCACGATTAAATGATTAAAGAGTTATTTCTTTCACGTGTTAAGCACTACTAGTGATTTTAGCTGTGAGCAAGTAATTGTCTACAAGAATCAATTACAAGAAGATTTTAATAGTAAAACTTCTTTTATTAAAATAATAAAATTATTTTAATATATAATTATCTTTTGCAAGAATAATTATAATGATAATTCTTGAAGAGTAGGAATTTTAGATAAAAACTTTAAGAATTAAAGATAAATAACTCACTAATATTCCAAAGAGCTTATTGAAAGATAAGATAGAGAGATTTGACGTAGAATTATGGATTTAAGGATCAAAATGGATTTATAACAGTATTACAGCAATATATAGTTGGATTCTATGATTTCACGTCTTTCTGATTGATTCTGAAAGATTAAAATACTTAAGAATAGCAGTAACTAATACTTACTTGTTGGTAACAATGATTTAAATGATAATAAGATGATGATTTCTTGGAAAAAAACAACAAGAAGAGGCTTCTTTTAAGTCAACAACAGCTCACAGAGGTGTGCCATGGAGCAAACTGAAAGACCAGTGAGTGAGAAAACAATAAACCTTTTTGGATTATTGATTGCATCATCTGTTGTCACGTAAGATTATCATAATTACTTAATTGATGCTTTTACGTGACTACCAACCCCGATATGGTTAAGAATAAAAGGAGTAACATCTGTAAATCTTCTTTTATTCCAAAAGAATCATTAATTTCTCAAAGTTATCAATTTTATTTCCAATTTCATCACAGGATGTAATTACTGTGAATTTTTGAAGATTCAGTGTTTCACCTAGAATAGTCAAAAATGGACTGTAAGTAAAACTTTGAATTTTACTAGTAAAGCTGTGATTAGTTTTGGTTTTACAATATTTAATAAAGTCCTCCATTAGTCCTGAAAGCTTCAGAAAGATTAATTAAGAATTGTATTTTTGATGAATTTTTGAAGTTTTTACCTCATTTCTACATAGAATTGCGAATATCAGTGTTTCACTGGTTGCTATGAGGTAAATCAATGGATACAAGTCCAAAAAGGGTTTTGATTACTCTTTTGTGATTTACCCATGGAAATTCATTAAGAATTGACATGGTTACAGGAGTCTAAGTAGCTTTTTACCTCCTTGGCACGTCAAAATAGCAGCTTATTTGCTATTTTCTTAAGATTTACAGTAGTTGTGACATGGTAACCAAGTTCCCAAAAGGTTTTAGTTTACCAATTAGGCCAAGATCAGCCATTGATCCAAGCTTTGGAGCTGTCAATGCCTCTGAGGCCTCAGAAGTTGGGTACCCTGGCTCTCTTTGATGTCTTTTGTCCCCCTTGCCTATTTTTTACGTCAAAATAGAAATTTAAGCTTCAAGTGAGATATCCACTATGGGTGTACCAAACGTCCATGTAAGAATACCATGATATTAAGTGCTCAAAACATGCATAACACTATTCTTAGTGTACATGTACCATGGGATTTCTCACTTTCCCATTATTTTGGCATGAAATTAAGAAAAACAAAAATTTTCACGGATGTTTTATGTGGTATTGAAGTATTTTCCATTTTACCACCTCAAAGAGTTAATTTGAGCTTATTCACTCTATGGAGCTACCCTAGGTGAATTTTAGTGTAGAATCCAAATCTGGCCTTAAATCCATGGATTTACTTACTCAATAAAACTTATTCATCTTTTCTGAAATCAAAAATGATGAATTTTGGATATATGCATGACTTATGAGTTATGCATAATTCAAAATTTCTTTTTAAGATAATTGTTGCCTATTTGGGTATGTAAAATATACCTCAAGGCTCACAGGGCTCATTAATACCAAAGCTGGCTTTTCTATTTGAAATATTTGTCTCAACACTGGTGAGAACAATTTTTACTTTTGGTGGAAGAGAAAATGGATTTTATGAAATGATGTTTTCTTTTCCCAATCTTTTTTTTATATTTGGATTTTCTTCTTGTATAACCAGTTCAACCACATTTGTGAACCTTTGAGATATAACCACATACCCAAAAAGGTCACAAGAAATATTTAACATAATTATACATTAAAAATAAGTACCTTAAACTACAAAAATACCATAAATTGGTATAAAACTTTGTTTAAATTAAAAACCAATGAAAAAACATGTGAAATAAACTATACCATTAGATTCCCCATGGTAAAATACACATATACCATTTTTATGGCATATCTGTAAAGTCAATATTTAACAAGTTATAAGTAATAATACCTTATAAAAAACACAAATCCTTATTTATTTCAAAAGCCAATGAAGCAGCATGTAAAATAAATGGTACCATTGGGTTCTCCATAACAGCCCACACATAAAACAATTAATAAGCTAAGCTTCAAAATCAATACTTAAAGAATTAACCTGAATATATGCACTTTTTTGGTCAACGCATATATTCAAGGATTTTAGCTAATATCTCTTGAATTATGCATGATAGAGTGATGAACCAAAAATAAAGTCATCACGTAGCTACTGTAGGAATACAGAAATGAAGTTTATTTCACAAGCTATGAATAAAGGTTAAAATCTGTAAGGAATTATTGATTAAAATCAACAGAGCTGTTGACCACTTTGTTGTGAAAGTGGTCCAAACTTAGAAAAAAGTAGACAGTTGGATTCTACTAGTTCATTTGTGAAGAATGATGTACTTTGTATTATAATATTTAAGGTATAACCCCTTGAAATCATAGTTTGAAGTTTAAAATATTAAATTTCAACAGAAAAGATGAGTTACAAGAAGAATCATGAAAAATAGAGTTTTGATGATGTAATGAAATGCTCTTGGCAGAATAGTACGGTTATGTCAAGCTATCAGACTTCGCTCTCTGAATTGCTGTAGCGTGTAAATGTTAAAAGCTATTAGGGATCAAAGTTTGAGCTTAATTTGATCATTTATGATCACTCACTGTAACCTTAAATTAAGTTTAACAGTCATATGAGTGATAAAATTGGCGAATACTATTAGTTTATGATTAAAACTAATAAAATCCACGAATTTTGGGGTTCTGCCAAGCCTTTGAAGTCATCAAACTTAGAGTTATAGTGATAACTCTAAATAATGGCGCAATAATGATGTAATATGATTTGATCATGATGTAATCATCACCAAACCTTAAAATATTGATCAATTAAAGTGGATATGATCATTAAACGTCTACTAGAAGCCTGTTGGACTCTAGGAGGGAGGTATTTACTATAAATAGAGCTCTTTTTACTCTGTTTTCCCCTCAGACGCATCAAAAACATTAAATCAATACAATTAAAAAGGTAATATCTTTATTCTTTATATATAAAACTTTTATATTATTAAAGACCAAATATCATCTTATTATAATCATCAATTTTGACGTGATTAAATCATTTATTTAATTGTTTTTGTTAAAAATCTCTCTAAAAACTCATTTCCACGTAAAAATCAAGAATATTTGTAATTTTCTCTATTTTTATTGTAAATACAATTTGGATAAGTTGTATTTACATTATTTGGCATAAAATATCTCAAAATTATTATATTAAGTATTAAGAGTAGGTTATTTTCTCTTATTATGATAATTTTCTCTATATTATTCTTTTAATAATTCTTTAATTAATATAAATAGTATTTATATTAATTTATAACTTTAATATTGGTAATATTATTGTTATTAATTGGTTTTTATTAATAAAAAACAATTTTTTACGCCTTTATTATTTGTTTGTAACAATAATAAAGTGCCATTAAATATATTAATTATTTTATAATATAAATTATATTATCATATTTTATTGATAATATACTTCTTTTTACACCATAATTATAATAATTCTTTATTATTATATTTATTTTTATCTTATTTATTTCATTTATACGGACATTCATAGTACAATAAGTAAAATATTAGTAATTTTTACTTATTGTTTCATAGTCAAACCTTACAACATTCAAACCACTCACCCCAATCATTAAAATTTTCCTACCACCATCTTCTAATCATTTTCAAATTTCTAAGAACATGTGAAAAAAATTATAGTAATCTCTTGATACCCTATATCATCTTTTTACCCTTTAGCCATCCAAAAAGTTACTCAGAACATCTTTTATCACTGTTATATTTTTCATCTTTTTTTCAAATTAGCCCTGGTAACTTTTTGAATTTTTCTTATCAATATTCCTGTTAGAGACTCTGTTCTCAAATATATCTTGTAAAGTATTTTTGAACATATTCTCATTTTTAGTAAGACAATACATCTTTGTCATAACATTGGTTTATACTAATAATATTAAAACAAATAGGGTTTTTTTCATCTAAGAGCCCTTGAAATAACTAATTTCAAACATTTTACCTCATAAACATTTTGAGTATAGGAAAAGTACTTGATTTTTAGTCAAAGTTTTAAATCCACACCTTACAATTATTGAGTGGTGACTCTACTAATCATCTTAATTGCTTTCCTCAAGATCTTCTATTTTCATTTTATGCATATTTATTGGTTTATGTCTTGTTTTTTCAGTTTTATACCTTATTGATCAATATTTCAATCATATATCCAAAAAAAATATGATCCTTTTAATACCAAAGTTAAATTTCAAAGGGATTTAAAAATCATCTTTTCTGAAGGGAAAATCCTCTTATTTAGTTCTCAGTTGTATAGATATTTTTAAGCTCATCCTTAATATATACTTATATATATATAGTCAGACTAATTAATCATCTCCAATAAGAAAATTTTATGATTAATTTCTAATATCCAAACATTTCTGAAAAAAGTTTGGGATTACTTTTGTATCACAATCTTTGAAAAAATGGTAAATTTTTCAAAGGAAGAAAACTCCTTAGTCTTTGTATCTAGTTCAACTAGATAATCTACAGAAATATCTTATTGAGAGGCTAAAATTTTATTTATGAATGAAATCATGACAACATAAAGCAATTTCTAGATAATTATACTTAAAATCTGATATATTCGATAACATAAGGCTTCCTTAATTACTTATTTTGATAATGACTCAAAGATTTCTTATCATTGCACAGAATTTTTCATATTTAAAAACAATAACTTGGAAAGCTAACTGCTCTTAATTATTTTAAGATTTTTCCAGTAAATTCAAGCTCTCAGAAAAACATCATCATGCGCTTTAGTTGAATAATGTTATTTCTAAGCTGTTTGAAGGGTATGTGAGTCCATTCAATTGGCTATGGCATAATATTATAGAAATTATTATTGAGCTTTAAAATCGTTGTATCTGTACAAATTTTAATCAAGAAAAGAATATGAAACAATTAAATTTATGATATATTGTGGTTACTGGGAGATTTTGTTAACTAATATGCATTCTATTAGAACTAAAATTGATATAATAAAAATAGTATCTTCAATAGTGTCATTTTTACAGGGTGAGGTAGTTGATTCTGGTATTCCAGTTTTCCTATTTTAATATCCATAAGATTGTGAATATTTGGGGTGTCTTCTGCCTTAGTTATTTGGAAAAGATAATCCTCAATTATTTCAACACTTTCCTTTCCAAAAAAAATATCTTACATCCCATTTTTAGCTTAACCAAAAAGGGAAATAAGGAACATAAACCAAAATGAAATAAGACTATTTGTAAATACACATAAACTTTTGATAAGCTCCTCAATTCTCTTTTATTTTAGAATCTAAAATATCTCTTACTATTTTTATTATTTTTAGATTCTTAAATAACCTAAAGGATATTTTGTATTTTCTTTTCAAATTGAATTTTCTCAAAATAACCAAATATCCATTGGAAAAAAATTAACAAAAAAAGATACTACATGGGATTAAACATATAAAATTCAATTTTTTTTAAGTTTTGTATGAAATGGAATTAGCTGAGTCTTTGATAAAAATTAAAATTAATTTTTAAGGACATTTTGTTTGAAAAAATTAATATTTATAATTACCTTTGATTTTGAAGTTGAAAATTTGTATTAAATAATTTCAATTTAATTTTATAACCTTTCCTATTTATTCTTTCTAATTTAGAAAGGATTTTGCTGAATTAGAAGCTGTCACAGGGTCTCTTTTGGAAAACTAGAGTTTCCTGACACTCAGGAATCAGAAAACTCATTTGGAAGACTCCAAATAATTAAAGAAATGAAAAAAAAGAAATATATTTCTTTAATAAAAGAAATTTAAGTACAAGATCAGATGAACATGAGAAGGAAAGCCAAAAAATTAAGTTCTTTATCACTGTTTCAACCTTCCAGAAAGAAAAATGGAATTAGTAAATGATATGACTACCAAAATCCATTGACAGGAAAGAAAAGAGGTGCAAATGACTTACTTAATAATATCAGTATTCAGTAGGAAAATGAAAATAAAATAAAGATAAAAAAATAAATCCTATGAATTCATTAACTGGGGAGAATTCCCTATGGGAGGAAATAGTGGCCATTATATGTGAGAAGTTGACAGACTTATCCTTTAATGTTGAAAACCCAACTGTATGAATTGTGGATTCCTGTATTGACGGTTTTTGGGAAATTATACCTTGGAAAGATTGGGAATTGAACTGTGTGTATTGAAAACCCACAGTATTGAATTAAATTGACCAAAAGGGGTCGATTCCCTAGAGATTTCCTGAGTTTAGTCTGTAAGGAAATATTGGGTTGTCCAGGGAGATCATGAAGCCCTTATGCCTTGCCAATTGATTTGAATAACTTCCTCTTGAATTTCTATTGAAAATTCCTGGCCATTATTCCCTTGGGGGGATACTTAATGAATGATTTTACCAATACCTAAATGGGCCAGTTGGTTGGTGTTCTCAATTGCCTCCTTGAACTCCTACTCACTACCCTCATGGATTATATCCTTATGTCCCTGAATCCTTCCTTGAAAGATGCCTTACAAACCTCTGACTTGTCTCTTCAGAATTCAGAATTAAGTCTTGGAGATGTCACCAATGAATTTCTGAAGGTTAATGTTGAATAATGGTGTATAACACCATATATGGAATTTGTGGATATGCAGAAGTAATGTGGTCTAAAATATTGGGAGAGGTCCTGTTTCCAATAAATGTTATTGTCCAAAAATGTGATTTGTGGCCCCCTGTTGACTTATAGGAGCTCCTTCTTGATTCTAAGGGTTTCATGGTGGTTTATGGACATTTTATTATTTATGGCAATTTTGGTCACAAGGGTATTGGTGGCTATAGGGAATGGCCTACGACCCCCCTTGGCCACCTTTGGCCTCATTGGAAATATCCAAAAGGGGGCCTAAAAGGTCATACAAACCGCATACTGTGATTTATGGCCCATGGGCCATAGAGACCATAGGGGGGGCAAAATGTGGAAAATCCCCATAATGAGAGGGGTGTGGAAAAGGGGCCATAGTCCCTTTGAATGATTGGGAGATCACCTAAAGGCCAAATTAAGAATGAGAGCCTTGGGGCCATTGTTAATGGTGTAGGCCCAGGAGCGCCAAAGACAAGGATATTTCCTATGGGTCCAAACTGATCAGGTGAATTGGGTGTGGCCCAGGGGACCACAGAGCACAAGAGTGCCAATTGGTCACAAAACTATTATTACAGGTAATTGTTATAAACCCCTCGATGGAGGTATTTCCCATGGTTGTGACAGAATATTTGTTACAAATGAATGCATATGTAGAGTTAGTTGGGGCTTTAGTATGCCTTTATAAGTTTTAATATCAAAAATAAAATCATAATAAAATCATAGAAACTGGAACTTTTAAGTTTTTTTATAAAAGACAAACAAAAAATATTCAATAATGGAATCATTTATTCATTGTTTTTTTTTAATATAAATTCATACTAATATTATGTGAAATTTGGTTAATTAGTTTAAAAAGATGATTTTTCATTAAAAAGGAAAATTTAATATAGGAATCTTGGTCCTTTTTACAGGGCCACAAGGACCTTTTCTTCTTAAAGTTATCAATCAGAGTTAAAATGGGCCTTTTCCCTTAACAATTGTCCTTATTCTTTTCCCTTTGGCTATCAATTCATGAATAACTCTTTCCCTTTTTAAGTCACTTATATTACATGAATTGATTTTTATTTTGTTTGATATAAGGTAGAAATCTGAAAATTCAAAAATTCAGAAAGATTTATCATTATAAAATGTTTTGAAGAAGGCATTTACCAAGATTTTTTTGTTGGGATCATGATTTTGGTTAAGAATATTTTAATTAAAGATTTCATATGTGTTAATTGACATATTTCCTTCTATATATTATTAAAAGATATTTTAAATTTCTGGTGTTCAAGTTTTTTCCATATACAACTATGAAAAGTATGAGGTACTATAGATCTTTAAAAACCTATTTTAATTTGGTTTTGAATCATATTTAACCTAAAAGTAGCCAAATTAGGAATATTCTTCAAATTTATTTTAAGACTTTTGGAATTAACCTTCATTGTTTGATTAAAATTAAAATTCAATAGAAACATTATTTTTTTTTTAAAAAAAAAACAACAACAAAAAATTTA
This sequence comes from Austropuccinia psidii, assembly GCA_023105745.1. Lineage (NCBI taxonomy): Eukaryota > Fungi > Basidiomycota > Pucciniomycetes > Pucciniales > Sphaerophragmiaceae > Austropuccinia > Austropuccinia psidii. The sequence continues at coordinate 1,238,964 of JALGQZ010000002.1, forward strand.
AATAAATATATCATAAAAGATTTGAGAATTGAAGGTTGTTTCTTTTTATTGAAGGGGGGAGTAATTTTTTGACTTAATTTATGCTTGGAAGGGGGATTACAGTAATTTTATTTCTTGGGGGAAAGTTTTGTAAGTAAAGGAAAAGTATGGATCCTCTATTGAATTTGAGTTCAAGCTATGTTCCTTATGTATATTTTTTACCGATACCATATATATATATATATATATTAAATTACTATAAATAAACAGAAATGATAAACAATTTTTCTTTAAATAAATTTCTTATTATAAAAGTTGAGTTACACGATCTAATTAATAATCATCAAAAGGTTTTATCTTTTTTTCAAATGTTTTATTATTTATTGTTAAAATTGATTGGAATGACATAATTAGGTTTAGTTAGGTAATCTTTATTTTGATTGTAAATCTTCAATATTGAGTACAGAATTCTCATATTATCACTAAGATTCTAGGCTTGGATTTAGTACCAGGGATATGATATGTATTTTGGCTGGCGCACCTAGGTAAGGTAAAAAGGTAGGTTCTGCACCTTGCTTCGGCACCTCCGCCTGTGTATAGGTTTCTCATTAAAATATAGAATTCCAGGCCATTTTGATTAATACAATTTATACATGTACATTATATAATTTTATCCAATCATGACTAACACTCATATCAATTTGAAGTTCCTTAGGCTACATAACTCACAAATTTTATACAACTTTTGAACCTAAATAAAGCATAATTCCTTTGAGCTCTGAATGCAAACAAATGTCGGCATTCAATCAAATTGCGTCAATAGATTGGCAAGGTGGTTTGCATATTTAGTCTTGAAGCCTGAAAAAAACAAAATTGATATCGAAATAATGTCTTGCGTGAATTTCGAAGAGTTGTAGTTGGGTGGCTGTTTTTTTTTGCCAATGCTAATCAAAAGATCATAGATTATTTTTTTATACTTTTTTAATTTAAACAATCAAAAAGTTTTAAGTTGAAATCAATCACAAAATATTTTTGCTAACTTCAAGTTAAAAACGATATAATAAAAAATTATTTCAAATTAGAAAAACTGCTTTAATTCCTTCCAAATAATTTCATTTTCGAAACCATGGTTCAAGTCGTTTAATAATTCACTGGGAATTTCATTTAAGTAAGTCTTTAAGCCAACTTTTAATGAATTCCGGCATTCAACCCCAATTGATTCATTCTTAATTACTGTTAAAAGGGAATTGATTATTTGTTCAATCTTCGTTATATCATTTTTCCTAGGATCTATTACTTCATGCCCTCTAAACAACCCACAAAAAAAATATTCGTCAGTTTTATGTTTTGGGTTATAAGTATATCCTTACATTTACCTTGCGATTAATTCTAAGAACAATCCATAACTTGGTTCTACCTCTTCAACGTCGATTTCGATCGGCAAAGCCATAATCCATATTGGTAAAACTTTATCTACGTCAATGGCCAGTCCCTCTGAGTTTCTAATAATTTTGGCCACTAAAGCAATAAACACGATATCCATTGGCCAGTTAACTTGTGATACATATAATGCCTCTCTCTTCTTAATTCAGTATCTTGGTAAATTGAATCTTACAAGCAGATACACAATTTTCTCGAGCGACCTGGATCGCCTCAAGATTTTTACCATTTAAATCATCCTGCCGTTGAAGCCCCTGAACCAAGTAGTCAATAGAGGCTATTAATTTTCAACATCAACTCAGTGAAGTTGTCAGTCATAAGCCAAATATCATTTCAAATGGGTCGGGAAAAGATTTTTTTGATTAAACCCACAATTGATTAATTCTACATACACGCCCAACGGGCGTTCACCGTTCTTTTCAGCACATAGCCCAACTATAAATGGGGCCAGGCCACGGATGCAATCATCTAGTAGTTTAATTCAATACCGTATCATTAATGATCAAAAACTCGTTAAAAATATTAAGTCAAGTCTTATAAAAAACCATCAACTAAACATACCTTTGTCTCTAAACCCAGATAGGATATGCTGACCAATTTTACCGATCAATTCTTCACCACCATCGCCCATATGATACTTGACAAATGCACCAATTAACCTAAACCCCATACGCTTCAAGCCGATTGCGATCCTTGAATGCATTGAGTGCCAATTTGCAACCCATTCAATCACCTGATCTATCAGCTTTCTCCATTTCCAATCTGGTTTAAGTCTAATAGCTAGCCTCAATACTCTTGATATGCCTGTCAACATTCGCATTAACTCTTCTTCATCTTCTACTTCGTCATCGGCTTGTAAAATAACAGCCTCCAACCGTTCATCGCAAACTTTAGCCATCCGATCAACTTCCTCAACAGAAGGTGGCTGATGGGTAATGCATTCAGCCCAGGCGATTAAGAAACTAAAACCCAAATTGCCGGGATCCGTGGGCTCGACGCTCAGAGCCAAAGTAATTGATTGGCAAAAGCTCGTTGAAATCGCTTCTAGACGCTCAGGTGGCATCCCGGACCTTTTAGCGCCTATTGATCGATGAAAATAAAATCGCGTCTAACTTTTAAACGAAGCGTGGGATAATTCTCGTCACAAAGTTTCTTGAAACTCACTGCGAAGTAACAAAGGCAAAACAGCTAAAGCCGACTCTCGCAACTCGTCACTGAAGCTATCAAAAGAAAGCATGAAGAATTGAAAGGAAAAATGAACGGCTTGGTAAGTTCATGAGCCTAATGAATTCAACTGAGCTCAACGCAAAAAAAAAAAAAAAAGACAGACTAGAATTTCAACAATGGTATAACAGCCTCCACAATTCGATCATAATGAGGAATCAAGCTAATTCCCATTTGATTAACCAAGACAACCAAACTTTCGACGGCGGTTTCTTTCTCAGCCAATTCTGCAGATTTTATCCCAAACGTTTTTTCTCCAATCACAACACTAAAATGGATTAAAAAGTATAATTAAAAGCAAGTAGTCAGAAAATCCCTTGTCATTGAAGCTGAATAGTTAACTCATAAGGCAATGTTTTGATAATAAAAGTATTTGGAATGACTCAAGTGCGATTCCCATTGAGGATCATCAAATTCATGCTCATCATCCAACAAGGCCGAAATTGATATGTCAGGTTTAGATTGACAACCTTTCAAGAGCTCGCCAAGAAGGATTTCAAGGAATCCCTCTTGTACAAACCGATCAGAGTTCATTCCTGCGGATAACCGAGTGAGTGCAGCTAAAATTCGACTCTGGCCGTTAAATCGTGATTCTAAAGTAAACGTTATAAAAAAAACGTTTGAAAAAAGTTAATATTTGATAAAAGCTAGGAGCAGAATGAAGTAAATGAGTTTTACTTTGAGCTAAAGCAATTTGACGAGCCCATTGAATTGAATCAACTTCAAATCTTTGTTGTCCACTGATAACAGCTGAGAAAAAGGAAAGAACGTAATGATCACATTAGAATTAAAGCTTGAAAATTCAGAAACCAACGATGATTGAATTACCAAGTTGGCCAACGGCTTCATAAACTCTCATCTCAAGTTCGTCTATTCCCTCCTCATTTATACCGATGCTCTCGGAGTTCAGTTTGGATCTGATGGTCTCGACTTGCTGAATCAACGACTGAAATAATTGTATGACAGGGTCATAAAACGCCTAGGGAAGAACCTCATGAAAACTCATTTTTAATTTAACACTTTCTAACAAGGGAAGTTTGAGTTCGACTTGAGAGGTTTAGAATTCGACAATGCAAAAGCTTACAAGTGCGGTTTCCTTCGTGATAGACCCTAATAGCTTCGTGATAGCGTTTAAAGCATCCAGTTTGACTTTGCTCCATAAGGGTGATTGACTAGATTGACAGAGGGCAATAAGCTGAACAAGAATCGATCCAGCCATTTCCTGATTGACTAAATTTTCCTTTTGTTCGACACCATCCCAAAGCACGTTAATCAAAGCCCTTGAAGCAAAGGTCTGAAGACGGGGTTGAGATTCAGTCTCTAAACAACCAAGTAACCAAGTTAACACTTGATGATGAACTGAATTAGTTGAAAAAGTTGTCTACAAAACGTAAAAATAAACTGATTAGATGATGAGTGCGCTCAAGAAAAACCAAAGAGATCACCGGGAGAAAGATAAATGGGTTTTTGTTTGTTTGTTTTTTAAAAAAGAAAAACTTACTTTCAAGGGAGATGAAAGTTGAGATACCGCATAAATGGCCGCATAAACTATTCTAGGATTTTGATCTTCGAATCCACTTTTGAGAGCCAAGAAGATTGGTTCAAAATTTAAAGTGAATGATTGAGCTAAACCTTCTCCCATGGCGGCAAGAGCCGATAAGATGGCATGTCTAGCTTGCCAAACGGTTGGGGAAGGTGTTTGAATTACGGAAAGGATAAGTTCAAAAAGTTGATCAGAATGAGTGTGTGAGATTTCTTGAGTAAGACGATCAAGTGCTTGTTCAGCCTGAACGTAAATTTCATCTTGATCTTCATCATCATCATCATCTAAATTGGATGACCAATTTTGATCTTCATCGATTTGCGACATTAAATTTAAGATTGATTGAAAGGTTGATTCTAACCAATTTAAAGATGGGATTTCAGGTGAAGGTGGAGATGATTCAATGAGCGAAATTAAGGATTCTAAAGCCAAAGATTTAATTGACTTTGAATGATGATGGATTTGAATTAATTGAAGGATAGGTTGAATCCATGAATTCAATTCATCAATTTGTTCTAAAGTGAAGAATTCGATTAATCGATTTAATGCCAATTCGATTTCATTTTGGATTGGATGTTGAAGTAAAGGTGTTAAGATAGACTGATAGATTGTAGTTTGAAATGAAAAATTTGATTGAAGGGTTGAAGTTGAGATGATCATTAATGCATTCAACCTAAGAGGAAAATGATCAGATTGAAGGCAAGAGATGATGATAGATTGGAGTTGATTTGGATCATTTGATAATAAAGAAGGAAGATTATTGAGAATATTCAACAAAGCAGTTTGAAGGATAGGCTGATTTGGTAAAAGCTTGTTAAAAAAGATTGATCTGATTGAATTTTCCCAATGATTTAAATCTAGCATACAGGGTAAAACAAATTGATATGAAAAATCAGTTTGAATTGAGGGTAAAGATATTAAATAAATGAAATTACCTGGGTTTGATTGAAATTGAGAAGAATATTTAGCAAGTTGAGAGATTGTAAGACCTAATTGAGTGATTAATTGATTTGATTGATTAAAATTTTCATGATCTTGATGACATGAATTGATTGAGATCAAAGAGCTAAAAAGCTGGTTTAATAAATCATTTTGAATTTGATAATTTAAATTTGTAGACCAAACGTAATCAGAAGTTTCAATGGATTTTAATCCCAAATTTCTTAAAAGAATGAGAGATTGAATTCGAATCTAGAAAAAGACCATAAAAAGATTAATGATTCATCTTGAATGATGAAAAAAACTACATCAAGACTTACTTGAATCGAAAGATTTGAATTGATTGAAATGAAAGTTAAAGATTTAAATAAATCTATCGATTGATTGAATAACAAATCTTTTGAAATTTTGGAATCTAATTGAATCCTAGTCTCATTATCTAATCTTGGATCTAATAATTTCTGCAAGCAATCAATCAGCCAATCTAAATCGATCATGATTAGATTATCTTGATAGAATCCGATGAAAGATTTCCTCGCAAATTTTTCCTGAGCGATGATTTTCTCTGGCTGTGGGATTCGATTGGATTGAAATGGATCGGATCGATTTTTTAAAAATATTAAATGTAAGAATTCAGAGATGATTTCATTCGATTTTGTTGGATGACGATTAAAATAAGCTAAGGACCGATTTCGAATAATCAACCGTACCCTCGATCACGCAGCAATCAACTTGTGGTCAACCTTGCACATTTTTGTTTTTCAACTTGGACGAAGCTCTCATCACCATAAGCTTAAAATGGAGTGGATTGACCTACTAAAGCTCATCGAAATTACTTATCTTGATAAGATTAGTGGTATATCCAAAATATTCTGATCAGTAATTTGAGCTTTTATTGCATCTTGTTGGAATTTTTGGTAGATCAGAATCATTAATCCAAACTAGAGAAACCTTGGATAATATGTAATTGAAAGAAAAGTATTTGTTGAGATAATCCATCAAGTCTTGCATTGGATTGTGAAGGTAAATCTGGCTAGCCTGAGATCTAAATGAAATAATCCTTGTAGATTTGCAGACAGTCAGAGTAGCAGAGGAACTGTGAGAATTATTAAATTGCTTCATTTTAAAGACAGAAACTCTCATTTATACTTGAAATCAGATTTATGGAAAATTTGACAATAGGGTGTATCAAATATAAGAAATCCCAAATATGGGATACAAGACCAAAATCCCACATCCAAGAACCCACATTCTTAGGTCAGAAATCTGGCACTTTTTTAACTCAGTCACTCAGGAATTTTGATGTAAAACAATTAATGAGATTTTTGTGTCTAGCCCTGACCTAACTCTGATTTGTTTTTTAAACCTAACCCCTTTGGCCAACAATTTTATCAATTACTTCCCTGGAGCCAGTGGGAGCATCAATTTTGGATATATATATATATTCCCTTTTTTAAACAATCAACCAAGATCATTTAAATTCCATCTTTGTTTTTCTTTAAAATCCAGAAGAAGTTTAATTATTTAAAATGCCACATCAATCCATCAAGCAAAAGCTCAAGTATCTCACATCCTTCAGGGCATCTAACTCAGCCTGACTACTTATGTATCATAAATTGGCTGACCCTTAAATCAAACTTGGATGCATGTTTCAGAAGCATTGGCTCAAAATCTGTTGGGAGGCCCCCTTCAAGTAAGAATGGATTTCATCTGATGGCTATGGAGGTGAATAAAAATTCTTGTCACTACTTGAATCACAGCTCCACAAGGATTTGTGACCAATGGCAGACATACAAAAAGAAATATATCACTGCAAAAAAGTTCAAAAATCTAGCTGGATCTAGAATTACCAAGGAAGATAGAAAAAAGGTGTTCATACTATGGCTGAGAAGCTAGAAAGTATGTGTTCATGTTTTGCCAAGATAGATGCCCTTTTTGGTCACAAACCCAATGTTACTCCACTGGCAAGTTATGATGCACAAGAGGTTACAGAATTAAATTCAAATGAAGGGGACAAAGAGATAGAAAATAATGAATGAAGGGGGTCTTTCTTTGCTGAAATAAGCTTTCTCACATAGCATTCTCTTTTTATTTCAGGATTGTATTGGAACTGAAGATGATACCCTTACTGTTAGGCAGGATACAGATGGAGATTAGCATATTGTGGAGGAAGAAATGGAGATGGAGGCTGTAGGTGTAACTCATGTATTGGAATAGCCTGTGTTAATAAGAGTGGTTTGTGACTTAGGTACATCCAATTGCAAACAGGTCATCCCAAAAGAGAAAGTGGAGGTCAAGCTTCAACCTGAATGAAGCAAGTGAATCAAGGAAGAAGTATAATGACTTTCTTTCACCAACATATCAGCAGATAATGGAAAATCTCCAAAAAGGTGAGTAATTCCATTTGAGATTAATTTTTATCCTTAAATGTTAATCCAAAGAAAATTAGCTCAGGAAGACAATGAGAAGGAACACTTAGACTGGGATAAGCAAAAGTGTGACAAAGAAAATTGTACCTGCTGTGGGAACTTCTTTTGTTGTGGGATAAATAATAGGAAGTACCTCAAGGGGGGAAGTATTGGTGAGTTTGATTTGAATTTTAGAATTAGCCAATAACCATGGGTGCTAAGGTGTACTAGCTTCCCCTCTAAATATACTGAAAAAGATACCCTCTTTATGAGATCTTAAATCAATTGCTTGGTTTGGTGGCTTTGCAATCAAAGAACTTTATTCAGAAGTCTCTATCTGTCTGTCAAATAAAGATCACTATGATAATAATGGTAATAGTTAATGTTTGTTTAATAATTCAGGTTTGCTCAACTTCTTTTATTGATGATATAATTCTTTTTAATTAATTTTTCTGAGATTCCTTCTTTCAATACTTAAGATATTGAAATAATAATTTTTTAATATCACTATCAAAACTAATAATAATGTTGACAGCTAGTTCAGACTTTCAACTTGACTTAATAATACTATCAATATAAATATAGTAACTTAAGGGTAATATAATTTCATAAGGGTGGTTATGGCTAATATAATGGTAAGAGAAAGATAGTATGATAGTAGTATAAGACTAATGATGAATATAAATATAATCCAATATATCAATAAGGGTTATGATATAGGTTATAGGGGTAAGATGATATATCCTTTCTATCAATAAAGGTTATTGATATATTTTTTAAGCTAACTAATGATAATATCTTCAAACACTATTTAAACACTACTACTATATTGGTAAGACTATTAATGAATATTAATCTCTCTCATTAATATTATAAATATTTTTCATCAATTAATCATGAATAATACTATACAATACTGTGCCTTGTGTAAGATGTGTCTATGAAACTGATGATAATATTACTATTAATCAACAGTACTATGACTGTTCTTATGAAATATAATAACAAAATGTTATTATAACCACAATTAAATAATTAAAGAATTATTTCTTTCACGTGTTAAACACTACTAGTGATTTTAACTGTGAGCAAGTAATTGTCTACAAGAATCAATTACAAGAAGATTTTAATAATAAAACTTCTTTTATCAAAATAATGAAGTTATTTTAATATATAATTATCTTTTGCAAGAATAATTATAATGTTAATTCTTGAAGAAAACTAATTTTAGGAAAAAAACTTCAAGAATTAAAAATAAATCACTCACTAATATTCCAAAGAGCTTATTGAAAGATGAGATAGAGAGATTTGACATAGAATTGTGGATTTTAAGGATCAAAACAAATTTATAACAGTATTACAACAATATATAGTTGGATTCTATAATTTCACGTCTTTCTGATTGGTTCTGAAAGATTTAAAACACTTAAGAATAGCTATAACTGATACTTACTTGTTGGTAATAATGTTTTAAATGATAATAAGATGATGATGATCTGGAAAAAACAGCAAGAAGAGGCCTCTTTTAAGTGAACAACAGCTCACAGAGGCGTGCCATGGAAAAAACTGAAAACCCAGTGAGTGAGAAAACAATAAACCTTTCTGGATTATTGATTGCATTATCTGTTGTCACGAAAGATTATCATAATTACTTAATTGATGCTTTTATGTGACTACCAACCCCAATATGATTAAGAATAAAAGGAGTAACATCTGTAAATCTTCTTTTATTCCAAGATAATCATTGATTTCTCAAAGCTATCAATGTTATTTCCAATTTCATCACAGGTTGTGATTACTGTAAATTTTTGAAGATTCAGTGTTTCACATAGAATAGTCAAAAATTGACTGTAAGTAAAACTTTTAATTTTACTGGTAAAACTGTAATTCTTTTTGGTTGTACCATAGATAATACAGTTCTGCATTGGTACTGAGAGTTTCAGAAAGATTAATTAAGAATTGTATTTTTAATGAATTTTTGAAGTTTTTACCTCATTTCTATGTAGAATTGCAAATATCAGTGTTTCACTGGTTGCTATGAGGTAAATCAATGGATACAAGTCTAAAAAGGGTTTTAATTAGTCTTTTGGGGTTTATCCATGGAAAATCATTAAGAATTGACATGGTTACAGGAGTCTAAGTAGTTTTTTACCTCCTTGGCATGTCAAAATAGCAGGTTATTTGCTATTTTCTTAAGATTTACAGTAGTTGTGACATGGTAATCAAGTTCCCAAAAGGTTTTAGTTTACCAATTAGGCCAAGATCAGCCATGGATCCAAGTTTTGGAGCTGTCCACACCTCTGAGGCCTCAGAAGTTGGGTACCCTGGCTCTCTTTGATGTCTTTTGTCCCCCTTGCTTATTTTTTATGTCAAAATAGAAATTTAAGCTTCAAGTGAGATATCCACTATGGGTGTACCAAAAGTCCATGTAAGAATACCATGATATTAAGTGCTCAAAACATGCATAACACTATTCTTAGTGTACATGTAACATGGGATTTGTCACATTGCCATTATTTTGGCATGAAATAGAGAAAAACAAAAAGTTTGACAGATCTTTTATGTGGTATTGATGATGTGGTATTGAAGTATTTTCAATTTTACCACCTCAAAGAGTTAATTTGAGCTTATTCACTCTATGGAGCTACCCTAGGTGAATTTTAGTGTAGAATCCAAATCTGGCCTTAAATCCATGGATTTACTTACTCAATAAAAAGTTATTCATCTTTTCTGAAATTAAAAATGATGAATTTTGGATATGCATGACTTATGAATTATGCATAATTCAAAATTTCTTTTTAAGATAATTGTGGCCTATTTGGGTATGTAAAATATGCCTCAAGGCTCACAAGCTCTCAAAGCGCCATTGGGAGTATTAATTACCTAAGCACTGCAACTAGACAGGACCTCTCTTTTTATGTTAGCTATCTGTCTCAGTTCCTAGAAAGACTGGGAATTAGGCACTGGAGATCCTTTCCCTATTTGCTCCATTATTTGCAAGGGTCACAGACTAGAAGTGTGGTGCATTATTAAAGTGAATTCTCTATAATCAAAACTTATAGTGATTCCAATTGGGGTAATTGTAGGAAAACACAACAATCAATCACAGGATATCTTTCCACTTTAACAAACTGTCTAGTTATATGGAAGATTAGAAATCAGCCTACTGTATCTCTATCAACAGCTGAAGCGAAGTACAAATTCTTATGCAATCTAACCTCAGAGCTTTTTTGGTTGCGGCAGTGATGTTCTGATCAAAGTATTGTGACATAGGACCAGTTCATACCAGCTCATGAGCATCCATCAACACATCTTGTGTCAATGCAAAAAGGAGGAAAGATGTTGACATTCAGCTGCACTCTTTAAAAGAAGCAATTTTCACCTCAAAAAACATTTAAAATATATGCCAACAAGGGCCATGCTTGCAGACTTTCTCACAAAGTATGTTGGTGGGTCAACTCTTACTCATGCTCTTACTGCATTAGGGGTTCTGAGCCTAGAGGAGAGGGGGGCTGTTGAAAATCATGATCCTCCACCTTCAACCACGGATAATCACTAAAAACTCCTGCTGAAACAAACCTAGTAACCACAGCGGTCTCAAGATCTACAACCAACTATGGTCTACTAAGAGAATAATGTTCTCTCCTTTCAGTCAACCTGGCCCTACAGGTCTTTGAATACCCTCTCCTTCAACATTCCTAATCTTTATTTTCTTTGTCTCACTTCCTGTCACAGGGGCTCTTGGACAGAAAAAAAAGAGTGGCCTGGCACTAAGCAATCAGGGAACTCACTTGGAATACTCCAAAAGAATAAAGAAAATAAAATAAAAGAATAAATTTCTCTAAGAAGGATGCAAGTACAAAGATGAGATGCAGTAAGAGAAATTAGAAGCCAAATGACCAAAGAGCCAACCAAGTAAGTCCTTAATCACTGTTTCAACCTTCAAAAATGAACAATGCAATTAGTAAGGATATGACCACCAAATATCCATTGACAGGCAAAGAAAGAAAAGAGAAAGGGTGCTAAATGACTGACTTGATAATATCAGTATTCACTTAACAAAATGATAAGATAAATAAAGATAAAATAAAATCAAAATATATTAATTAACTGGGGGAAAAACCCCCCAGGGTCAAAGGAGGCTGGTATATGTGAAAAGCTGAGAGCTTGACTCCTTCAGGCTAACAGCTGGTCTGTATTTAATCCTTGAAACTGTATTGACAGCTTGATGAAGTGTATACCTTGTCAGATTGGGAAATGAACTGGGTTGAATGATCTTCCCATGGTGTATGAATGTAAAATACAGGTCTTGATGAATTAAGACTGTACTGAATGAATTAGGTTTCCAAGGTGGATTGGTGGAGAATTGACCCTTGACACATTGTTTTGGAACTGCCTCTTGAATATCCCTTGAGAATGAGCAGCCAGTATTCCCTTGGAGGAATACTGTGAGTGAGAAAAACCATTGATTTCTTAATGGCGTCATTGGTATTTTAGATTATGACACTTGCCCTTGAGCCTTGATGAATACCCTGGAAGGTGTGCCTTGAAGACCTGTTGAGAAGTTGAAATAACCATTTGAAATTTCTGCAATTGGATTGCTGCTGAAAAAAGATGCATAATGGTGTATGACACCATATATGGCACTTTTGGGTTATCAAAGGTTGAAATGGGCCAAAGGTCTTTTGAGGTGATGTCAGGAGGATATGAATGAAATTTGGGTTTTGGAATGCTTCAGAAGTGAGGAAGAATCTTTGAGTGATTTGGCCATTTTTGGGTTTTTGGCTAAATACAGCTAATACAGCTTAAAACTGTATTTGCATCAAAGTGCGCAAAATTCACAAATCTGGCAGTTAAGCCCCAAAAGGCCTGATATGGCCTTTTGGGCATATTTCACATAATACATGAGAAATATGGCCTAAATGGCTTAATACAGCCAAATGCGTCAAAATGTGCAAACTGTATTTAAAGCTTAAAAACCGAAATACAGGCTTTTGGGCTGTATTTTCCCTTTTGTATGGAAAATACCCAAGATGCCCAAAAGGAAAGAGACAGCCTAGAATGGCTTGATGATGGTGAAGGGGCCTGGTTGGGCCCAGATGATAAAATGACCATTAAGGCCATAAAACATGACAATGGCCAATTTGGCCAATGATTATGGATATGTCAAAATTGCCACATATTGGATATGGAATGGATATGCCATATTGAGGTCCAAGAGGGTGGATCTCCCTGGTTGTGACACTTCCTTCCTTTCAGACTATTTCTTCATATCACTTTCTTTCTCCCTACTAACTTGTCTTTTCCTTTTGCTTCTTCTTCTCATATATTCATTTCTAACTCACATCCATACTCAGTCCTGCTATTTTTCTTTTTCTTTTTTCTTTCTATATTTCCTTAAAAAAAAAAACTATTGTTCTTTTTTTTAAAAAAATTGTAATCCACCTGTAAGTTTTTTTTTGTTTTAACAGATAACACAGTTTATGTCTTGATTTGATAGTTTCAGAATTTATAATAACTTAGTACTGGGATTTCCAAGAAAATTGTTCCAAATCAAGCTTTGATTAAATTTTTATGTTATTAAAGAGATAGGAATTTCATATTCAAGATAGATTAGATTGTTTTTTTTATTTTTCCATTCATTACTATTTCATCATTAGATCCCAAAGAAAATCTCTTTTTGTTTTGAATTACAGTAATTTTTTGGTTTAAACAATTCAAGCAGGCTTAGTAGATTTCATTTTAGTTTAGTTACTTATAAGCATTTGTCAAGTAATAATTTTTTGTTGTTGCAGGTGATCTCTAATGCTCCTATTCCTATTGCTTGAAGATTACTGTTTTTGTCATCTGTGGCTACTGTTACGGATGTTGAAATTGGAGTTTGGAAGAAAGGCTTTTTAGTATTGAACATGTGGTGAGTGGCACCACAGTCAACTCTAAGAGTGTTGGCTTTGTTTCTTTTGATCATCTAGAGAAGTTATTAAAGAATGTTTTTTTGGTTAAGTGAGCAGTGCTATTGTGAAATTTTTGTTTCTTTTATTTTCTATTGGGTCTAAAATGAGGGTTTTCAGCCCAACACTCTTCTTTTTGATGGTTATTACATGTGTTATTGTGTTTTCCATTTCTCAAAAAGTACACCATTTTGTGTAGCTCATTCACAGAAGTTATTAATGCACTGGAATTTTTGATGGAGGGTGACTTTCTATTTTTGTAAAAACTGGCATAGTCTTTTAGATGGGTAAGTATCATTTCAGGCCTTTAAATTAGTTCTTTTTTGAGAGTTAGGCTATCAACAAATTGATGAAGATCACAATTTCCTCCAAGTTTTCCAAGTAAAGAGAAAGATAGTAGATTGTTTGGAACTTTAATATTGACTGATTCTAGTTCCATGGTCATTTTTCTACAGTGGTCAATATAGCTCTGCAAATTTCTATCCAGATTCTTCCTCTGTTCACAGCACATTTGGAAGCATATTTTTCAATGATTCTGTTCCAAAGGAGATAGGAGTCATCAAAAGTTCCTTCATTTGTGCATGATCGTCAACACTAACATTTAAACCCCTACCTCAGCTATGAAGAGGAGGGATGAGACCGGCTCTTTCATCTGGATTATTCCTCCTCATTTTCTCTCACTCCTTTCTCATCTAAATCTCATTTTTCCTTCTTCTTTCTTTTACTCTCCTTATCTCTTCTATCTTTGTTGAGTTTCCTTCTCTTTTTTTCAACTCATTGTCTCTTAGCTGGCCATAGGTAAAGTTTATTATTATTTGATCGACATTGTTTGACCAACAAACTAATCCTATACTATAGTGTTTGTTGATCGCAGTTGTCACAGTCTAGTCCTTGTTTCATGGTTATTTATACTTGTCATCCAGCCTTAGGTACTTATTAGTCTACTCGTTATAATTGTATCTTTGGTAATAGTTCTAACGTAATCCACCCTTAGTTTCTAAGACTTTCACATAGTTTGTTAAATTTTCAGCCCATACACCCCCACAATTAGCTCTCTGAGCATAGGCAGATAAGCTGTTCAAGCAGAACTAGTCAAAAAGCAACACAAGTTTTTGGAACATTTTTTGGCATGCTGTGCCGGTGAGCGTTGCAAAGAGATCACTCCTCCAACCAAAATATAGTTCTTGCTTCACTTTAGGAGTATCTTAAAGTCCTGTGGGAACTCACACGTGCTTGGGAGATATTTTACTTCTATTTTCTCGTTTGCAATGTGGCCACTAGTATATGTATCATGCTGTTCAGGGCCGAAACGTACTACTGCAGGTGTCGGAGTTGAGAGAATTTGTGACCGCAACAATACCGGGGCAACTGAGTCATGTAAAGGATTGAAATATTGGTACTCAACCCATCTTAGTCTTGCTAGATGATTGCATCTGTCTTCCAATCATGATAAGCTCGGTCTTTGTTCGAAGGCTTTCCGGTCGGGAAATGATTCAAAAATACGTTTTACTTGTTGGCTAATACCGCTTTCAGAACTTGTCTAGATGTAGTGTAGCGAGGTGATTCCTTCAACTGTATTGACTGCGTTTTTTTACAAGGCCTTGTACTACTTTTTCTACAATTTTCAACATTAGATTTAAGTCGGAGGACATGAGTGAAACCCAGAAGCGATAACGCATGTATCCAAGTTAATATTAGATACGTGCAGATTTAAATACCTACACTTATACCGAACACAGAAACCTGGAAATGACGTACCTTAGAACGGAAGTCCATTGCCTACCGAATACGACGCAGGCAAACCGATAAGAAAGTCAGCTTAAAGTTGTGAAGGGACACTGTGTTAAAGTGTAAAACTAAATGATGGATTACGTTAATAAGTGTAAACACAGGATGCTAATAATGACAACTGAGAAAGTACCTAAACGGTGGGCTACAAGTGTTTACAAATAATAACTAGGCTTTTATATGAGCTGGATGCTACAAGATCAACAAGCACTGATTGCAATGAGATGAATTTAGGTTAGTTCTGTAGGAGTGTGTGTATGTTTTTGATGAAGGAAATATACTCTACCTGAATCAATGACAACAAATATTATGATTTAACGAAATAAAAATTAGAGGACGAATAAATAACAAAGAAGTAGAAGGGATGAGAAGGAGTGAGGTACTGAAGTAAGGATAAGGAGGGAAGGAAAGAAAACAAAGGAATGAGAAGGATGTCCACTGTTGGGATGATTCTTCGGGGGTTAAATATTGTTGGGAGTTGATTTGCCGGTCATGTGCAGGATCTGCGCATGATCCTTTTGTCGATCGTTAGGTTAGCTGCGTGTTGGCGTTGGTAGGCTTAGAGGTGAACTAATTTAATTTTCTACACACGGGACTTGCCTTACACAACCTCAAACAAAAAAACCATCGAAACTCGTCAGTAATAGGGTGGATGGCATGCACTTTATGGGCATGCCCAGGTGACATGCATATGCATGCCTCCAAGAATCAAAAATTGTGTGGGCATGCCAAGTGTGTACTAAGTGGTACCTTACTTCCAAATCCGGCTTTGGGAGGTCCAAGTATAAGGCTAACTGTTCCTCCAATTTCCATAAATGGAAAAGCTGGATGGGATATATTTTTGGTTTTTGACTTAAGTGCAATCAGATGAATTTCTTATGTAACTATCTTCAAGAATACAATGTCAGAAGACATTATTTGGGTGAAGCCAACCAAGTCACATGGAGCTCGATGAAACTTCTTCCTCATGTCCACTAAGCGCTGCACTATTTCCAATCGTCACCAAGCTCAATGTACCTTCTCTAATCAGATTTTTAACAATGCAAAGCCCAACAATCTCTTCAGTCATGTAAAAGACAAATGCAAAAAGATTCCAATTGAAAAAAAGGCCACATATCTCAAATTGGCTATAGAAAATGACTCAAATAGAAACTCTGAAGTGGGCCTTTCAGAAACAAGCAATTTGTGTGTAGTCCCTCAAAAGCACCACCTTGGAGATAATGGAGTATCAACATATTTCAAGGAAATGTCAAAAGAAAAAACAGAGAATCTTAATGAACTTCTCCTAAAGGCCATGATTGAATCAAACATACCTTGGTGTTTTTTACAGAATGAGAATTTCAAGAATTATCAATTTCAGCTGACCCAGGCACCATTCAGTGTGCCAACACACCAGAATATGAGTGAAAAAATCTTACCAGTACTTCATGCAAAGGAAGAATTAGAAATTTTTCAGAAGATAAAAACTCAAAACAATCTTACCCTTTCAATTGATGGTTGGAAAGACAACTCTGGGAATAGCATTTATGCTGTTCTACTATTGCAAGGAAAACATTCAAAGTCATTCATTGACATACTTGATTTACACCAAAAGCGTCACACATCTGAAAATATCTTTAGTGTTGTTAAAGACACCCTCAAAAATAAAGAGATTGATATTTCAAAAATAATATCAGTTGTAACAGATTCTCCATCTGTAATGGTAAAATTTTTAGTATGTTCTTTCAAATAATCTACTTTTCACAAGCCTTGATCACAAAAAAGTCTAACACATGGACAAAGTCACTTTTTAGTAAAGAATTTCCTCATATATTAGGTGTCAGCTGCTGTTTACATGCCTTCAATCTAATTTTAAAGGATATCTTAGCACACCCATTAGCAGAAGATGTTGTCAAAGCAAACAAAACTTTGGTGAATTACTTCACCACATCTGGCTTCTAGAGTGAGCATTTGGATACATGGCGCACAGAAAACAATGTCTCTCATGGGCTTACAACAGCTTGCAAAACTCAGTGGTACTCAATGTCAAAGGTTTGCCTATCTGTATTGGAGCATGAGCAAGGATTTTGTATGTGTCTTGCACTCCAAGATGATGAGAAATCTGATACACCAGCCATTTGCAAGAATATCAAACAATTGAATGAAGATAGGGACCACTTTACATCAAACAAAGTACTAGTAACCTTGATCAGGGCTGTTGTTGATGCAATTGCTCATTTAGAATGTGAAAATACAATGATTGGAGACATATGGAAGGAACTGATCATTGCTTACAAGAAAATAAAAGAAAAGATTGTGTAAAGTTGTTTTCAAGATCTAAAGAAACATTGCATTAAAATCATTTATAAACAAAGTGCAAGGTTTTTGGACAAAATCTACATTGTTGGCTTTTTCTTGAGCCCATTGTATTGTTGAGTAGCAGTCTCACGCAAACACTCATTATATGATGTAACAAGGATGCTACTTGAAATTGCAAAGGAGTGGAAGTTTTCAAGAAATGAGGCCCTTACCATTATAAACCAAATTTGGCGCTACTATAGCAATGAAGCTCCCTTCAACCTTCTGAAAACATCAAGTGCACAAAACTACTGGCTGCAACTTCCATCAAACAAGGACACTGCTGCACTAAAAAGAATTTCTATTGCACTTCTAGAAGTTGTTCCACATGCTGCAGGTGTTGAAAGCCTTTTTTCAATTATGTCAGCAGTCAAAACAAAGGGGCGAAACCGCATGGCTCCAAATACACTACGCGTGGTGAGCCAGATCAAGCTCAACCTACTTGAAAATTCCAAAAAAGAATTTTCCAAGTACTCTAAACGCCCTTCTAGCACATCTGAGAAAAGAATACTTTCAGAGCATGATTTCATGGATTGCTTTGACTCATTCTTACAACCTGATGAGCTGGAGAACTTTGAGGAAGGAGTTTTTCAAAATGGACCAGAAGTTCAAAGCATTTGCGATGAAGCATTCATGGATACTCTTTTTGATTTTGAAATCTTTGATAGTTCAACCATGGACTCAGAAGAAGTAATAACACAGGGCCTTGATACAGTGTAGGAGAAATGGGAGATTCACCATCTTTTGTAAAGTGTGAAGCTCTCATTAAATTAGATTAAATTATTTTCAAGAAATTTATGCTTCTTTGGTGTCTTTAAACAATGACCACATGCTTTTGGAGTTTTTATCTCAGTTTCGAATGAATTTGTCGAACCCTAAACTGAGTTTTTTGAAAATGACACCTTTTTTTTGCCTTCCAATGGCATGCGCTTCGTAAAAGACACGTGCCGTCCACCCTAGTTGGTAGGCTTAGAAGTGAACTAATTTAATTTTCTACGCACGGGACCATACACAACCTCAAACAAAAAAGGCATCGAAACTCGTCAGTAATCCTAATCCAGACATAGTCTGGAATTTAAATTACAAAAAGAAAGCACCATGTCAGCATATTTGCGATGCTCGATCTGCTCCCAGGTATAAGGTCTTGTACTTCCTTTCTTTCTTGATGGCAAAATTCATTCTCTGATGGCTTTTCTTCTCGGCATAAATAGAGTCTCGTGTGACCTGCTTGCGAATTAGCTGTTTTTCTATTAGTGACTTCGGAACCAGCACAATCAGGCTTAATTATCACTAGTGTATTTAGTATTCCGATCATAATAAACTATAATTGTAAACTCTTTAAATTCCAACAGTTTTTGCGAATTTGGCGATGAACTACCTCTCTATCAGAAATCGTACCACGCAATCGAATGGGATGATTGGCTGCTTAACTCTTTTACTGCTAGTGCCATGCTTGACCTCTAGTTGTCCACTCCCTGGTGACCTATGCCAACACCCAGATGGATGCGAAAACCCAGCAACGGTGACACAAACATTTTTTGGGGGATTTTTTAAATGTAGAAATTGCCAGGTATTAAGGACTAAGAAACGGGAAACATTTGGAGATAAAGTAGCTTCCATGCGGTGTTTCACTCCACAATGCATCAACGCTTTGCAAGACCATGATCTAATTGACACAGCTGTTGAGTCGAACCGTTGTGATAGGCACAAAGATAGTTACTGGTGATTGATACTAATGTTGCTCAAGTCTGATTTACTCGGTAAGTTCATGGCTATTAACCTTCGAAGGAGAGGTGGTATGACTAACCTACTGAGTTCTCTCCGGTCAATCGCAGGAGGTTCAGCGACGTATTAAAGGCCGGTATGGTCCCACGAAAATATAACACACTTCGAACACTCAAAGTCTTGTATACATTGTAGCACTCCAAGCTCTGAATATGTACAGATTGTGATTTTCCACCAAGATGTTAATCTTTGTTGTTTTGTTGAAGATTATATGTCATTCAGACAAAATGCTGAAATTGATGAACAACCATTAATTACCTACTACGGTTGTCCAAGCTCATTCTGTATTAGTTTCTCCTTATTCATTTTCATTTGGTTGTTCCCTCTGATCTTCAAAGCTTTTTCTCGGAAAGACGCATCTTCGTGCCTTGAATTTACTATTTTCTCGTCATCCAACTACTCATATCTTATACTGTACTTCCCAAAGCTAACTCATCTTTTGGGTCTCTTTCAGTTAACACCCCGACTCAAAACTGTTTTACCATATGTCATATGACTTCAACTGCATGTTAAAACAAAAAGCAGGTTTTGTGGTTTGCAAAAAGAATCCATTTGTCAAAAAAAACAGTCATTGTGACAATAACAGTATTTGAGAACATCAAAACAGTTTGTGAACTAAAAAAAGGCATTTTTCAACAACCAAAACAGCTATTTGGAAAATGCTTTTTTTCAAAAATAAGAGTTATCTTGAAAGGCTAAAGATTTTTTACAAAGAAAAATGTGAGAAAACGTTTAAGTGAAAATCAACTTTATCTTGAAATGAAAGTTAATTTGAATTTTTTTTTGGTCAAAATTTGAGTTTTTTCCAAGAAAAAATTGGCCAAAAACTGCCTTTTTGTTTCAAGGTATGGTTTTTTGATTTTTGATTTTGAAAAAGAAATTGCAAAAAAACTTACATCTGTTTTCCTGTGGGCTCCAACTGATTTTAAAATGGAAAACATTTTCAGGTGTGGCATTAAGACAAGTGTTTCTTCAATGGTAAATAAAATTGAATATAGATAAGCTGTGATCGGTTGACTGTGGTAAAAAAATCTTTAAAACTTTTCACCTCCTCATTTTGTCTTATAAATTAACAATGGAAGATGTGCAAAAACTCCTTCCATGTGCTTTTCAAAGCAAAAACATAGATAAAATATCCTCCTCAAACCTTTCCCCATGGAGGAATGGTTTAAATTCCTCACTGTCAGCCTGTGACACTAAACAGAGCACCGGCATGACATCCAACATACCATAAGTGATGGTATGAATATTATTGGACAGGTATAGCCAATACAGGTATGATATAAGGAGGGAAAACACCAAATATAAATATTCCAATCTTATTTAAATAAAATAAGAACACACAATGATCTTCCCTGTAAAAGATACAACCACATAAGAAAAAAACCCTTATTTTAACCTCCCATCTAGCATATGAATATTTAATGAAAGCCCCACCAAATCTGTGTTTGTCTTAAATATCCCAAGGGGAGATATCCAATTGTACCATCCATTCCTCTTGAGCATTCCTAATTCAGGAGATACCACTATATCACCTTTTGTCATTAAGATCCCCTTGAAGTTTCAAGAGGGCTTGTACAAAGCTATGAAAAAAGTAAAGCCAAATTATGGATCTGAGTGAGAGCTTCAGCTTGAGATAACCCTTGCCCCTGTACCTTTAAAAATTTCAGACAGATATTGGATACAAGGTTTAAAAAACCAAATACAAGTTTTCTGAAAAAAACAATATCAAGAACCCCTTGTATCTTTTCAATATATTCATAAAGATTTAAATTAAAGTATATCAAATTGTAGATCTCATCAAGCCATAAAATTATGTATCATTAAAATTCTAATATATTCTAAATTAACAAAGATATCTTGATTTGAAGTTTACAAAGTCATATACTGATGTACAAAATTAAATCAAAAACCTACAAACCCTTATAGCTTTTGTAATTTTTAGAAGGGTTAAAATAAATAATACCAAATTGAAGAGCTCATCAAGCCCTTCAATACTTTACTCTTGGAATCTTAATATCTCAAAACCTGATAGAGATAACTTGACTGTAAGGTTTTTGAACAATACTGGCCTGTACCAAACCTGTACTAAGCACTACTGGTCTTATACTTAGAATAATAGTAGTTTAAAGCTTAAAACCTTGAATAATAGGTAATATTAGTCATTAAAACACCTGGGAGACATCATAAAAGTGTTTAAATTTCCATTGAAGAGGTTCTTTACCTTATATTGATCCAGAATGATCATTTGTGATCTCAAACCCACAATTTTGATTGCACTGGTGGAAGAATCAATGATATAGCTGTCACTGGGGCTCTTCTAAGTGAAGAGGGCCTGGCACTCAGTAAAATAGGACTCAATTATGGAGGGCTCAGGATATGATAAGAAGGAATACACTTAAGAGTGTTAAGAGATGATGAATTACTAATAAAAAAAATATAAGAAAAGCAGAAACAAAAGAATAAGAGTAAGAAATAAAAGATTCAACCACAAAAAAGTCAAAGTCCACTGTTTCAACCTTTCAGAATGGAAAGAGAAGGGTTAATAAGGATATGGCCACTCAACTCATACTGTAAAAGCAAATAAAGAAAATGAAAAGACTAACTTAAGATTAAATAATTAGAATACCCAAAAATGAGGATAAGAATAATTATGAAATAATAAATAAAAAAAATTAATTAACTGGGGAAAAGTCCCCAGGGGGGAGAAAGAGGGGCCGGTATATGTGAGAATCACCAGTACTGATCCAGAGAGAGAATTTTCATGAGAGGATTGAATGATTGAATTGAGTCTGGCCAATACATGTCCTGTACAAGAGGTGTGGTGGAGTTGAGTGATCATACAGTTTCATAATGGTGTCTCCAACCTGTAAAGATGTTGACAGGCTGTATTGAAGTACCAAGCTGTATGCATGTTTCAGCAACGAAGATTTCTGAAACTGAATGTTGATACACACAGTGGATTTGCTGGTTTAAGGTGTTTGAGTGGGTGTATCAATGAATACCCTTACCCCTGATGAGTGGTTGTTACAGTATCCCCCTCTTGAAATTGGTGGGCTCCTGAACACCATAATACTCTTCCACTGTTGAGTGGCATCTCAATATCCCCACATTTTTTTTTTTCAAAAAATTTCTTTTTAATTTTTATTTCCTCTTGAAAATTATCCTGAAAATCCTTTTTCAATTCTTCCCTGTCAAATTAATTGAATTCCCCCCTTCTTTCAATTTTGACTAAGTATTCAACTTTGAAAGATGATTCTTTTTTCTTCTGATTCAATACGTCCTTCTTTTGGGGAATGGCCTTGGGTTGTGTCCCAAAATGATGGCCACTGAGCTCTTCTGATGTTGGGCTCTTCCTTGTCTTGGAAAAATCTTCAAGGGGTCTTTTCCCCATTTACCTTGGAAATACCTGCCCTGGCCTTACCATAGAAGTTTTAGGCCTTGGCCCTTGCTAGGGTGCTTCTTTGATAGAATTGATTTTATGGCCATTTGGGCCTTTTTTGGGTCTTGGGGTGAAAGTGGTGAAAAATTGATGTATGGCCATTTTTGGCCATTTTGAAGCTCTGGTGACCTACGGTCCATGGGCCGTGGACCATATGCTGCGGTCTGCGGTCCGTGGGGGCTATTGGAGGCCTCAAGGACCAAAATGGACCCCCTGGGCCCCATTTCCTTCTGGTCAATTTTTTTTGATTTGGAGTGGACTGATTCTGAAGTCTTGAGTCTTCTGCTTGCATATTCTTCAGATATGAGTTCCAAACTGACTTAACTCACTGAATCTTCTCCTTCTGCACCACCACCATCTGTTCTTTGTGGTTCTGGCATCTTCAGTCGATTGTCTTCACCCTCCATGGCTTCTTCTGGTCACTTTGATCCCTCCCAAACCTATGACAGATACAGAGCAGTCAAAGTTCTTGATCCTGCTTGTTCTGAGTGTTTGGCCAAGGGTAAGGATTGTTTCTACAATCCTCAATCTTCAAAGTGCCATTATTGCTTCATTGGAAAGAAACCATGTTGTCATACCGGGGTGCCGTCTTCTAACGTCAGGAGGTATTTATGAAGTAGAAAAGATGGGCCTTTTGGGAAAGAGTTCCCAGTATCTGAGGCACCTACTCCTGGTGGAACTTCAGGATTTTCTCAATGTGAGTGAATTGCATATATTGATTGAAATTGATACTGATATTTTGATGTAGTGACTGGTTCTAGGCAGAGGGATGTGGCCAGGTTGACTAATTTTGGAGGGCCAATTCCAGTTGGTGGTAGGCCAATATATTCCAGCTCAGAAGTCCCAATCTCCAGGATCAATACTGAAGGGGTAGTGAAAGGAATAAGAAGGATTTCTGATTCCTCAACTGATCCAGATACTGAAGGTAGTGATGAGTTGGATGGTGAAGAAGTTGAAGTTGTTCCTCATTTGGTTGGCCATCCATCCAGAAATTCCTCTGCTCAGCCTCTTACCAAGTAATTCCCAGTACTCCCAGAACCTTCCAACCAGTTCTTGCTTCCATTCCTACTACAATTCCTCCTTCTTCACCAAGTACTTCCCATGCCAGGCCTGCCTTGAATCCAGCAGTAAGACCATCACCAAGCCAGCAACCCAGGAACTCACCCATAACCACCTCTTGTCAACTCAAAACTGTGCCCAGTTCCAGTAGAAGAAGGGATGGTTTTTCTCCTTTTCCGTTTCCTGCCACTCAAGTTTTTCAAAGAAGGAATTGTTGGTCTATTCAAATTACCAGAGAATATCCCAATGCGGTGAGTGAAAAACAAGAAGCTGTGGCCAGATTATTCAGGAGAGTTGATAGAAATAGCAGGGAGGTGATTATGTATGCTAATGATAGAATGATTCCGGGTACTGCTTCTGAAGAAATGGCTGCAAAATTTGCCTGGTATGAAGATGAATTAATAAATGACTTCCAGAGAGCCTTTAATGGTTCAGGTAGAGATAACTAGTTTCCTTATCCTTGTTTGTGTTTTGTTTGAATTCTATCCCCACTCTTATAACTACTAAAAATGAAAATTAAAGAAATAAAATGGAACCTCCCAGTACATGACTTGGAAGGGAATGCTGCTGCTTTGAAGAAATAAAAGAAAACAAAATTATACAAGTAAAGAAAAAGAAAAAGAGAGTAAAGAAAAAGAAATAAAGAAATTCCTGAGGTTGTCCTTCTTGTGGTAAGTTGCTTGATTTTGGCCAAGAATGTCTGAAAATAAAAACCAAGTATTTGATGCTCACAGAGTGGCCAAGGTAATGTTTTACAAGAAGTAGAACCCTCAGGGATGCATACCAGGAGATGGAACTTACTTTCATAACTCCCACTCCCCACCAAGCACCATAAAACTGAAATAAATTGCCATAAATGACTTGAAGTAATGAAAGTCTTGAATAATGATGATTGGCATAAATTGACATAATGATAAAGAAAAAAAGAAAAGAAAAACAAAGAAAGACACATTTGGCCATATCTTGATATAGTCCAAATTGGAGGGTATTGATGTTGTAAGGCATTCTGAATCTGTCCAAAAAATTGACAAGTGCTCACAAAGTGGCCAAGGTGATTCTTACAACAAAATATGGGTAGAATACCGCCTTAAAGGTGCATGCCAGGAGAGGAACTTACTTTCATAACTTCTTCTCCCCACCAAGCACCATAAAATCAAACTCTTGAGGTATTTGGGCCAGGCTTGTCTGGATACAATGAATGGAAATCCTTGACAAGGTCTGGTGAGCTGGTAAGGTTGGAAGCTGGTTCCCAAGTGGTTCTTTCTTGGTCCTCACTGAATCCTTTCCACTCTACAAGATACCATAATTTACCTTTCTTGAGTTTGGAGTCCAGAGCCTGAGCCACTTCCCATTCTTGCTCCTCCACTAAAGCTGGTGGTGGTGGCAATTGATTTCAATTTGGGATAGCTGATTGCTTCACTGGTTCTAATAAGGACACATGGAATACAGGGTGAACTGATTTCTATTGTTGAGGCAACTTAAGGTGATATGTATGGCTGCCAATCTTCTCCAGAGCTTCAAAAGGTCCCAACCATCTTTCTGATAATTTCTTGGTGGGTCTTGTTGTCTTGATGTTCTTGGAAGCTAGCCATACTTTGTTCCCAGGTTGGAAATCAGGTGGAATTGCTCTATTTCTATCTGCATACTTCTTGAATCTCCTTATTTCTGACTCTGATTCTTCTTTGACAACTTTGTATACTGATTGGAGTTTTGTTGATAAATTTCCAGCAGGTGAGTCTTGAGAAACATGGATTGAGTCAAAGCTGGGATTTCTTCCATAAATGGTGAAAAACTGTGATTGCTTTGTTGATGAATGTTCTGCATGATTATAGGCAAATTCAGCCAGAGGGAGCCAGGTGTGCCAGTCATCTTGATGGTAACTGACATACATCCTAAGATACTGTTCTAGAATCTGATTTACCCTCTCTGTCTGTCCATCTGTTTCAGGAAGAACATCAGTTGAAAGATCTCTTGATATCTTGAGCTGCTGGCATAAATTGGTCCAGAATGATTAAACAAATAAAGATCCTCCATCACTGACAATACTGACTGGGAGTCCATGTTTGGAAAAAAAATGGCTGATAAAGATTTGAGCTAAATCCAGAGCAGTGATTGTTCCATAAGTTGGAATAAAGATTTCCATTTTTGAGCACCTGTCCACAGCTACTAGAATCGAGTCAAAGCTGTTTGACAAGGGAAATTGAGTGATAAAGTCCATTGATAAGGAATTCCAAGGACCAGATGGAATTTGAAGAGGCTTGAGTAATCCAAACCTCTTGTGATGAATGTTCTTGTTGCTTGAACATTGCTGACATGAGGACACATAGTCCTTAATGAATTGATTCATTCCAGCCCAATAAAAATCCCTCTTGATGAGCTTGAGGGTCTTCTCCTGGCCAGGATGGCCAGCCAATGGTGAGTCATGGCGCTTTTGAAGAATATTGAGTTGTATTTCTTCATTTCTTGGGATTACCACTCTATCTTTGAATAATAATAACTTGGCTTGAGGTTCAAGAGAATAATCTGGAACTGATTAACCTCTTGCTAGCTGCTTGAGTATCTCTTTATAATCATTTTCTTGCCATACTTATTTTTGAATTTTGTCAGCTAAATCTGAGAATATTTCAACTTTGATTGAGAAGAATCTTGACTCTTGAATTCCATCTTGCTTGATTACTTGATGAAAATTTTCAGGATTCTTGCTGATGAAGTACACCCCCCTCTCTGGGTACATGTCATCCCAACATGACAAGGCATCTGGTAAAGTGGCCAGCCTGCCTGGGCAGTAAGTGATAGTGAAATGAAACTCAGAAAGAAATTCAGCCCAACAGGCCTGACGACAAGTAAGAACTTTAGAAGACATGAAATACTGAAGAGAAGAGTGGTCTGTCAAGACTTCAAAAGGATTGGAAAGAGAAAGAAGAAAGGCTCTCCAGCGCTTGAGAGCCCAAACTATGCCAAGGAGTTCCTTGTCATGAATTTCATAGTTGAGCTCAGCTGGGAGTAGCTTGCGACTATCAAATGCAATGGGATGCTTTCCTGAGTCATTCACCTGACTCAGTACAGCACCCAAGGCATAATCAGAAGCATCAGTCTCTACAATAGTTGGTAGAGAAGGAGTTAAATTAGATAAGATAGGAGCAGTGATGAAAGATTCTTTGAGTACTTGAAACTGACTAAGAGCTACCTCATTGAAGATAAAGGGAGAATTTCTTTTGAGAAGGGAAGTGAGAGAAGTGATTTTTTTATAATAATTTATTATAAAACAATGATAAAATTGGCAAAGCCAAGAAAAGATTGAAGAGCCTTGATGTTTTTGGGCTGAGGCCAATTGAGGATTTGCTGAACCTTTGAAGAATCCATCTTGAGGCCTTCACTTGAAGAAACATAGCCCAAGTATTCCACACTTGAGGCATGGAATACACACTTGGAGGCTTTGGCAAACAGATTATTGTCCCTAAGTCTTTGGAGGACAGAGGACACATGTTGAACATGTTCCTCCTCAGAACTGGAAGAGACCATAATATCATCTAAATAAACAACAACAAAAACATCCAAGAAATTTGAAAATATATCATTCACAAGATTCTGAAAAGAAGCTGGAGCATTGGTAAGGCCAAATGGCATAACTACCATATTTGGTTCTGAAGGCAGTTAAGTGCTCATCCCCCTCTTTGATTCTCAGGAGATTATATGCACCACGCAGATCTATCTTGGAGAAGATAGTAGCACCGTTAAAGACGGTAAGAAGCTAGTTCATTGGAGGAACAGGATACCTGTTCTTCCTAGTGAAAGCATTGAGTTTGCAGTAGCCGACACACAAACGAAGACCTCCATCCATCTTCTTAACAAAAAGAACAGGTGCTCCTGTTGAGGAGGAGCTTGGCCTTATGAAACCTTTCTCTACATTCTCTGAAATGTAGGCCCGCAGTGTTTCTGACTCTTGATTTGATAATGAGTAGATAACACCAACTGGAGGTAGAAGACCCTCCAATTAAATATGATGAGCACCGGTGCCGTGTGGAGGAAGTTTCTCTGCTTTCACCTTAGAGAATACATCCAAGTATTGGTGATAAGCAGGAGGGACTACCTTCAACAAAGTTTCAATTTCTTCTGGCTCTTCCTCCTCATCCCACTGCTCCTCCAGGGAGACATGAAAAGACAAGGGAGGAAGGTCCATATCCCCTTGAAAGAGATGAAGTGAAGATATAGCAACATCTTTTCCAACATCTTTTATCTCTTTGAAGACTTCATCTATTAATGGAATTAATAACTGAGAGGGAATGATGGAAGGGATATGGGCAGAAGAAGGAAGAGAAGGTTTCTTGAGTTCACCAACCAGAGAAACACTGTTGACAGCAGTGGCAAAGTCATTACTATTAGAAGGAATAATACCACTAGAATCCTTATGAATAGAATCATAGGTGATCAATCCATTTTTCCAATCAATAATGGGATTAAAATGGTAAAGGAAATCATAGCCCAATATCAGGTCTTCTCCTTTGGGTTAATCTATGATATAGAAGTCCCATTCAAAGCTTGGGAAGGAAGGAAAGTCAACTACCCACTTGGTATAATGGGTGATGAACAAGGCAGGGGATTCATTAGAATCCAGAATGAAAAGAAAAATATTTTCAGGGAGCTCTGACATAGTCAATGAGTAATTGAGAACAAAATTATTTGCAATAAAAGAGTTTTTAGCACCAGAATCAATGAGAATACTATAAAAAATATCAGACACAGAAGAAAAAATAAGAAACTTTAAGGATTTTTTGACACTAGTATTCAGAGTGCACAATTGTGCTCTTGAAGGAAATAAGTGAGAACCATTGAACACATCATAATCCCCACTCAGGAGTTTCCCTGCTTGCTAGGGAAGCCTCTTGATGATGACCCAGGCTTGTTCTGAGGTCTCTTGAAGTATTTTTCAATTGGGTGCTTTCCACCACAATAAGTACACAACCCCTCCTTAATCCTCCTCTCCTTTTCAGAACCAATTAGTTTATTGTCCTTATTGAGGAGAGCAGCATGAGGTTTGTCCTTTTAAGATTGAAATTTCTTGCCCTTCTTGTTTTTCTTTTGGTGGGCCTCTTTGGCAATGAGTTTTGAGGAGGCCTTGAGGGATTGGATCCATTAACAGGAGGATTCTTCTCTTGGTTACCACCCTTTTCCTTTTGCAACTCATGATATCTTGTGTCTAATTCTAAAGTGACATCCATAAGTTCTTGAAGAGTGTCAAACGTTGCAGGGTGAGAAGTCAATTGGTCTAATAATCTTGATGCCAATCCTCTTCTGTAAACATGGATATAAGCTCTTTCCCCCCAAACCCCAATTCTTGACATTAAGCTTCTGAAAGAAGCAATGTACAAGGATACATGACCACTTTCCTTCATCCTCAAATTGTCCAAATCATGTTCAGCTTTCCTGACTTCATTAGGGTCACCAAACAGAGTGAATAGTTGAGATTAAAATAATGGCCAATTATTGAGGAGATAAGAAGGGTCTTAATTGGAAATATTTGAGAGATAGGGTTCAATCCACTTTCTAGCTCTACCAGTGAGAAAAGAAGTTGAGTAACTAACTTTCTTCCTGCCAGAGAAGAAATTTGCTGGATCATTATGGAAGATTAATTGACAGGATTGGATAAATCCACTCAATCTATGAGCTTGATTACCATCAAAAGAATCAGGTGCCTTCATGGATGGAGTCTTGAAAGCAGGGGCTTTGGAATTGTCCCTGGGGGAAACTGCTTGAGTGAGTTGCCCCATGAATTGAGTCATTTGCTCCATCATCTTGAGGAGAGTTGGTTTAGTTTGAGAGAAAAGAGGTTGACTAGAAAGGGCTAGATTAGAATCCTGAGGAACCTCCGGAGAATTTGTCAAGGCATCTGCCACTTCAGTTTCCCCAGAATCTTCCTCTTCCACAGACTCTTCCCCCTCTTCATCTTAAACTTCCCCTAATCTTGCTCTTGCACCTTCAGATATGCCAGGGTAGCCACCCAAAGGTACAGAGAAGGATATTGATCTTCTATATTTCATTCCACCTCTTTTTGAGGGTGCTGCTCCTTCCATTGGTGGTCCTCTGTCCAAATTTGCACTCAGTTGATGAACTGATGGTGTGCGGTCAAGAGGAACCCTTGCTGTAGGAGTGAGAACAGCTAGATTTCTTTGAGATCTTGTGTTCTTGGTTGGAGGGCTATGCTGAACTGGCATTATGAATAATTAGAATAATAAATTGATGGTATTGAAAAACATAATTCAAATCTTGGCCAAATCAATCACAATAAAGGTCTTGATGAGTCTTGAGGTGAACTCAAATTCAATCAATAATCAACAATTAATTCAAATTCAATATCAATAATATTGAAGAATTCAATAAACAATCAATCAATCAATGTCTTCAAGGTCAATTCAAGGTCTTGAGGAATCAATCAGTCAATTAATATCCTCAGGAATCAAAATCAATCAATAATCAATAATCAATTATTGAGGATGAATCAGTTATCTTGAGGAATTCAAAAGTCAAATCAATCAATCCAAATAAATCCTGAATCGCTGAATCAATAACCCAAATGAATCCCAATCAATCAAACAATCAATAACCAATCAACAACTCCTGATAAGACCTGAATAAACAAACAAAGAGAAGCTTGATTGAAATAAAATGAAGTGAAATGAGATGGTCAGCAATGATTAAGAAAAATAGAAAGAGTCAATTTTCATATGAATGAAATGCAAATTGATGAGAGAAAAATCATAAGATCATTAAAGAGTCATAATTGATGAATGAGAGAAACGAATATAAATGAATGAAAAGAAATAATCAGATATTAGTTAATTAATTTAATGTCACAGGGGCTCTTCTAAGTGAAGAGGGCCTGGCACTCAGTAAACTGGGACTCACTTACGGAGGGCTCAGGATATGGTAAGAAGGAATACACTTAAGAGTGTTAAGAGATGATGAATTACCAATAAAAAAATATAAGAAAAGCAGCAAAAAAAGAATAAGAGTAAGAAATAAAAGAGAAAACCACAAACAAGTCCAAGTCCACTGTTTCAACCTGTCAGAATGTAAAGAGAAGGGTTAATAAGGATATGGCCACCCAGCTCATACTGTACAGGCAAAGGAAGAAAATGCAAAGACTAACATAAGATTAAATAATTATAATACTCAAAATAAGGATAGGAATAATTATGACATAATAAATAATCTAAATTAATTAACTGGGGAAAAGTCCCCAGGGGGGAGAAAGAGGGGCTGGTATATGTGAGAATCACCAGATTTGATCCTGAGAGATAATTTCCATGAGAGGATTGAATGATTGAATTGAGTCTGGCCAATACAGGTCCTGTACAGCTATACAGAACCTGTACAAGAGGTGTGGTGAAGTTGAGTTATCATACAGTTTCATAATGGTGTATTCAAACTGTATTGGGTGAATCCAACCTGTACAGATGTTGACAGGCTGTATTGAAGTACCAAGATGTATACATGTTTCAGCAAGGAAGATTGCTGAAATTGAATGCTGATGCCAATAGCGGATCTGATGATTTGAGGTGTTTGAGTGGGTGTATTAATGGATACCTTTACCCGTGGTGGGTGGTTGTTACAAGCCTGTAAGATGTGTATACGAAACTGTTGATAATATTACTATCAATCAACAGTAGTATGACTGTTCTTATGAAATATAATAACAAGAGTTATTATCACCACAATTGAATAATGAAAGATTTAATTATTTCTTTCACTTGTTATACACTACTAGTGATTATAGCAGTAAGCAGTAATTGTCTACTATAATCAATTACAAGAAGTATTTAATAATAAAGCTTCTTTATTAAAATAATAAAATTATTTTAATGTATGATTATCTTTTTCAGGAAAGTTTTAAATATAATTCTTGAAGAAAACAATTACTAGAGAAAAACTTTAGGAATTAATATGAATCACTCACTAATACTCCAAAGAGCTTATTAAAGATAAAAGTAGAGAGATTTGATGGACAATTGTGGATTTAAACAATCAAAAATCGATATATAACAGTATTACAACAATGTATAGCTCATTTCTATGATTTGACGTCTTCCTGATTGATTCTGAAACATTTAAAACACTTAAGAAAAGATTTAACTAATACTTACTTCTTGGTAATAAAGGTATAATTGAAAAATGTGATGATTTGGAGACAAAGCAAGAGGAGACCTCTTTTAAGTCTAGGAAAGCTCACAGAGGTGTGCCATGAAGCAAACTGAAAATCCAGTGAGTGAGAAAAAAATAAACCTTTTTGGATTATTGATTGCATCATCTGTTGTCATGTAAAATTATCATAATTACTTAATTGAAGCTTTTATGTGAATACTAACCCATTTATGGTTAAGAATAAAAGAAGTAAAAACTTTTAATCTTCTTTTATTCCAAAATGATCATTTATTTCTCAAAACTATCAATGTTATCGGAAATTTAATCACAGAGTGTATTTTCTGTGAATTTTTAAAGATTCAGTGTTTCACATGCAATCATCAAGAATGGACTGTAAGTAAAGCCTTTAATTTTACTTATAAAAGTATGATTATTTTTAGTTTTTATATAAACTATAAAGTTATCAATTGGTCCTAAAAGTTTCATAAAGGTTAATGAAGAATTGTATTTTTAATGAATTGTTGAAGTTCTTACCTCATTTCTACATAGAATTGCAAATAGTACTATATGGCTGGTTGCTATGAGGTAAATCAATGAATACTAGTACAAAAAGGGTTTCAATTACTCTCTTAGGGTTTATCCATGGAAAGTCATTAAGAATTGACATAGCTACAGGAGTCTAAGTTTCTCTTTACCTCCTTGGAACATCAAAGTAGCAGGTTATTTGCTATTTTCTTATGATTTACTGAAGTTGTAACATTGTTACCAAGTTCACAAAAGGTTTTAGTTTACTGATTGGGCCAAGATCAGGAATGGACTATTTTTTACGGCAAAATAAAAATTCAGGCTTCAAGTGGGATATCCACTATGGGTGTACCAAAAGTGCATCTAAGAATACCATAATATTAAGTGCCACAAACATGCATAACACTATTCTTAGTGTATATGTAACATGGGATTTCTCACATTCTCATTATTTTGGTGTGAATTTGAGAAAAACAAAATTTTTTACGGATATTTTAGGTGGTATTGATGATGTGGTATTTGAGTATTTTCCATATTACCACCTCAAAGAGTTGATTTGAGCTTATTCACTCTATGGAGCTACCCTAGGTGGAATTTTATGTAGAATCTAAATCTGGCCTTAAATCCATGGATTTACTTACTCAATAAAAGGTTATTCATCTTTTCTGAAGTAAAAAATGATGAATTTTGAATATATGCATGACTTATGGATTATGCATAGTTCAGAATTTATTTTTAAGATAATTGTGGCCTATTTGGGTATGTAAAATATACCTCAAGGCTCACATTACCTCCCACCAAAAAGTAAAATTGTACTACAATTTTATCACTGGTCTCAAGAAGAAAAAGGCCCCAAAGGGGCTTAATGTCCACTGTCCAACCTCTTTACATTACTCAGATCAAGTAATTTAAAGCACATTTATAGACATATTCAGGCTTGTGGCCTTCTTTCATGTCTAAATCTTCTTAAAAGCTTATCTGAGTCAGGTATTTCTGATTCTGCCAGGAATTCATCTTCATATACTGGATTTCTATATCTGACAAGATATTCTCTTTGATTTTTACCACTAAATCTCCCTTCTTGAATGAATATCTTTATATTTTTGTCTTCATTCTGTTCCACTGGTGGTAGAGTTAAAGGAGTTGGGTTCCTTAAAGGAAACAATTTTTTGTCAGCTTGTTGATAAGGTTTTATCAAGCTGACTGTAAAAGTGGGGTGTTTTTTTTCCAATTTACCACTCAATTCCACTTGAGCTTCATTGGTTCTATGTAGGGCAAGAATAACAAAAGGTCCTACACAAGATTCTTTCAGTTTCTTTGGTTCTGATATTATTAAAATTCAAGGTTGAAACTAGAACTCCGTCCCCTACTTTGAAGTCTGGTACTTTGTGACTCTTGTCCCACTTCTGTTTTTCATAGTCAAAAGAATCATTCATACTATTTTTTGAATGATGTTTTACTTCATCAAGCATTATCTTGAGGCTGGAAGCTGTAGGATGAATGTCAATCAAGTCTTTTCTCAGTGTGTCTGCTGGGAGTCTTGGATTCCATCATTTTTCCAACATAGCAGGAGTTTGGGCTGTAGAAGAATGGAATGCTCTCTTATATTCCAGTTCCAATGGAGGTATTAGAGTGCATAATTCATGAGTAAAGCCATCTGAGACTTTGAATTCTAACCCATAAGCATAGAATCTACTGATAATGTCCTCTAAATTATGAATCATTCTTTCTGCTAGTCCATCTGTTTGAGGGTGATATGCTGTTGAAAATGATAACTTAGTCCCAAACAATCTGTGAATATTGGTCCAAAGTGCAGATGTGAACTTGAGATCTCTGTCACTTATAATATTCTTGAATAACTGTGAGCCTTAGAGGTAATTTCATATACCCAAAAGACCACAAATACAGAATTAACATATAAATATAAGTAAAATAAATTTATTTATATTGTTATAATCAAAATCAAAATATAAATATAAAATTATATTCAAAATTAAAAATTTAATTACCATTTAAAAATAAAATTACATTAAATTTTGAAATTATAAAATTACATTTATACTTGAAAAAATTAAGTAAAAATGAATTCTTAACAAAATTATAAAAAAAGAAATAAATTTGAAAAAAAGTTAAATAAAAATTATTATAACTTTTTATCCAATAAATAAAGATATAAAAATTATTTCACCATTGGATTCCTCATAAAAAATCAGGTGGGGTCACCTCTGAGTGAAAACTTTGTAACTCAACTCTAAATAAGCTTAAATTAAGTTTTTAGTATTTTCTGTATGAAAATTGAAAATCCTCAAAACTTTAATTTAATTCACATCAAATGTAGTGTTAATCACCAAAATTTGTGTTAAAATTGAGGTGTTGTGTATATTTTAGAAGTTATGAGGAATTAAAGTATTTTCAATTGAATTCAATTGAAATGTCAAAAGGTGCATGTGTATTAAATAAGTGAACTTTGATTTACATATGAGGTATCAATTATTACTGTGTTGAACTGTACAACTCAATTGAATTACATATTTAAATTATAAGTATAATACATGATGAGGAATTAAAGGAAAAATAAATTGGAAAGATTAAATTTGGGGGGGAAAAGGAACTCCAGCTCTAAGGGGGAGCTAGACCCCCAAAATCCTTTCTGACAGGCATGTGGTGTCAAAATTCATGCAAAAGCTCATCACTTTTGGCCTGGAATTGAGTTACAGGGTCTGTGGACTCAATTGATGATGAGGTTTTGCTACCAACTGGGGTAGTTTTAGCTGTTTCCAAGAGGGTAAAACTACCCTTAAGATAAAAAAATCATAGTAAAAACAGTTTGAACTGGTTTCTACGTCTCTTACACACATTCTGACGTGTTTTGAAGGCTCTAGACCAGGTATTGCTATAGTAATGGCTGATTTAAGGGTATAAAATGGCTCAAAATGGCTTAAACCAGCCTTTTTTTGGTCTGAACCAGGGTTCAATGATACCATAATTGGCTTTTCTGTTGTCTGACTGTTTTGCACGACTGACAAGAGTAAATTTTACTTTTGGAGTAAGAAAATTGACGGCTATAAAAGAATGTCTTCTTTGCCCCACTTTTCTCTTCATGTTAGAATCTTTTCCTTTTATAATTAGTTTAAACATTGTTAAATCAATCAATAAAAGATTCCAACCAACTTTCTTAAATCATTTTAAACCTTTTAACCACGTAAAAAAATCATTATAGTCATTTTTACCCCTGAACCACCCCAAAATTGAATTAAAGCATCTTTCATCACTGTAAACTTTGTCACTTTGTTTCCAAATTCACTCTGGTCACTTTTGGGTGTGTTTTATCTTTAATATTCTTTTTAAAGACTTTGTTCTTTAATTAATTGCTTGCAGTTAATTGCTCAATTAATTCCAATTGAAATTCCTCTTGAAGAAATTTCTTTTGTAGCCTTAAAATATCTCTTGGAGAGTATTTTTTGGATAAATTTTTATTGTTGGTAAAACAATAAATCTTTATAATATTATTGTTTTATACTAATAAAGTTAGAAACAATAAAATTGGTGTCTTTTCTTCTAAAAATAGAATTTCTTACTATTTTTAATTGATTTTTACCTTATACAAATTTTGAGGACAGGAAAAGTACTTGATTTTTAATCAAAGTTTCATATCCACACCTTACATTTGGGGGCCCAGCCGTGAGATTTTACCTGTGAACTATTTTTTTTACTCTTTTTAAATCTTTTTTTCTTATATTCAAAAATTTGAAAAATATATAAAAAATACTTATAATTCAAAAAATCCATAAAAAATAATTTTTTCATGTTATAAGTGAGGCTTATATTTTTATTTCTTTTTTGAAATAACCTTTTTTTTACTTAATTAATTGGCTTTTTCATTAATTTTAGTGTCTAACAATGTGGTAAGACAAGAAAACATTGAAAAAGCCTCAACAGTAACCAGCATTATTTCTGCCAGTACTGTTAATTTTGATCATAATAGTACTATTATTGTGACTTAGAATATTCAACCTGAGCCAATTTCTTCTGAATTAGTCAGCTTGGAAATAAGTAATACTCTTCAAAAAGCCAAAGATTTGGCCAATAGTAAGTTTTTTGACGTAAAACTACTATTTTAAGCCTTTTTAACCATAATTATGCCTTCAACCACATCAGGAGCCAGCTTTAACCCCTCAAGCAGCTCCCAGAAAGGTAATAGACGTGATTATGGCAGAGGCCAATCAGGTACAGAAGGAAAAGGGTCAGTTGATGACTCCCAAACAACTAAAATGGGTCATTCTGAAGCTGACAATACTATTTTACCTTCAAAAAGAGCTGACACCACCACAACAAGCCTCAGTGGACATATACAAAGCCAGCCACAGTGCATACAACAATGCACTTCAGTTCAAGGAGTACCAGATCCTTGCAGACCTGTGGAAGAATTGCATGAATTCTTACCTGACTGTGAGAAAATTCCTGGGCCATCCCAATACTTTCAAATTTCTCAATGGATGGGATCCATTGATGGAGAAGAAAAACATGATTCTTTTGACACTAGAATGGAGGAAAAACAACCCTCCACCACCCAAACCAGTGCCAAAAACAGCCCCAGTGGCCAGCACCAGCAATTCCAACGTGAAAAAGCAGCCACAAACTCCAAACAAGGGCAAAGGGAAGGCACCAGCCCCAAAACCTTACAGCCAGGGCTACAGAATCCCAAAGATTCAACAGGAAGCCATGGAAAATGTATTTCAGATGTCCAGAACCATGATGGAATTACAAAAGAAGGAGGAAGCCAGATTAAAATATCAAAAATGATTTTTGATACTTTTGATTGTATTCCAGAGTTGTATAAAGCTATTTCTGATGTAAAAAGTCATCTTTCTGACAAAAATACATCAATTTGTGACAATCTTAAAACAAATAACTTGAGTCTGAGCCAAATAAATGATACACTTAAGCGCTTTTAAAGAGTTTTAAGAACAATCAAAACTTCCAATAATGATAATTCTTTTGGAATTAAGATAAATGAACAATCTGCCATTATTAAAGAATTAACAGACAAATATTCTAAATTCAATATTGATGACATAATTGAAACAAGAATAAAAGAGGGCATAAGAACTATCAAAGAAGATAATAAAAAAGCTCTTGCTGATATTTCAAAATCATTTTCTGAAGTAAAGACAAATATAGTTGCCCTGAAAAAGCATGTTGATACCTCAAGAGAGGAATTATCAAAATTAACAATAAAGTTGAATGAAGTTATATCTGATAATACTAAACAAACAGAATTATGGAATGAGCTAACATATAAAGAGGATGATCATAAAAAGAATGTCATAAACTCTATACAAAACTTGCAACATGAATTAAGAAATTCACAAAGGTGTAACAATAGTAAAATGAATGATATTGAACAACTGCTAAACACTTTACCAAGAATGTCTACACCTCTGAATCAAAATGAAGATGCAAGAATTCCCAATCTACAAGTATTGGATATTGAAAATTTACAGTTAAAGAATGAATTTTCTACTTCTTTTCATAACTTAGAACCACCCATGGGCCAAGCACTCTTGAAAGAAGTTCCAAAACTTAAAGAATGGCCTCACTTCAGTGGTGAAGGAGAGTATGACCATATGGAATTCATTAGAGGTATTTACATGATCAAAGAGAATTTTGAATTACCAGACAGAGTGGTAACAGCCAGATTTAACACCTTGTTTAACAAATCAGCTCACAGATGGTACATCAAAAGAAGACAGGCACATGGACACCAGAGTTGGACTTTGTGCAAAACCCAAATCATTAACAAATGGGCAAATGATTCTTGGAGGTTTAAAGTTGAAACCGCCTTTGAATCTTCCAAATTAAATGCTGATAAAGAAAAAGCTTTACCATGGTTTTGCCAACAAAAGGACAGATTAACAGAATTATATCCTGACATGTCAGAATTTATTATCCATAGAAAAATTCTGAGACAATGTGGAGGTGACTTAGAGCGTGCTATCAAAAGCAGGGCTACTGAACAATCTTCAGCATAGGATATTATCAATATATTAGAAGAAGTAACCACCAGAACCAAAATTGGTTCTAGTAGGGTGAATCTCAAAACAAGGTTTAATACACCTTGGAAAGATTCTGTGGACAAAAATTCCAAAGAAAATTCTGATAATATGAAGTATAAATATGCAGATACAGTCAGAAAGTGCCATATTTGCCAAAGCACCACCCATTTAGCCAATACATGTCCAAAGAAGGGAAAAATAAATGAAATTGATATTGAAAAGGAACCTGATGTTGAGAAAGATGACATCATTGAAGAAAATTCAGATTATAAGTCATCAATATTTTCTGAATCTTCAAAAGATATAGAAAATATCAATGCCACTGTTGACATCATGGAATCTTATTCCCACTTGCCACAATTGAGAAATGGTCAACTTGATTTATCAAAAGTTCAAGATGCACAACTTATGAAAACAAAACCAAACAGGGGAAAGGTTATACAGCTGGTAGCTCCTGTATAACAGAAGTGGTGATTGACAACAAACCCACCAAACTTTTGCTTGACCCAGGATCCTTCTGCTCTTGTGTTGGAAAATATTTTCTTAAGACTTGTGTACCAAATTTTGAAGACCAATTGTTACCAATTGATGGTATAAAATTCAACAGTGCAAGTAATCCAATGAAAGCATGAGGAATTTTTGAGACCAATGTCATATTCCTACACATAAATGGGAACTTAAGAATCACAGTTGAATTTGTTGTTATGGAAAATTGCTCTAGTACCCATTTTATATTGGGAAATGACTATTTAATCATGTATGGGATGGATTTGCATAACAACAAAGACAGGTACTTTACTATTGGAGACAATAAGCACCAAAAATTTGCCTTTTTACCATTTAAAACACAAATTACAGTAAACAAAGTATCACCAGTCAACTTAGAGTTAGAGAAATTCAAGTCTGAACAGTTGAATGAGGCTGAAATAAGCCTTAATCTTACTGATAAACAAGAAAATGAACTTTCTTCCCTTTTGTATGGCCACAGAGGAGCATTTGCTTCAGAAAAAGAACCTCTAGGAGCAATTATTGGTCATGAAGTTGACATCATTCTTAACATTGAGAGACTATATCCACCACTCTTAAAAAGACCTGCACATCCAGCAAGTCCAAAATCAAGAGAAGCTCTAGAAATTCATATCAAAGAACTTCTGGACCTTGGTGAAATAAGAAAAGTAGGCCAAAATGAAGAAGTAGAAATAACTACACCAGTCATAGTGGCATGGCATAATGGAAAATCCAGAATGGTTGGGGACTTTAGAGCTCTGAACACTTACACTGTTCCAGACAGATACCCAATACCGAAAATCCAAATTGCCCTTACTAAAATATCTCAAGCAGTGTATATAACCACTATGGATGCCCTTAAGGGATTCCATCAAAATGTGGTGACACCAAGAGCAAGAAAATAGTTGAGAATCATTTTTCATTGTGGAGTGTATGAATATTTGAGGATGCCCTTTGGTATCAAAAATGCGTCTTCACACTTCCAAAGAATGATGAATGAAATCTTCCCTGAAGAGCTCTCAGAGGGATGGTTAATCATTTACAATGATGACATTATTGTCTGTTCCAAGTCTTGGGAGGAGCACATGTACTGATTGCCAGAGTTTTGACAAAAATTCAATCAGTAAACATGAAAATCTCCTTGAAGAAATGCCATTTTGGATTTAAAGAACTCAGGGCACTGGGACATGTTGTATCTGGTTTGTCCCTTGGAATTAACAAAAACAAAGTTGCAGCAGTATTACTAAAACCCATGCCTCAGAGTACGAAGGAAATTCAGTCATTCTTAGGTTTTGCAGGATATTACAGGCAACACATTAAAGATTTTGCATCCATAGCAAGACCACTTTAAAAATTGTGTGACAAAGACACAGTATTTGAAATGACTGTTGACAGAGTCAAAGCTTTTGAGTCTCTAAGAGAAGCCTTAACCACTGCTCCACTCTTACTGATGCCAGACTTTAAATTGCCTTTCAAACTGTATATTGATGCATCAGGGGATGGACTAGGTGCTGCACTTCACCAAGTTCAGATCATAAATGATAAACCTGTAGAAGGACCCATATGTTTCATATACAGGCAAATCAAACCAACTGAAGCCAGATATGGAGCAAGTCAAATGGAATGTCTATTCCTTGTCTGGGCCTTGGAAAAATCAAACTACTTCTAGGAGGGATGTGTTTTTGAGGTGATAGCAGATTGTACGGCTGTCAAATCACTTTTAAACATGAAAAAACCCAACAGACATATGCTGAGATGGCAAATAGCCATACAAGAATACAGAGGGAATATGACTATTGTTCATAAGGATGGGAATATTCATAAGAATGCAGATGGACCAAGCAGATGGCCATTACCAAATAATATTGATAATCCTGCTTATGTGCCAGAAGAAGCTTCACCACAAATCCCAATAGAAGGAATAAGTGTTACAGACTTGAACACGACCTTCTTTGAAGAAGTCAGGAGTAGTAACACTCAAGATACAAATTGTAGCATCTTATGCCAATTACTTAACAAAGACTGTAAAGACAACTCTCTAATAAATGCCTTGGATGAAGTATGGAAAAAATCTTACAATGAAGGAAGATTTCACCTACTGGATGGTATAATTTACCACAGAACCAAGCACACATGTGTCATGAAAGTTGTAGACAGGTCATTAATAAATCTTGTACTGAAAGAATGCCATGATAGCCCCTTTTCAGGACATCTGTCTGAAGACAGAACAAGAGAGAAAGTAAAGACCTGCATATGGTGGCAAATGTGGCAGAAAGATGTTGCAGAGTATTGCAAAACCTGTGACTGATGCCAAAAGGCAAATAAATACACTGGCAAGAGACTTGGAAATATGATAAAATTCCAAGAACCAAGAAGACCTTGGGAAATTGTCCATATGGATTGGGTAACTGGCCTACCACCAGGAGGTGAAAGAAGCTATAATGCTTGCCTAGTAATTGCAGACAGATTCAGTAAAACTCCAATCTTTTTACCATGTCACAAGGATGATACAGCCATGGATACAGATCTTCTGATATGGAATAGAGTAGTGTCATGGACTGGGATATTTACAAATATCATTAGTGATAGGGATCCCAAATTCACTTCAGAACTATGGAAAAATCTTCACCAATTATTTGGCACTAAACTGTCTTTCTCTACAGCATACCACCCACAAACTGATGGCCTGGCTGAAAGGATGATCCAAACCTTAGAAGATATGGTGAGAAGACTTTGTGCATATGGCCTTGAATTCAAAGATTGTGATGGATTTACCCATGATTGGTGTACTCTGTTGCAAGCACTGGAATTAGCATATAGAACATCAATCCATGCCAGTACCAATCAAACTCCTGCTATTCTAGAAAAAGGATGGAACCCCAAATGACCCCAAGATTCCTTGAGGAAAGATTTAATTGAAATACATCCACCAGCTGCTAGCTTCAAAGGAATGCTAGAAAAAGCTAGAAAGCATGCAGTAAGGTGCATGGAGGACTCTTTTGCATATGCTAAACACAAATGGGATAAATCACATGCAACTCCAGATTTCAAAGTGGGGGACCTAGTTCTTGTATCCACCACTAACTTCAATAACATCAAAGGATGTAAAAAGTTGAAAGACTCCTTTGCAGGACCTTTTGTGATTAAGGCCCTCCATGGAGAAAATGCTGTTGAAGTAGAGTTATCTGAAGAACTTAGAAATAAGCATCCTACATTTCCAGTGGGCTTGATAAAGCCATATAAATCTAGTGATGCTGAGAAATTTCCCTTGAGGAATAAGATTCCCCAAGGTATACCTCCAATTGAGACATCTGGTACTAAGAAAATTACCAAAGTTCTTAAAGAAAGAAAATTAAGAACCAAAAAAGTAAGGGAATACCTTGTTAGGTACAGTGACCCAACTTGTGAAGATGAATGGTTAGAAGAAAAAGATATACCAGAAGCTACCAAACTCCTCAGGAGATTCAGAAACACTAGAAATACCAATATTACAACGTAATATTCTTTTTTAGGGGGAGGGAATGTGAGCCTTAGAGGTAATTTCATATACCCAAAAGACCACAAATACAGAATTAACATATAAATATAAATAAAATAAATTTATTTATATTATTATAATAAAAATCAGAATATAAATATAAAATTATATTCAAAATTAAAAATTTAATTACCATTTAAAAATAAAATTACATTAAATTTTGAAATTATAAAATTACATTTATACTTGAAAAAATTAAGTAAAAATGAATTTTTAACAAAATTATAAAAAAATAAATAAATTTGGAAAAAAGTTAAATAAAAATTATTATCACTTTTTATCCAATAAATAAAGATATAAAAATTATTTCACCATTGGATTCCTCATAAAAAATCAGGTGGGGTCACCTCTGAGTGAAAATTTTGTAACTCAACTCTAAATAAGCTTAAATTAAGTTTTTAGTATTTTCTGTATGAAAATTGAAAATCCTAAAAACTTTAATTTAATTCACATCACATGTAGTGTTAATCACCAAAATTTGTGTTAAAATTGAGGTGTTGTGTATATTTTAGAAGTTATGAGGAATTAAAGTATTTTCAATTGAATTCAATTGAAATGTCAAAATGTGCGTGTGTATTACATAAGTGAACTTTGATTTACATATGAGGTACCAATTATTACTGTATTGAACTGTACAACTCAATTGAATTAGATATGTAAATTATAAGTATAATACATGATGAGGAATTAAAGGAAAAATAAATTGGAAAGATTAAATCTGGGGGGGAAAAGGAACTCCAGCTCTAAGGGGGAGCTAGACCCCCACAATCCTTTCTGACAGGCGTGTGGTGTCAAAATTCATGCAAAAGCTCATCACTTTTGGCCTGGAATTGAGCTACAGGGTCTGTGGACTCAATTGATGATGAGGCTTTGATACCAACTGGGGTAGTTTTAGCTGTTCCCCAGAGGGTAAAACTACCCTTAAGATAAAACAATCATAGTAAAAACAGTTTTAGCTGGTTTCTACGTCTCTTACACACATTCTGATGTGTTTTGAAGGCTCTAGACCAGGTATTGCTATAGTAATGGCTGAGTTAAGGGTGTAAAATGGCTAAAAATGGCTTAAACCAGCCTTTTTTTGGTCTGAACCAGGGTTCAATGATTCCATAATTGGCTTTTCTGTTGTCAGACTGTTTTTCAAGACTGACAAGAGTAAATTTTACTTTTGGAGTAATAAAATTGATGGCTATAAAAGAATGTCTTCTTTGCCCCACTTTTCTCTTTGTGTTAGAATCTTTTCCTTTTATAATTAGTTTAAACATTGTTAAACCAATCAATAAAAGACTCCAACCACCTTTCTTAAACCATTTTAAACCTTTTAACCATGTGAAAAAATCATTATAATCATTGTTTGTAACTTTCATAATCATTTTTACTCCTGAACCACCCCAAAAGTGAATTAAAGCATCTTTCATCACTGTAAACTTTGTCACTTTGTTTCCAAATTCACTCTGGTCACTTTTGGGCATGTTTTCTCTTTGATATTCTTTTTAAAGACTTTTTTCTTTAATTAATTGCTTGCAGTTCATTGCTCAATTAATTCCAATTGAAATTGCTCTTGAAGAAATTTCTTTTGTAGCCTTAAATTATCTCTTGTAGAGTATTTTTTGGATAAATGTTTATTGTTGGTAAAACAATAAATCTTTATAATATTATTTTTTTCTACTAATAAAGTTATAAACAATAAAATTGGCGTGTTTTCTGTTAAAAATAATATTTCTTACTATTTTTAATTGATTTTTACCTTATACAAATTTTGAGGAAAGGAAAAGTACTTGATTTTTAATCAAATTTTCATATCCACACCTTAAAATAACCCTGTATGAGAAATAACTCTACTCCATAGAAGAAGAGGTGTATCCATAGGAGTTTCATCTTTATGACATGGTAAGAATATGGGAGTTTTGCTACATCTCTCTACAATGACTACACAAGCATTACAACATTTGTCACCACATGGAGGAAGTGCTGTGACCAAATCCATGTGGAAAACTTCCTAAGGGGATTTTGGTTCTTGAATATGAATAATTAGTACAAATTTCTTGCCTGTACTCCTGTTTGCATTTTGTCATCTATCACAGGTATGGCAATATTTAATGGTTTATTTTCTCCCAGATGGCCACCATGCACAGTTCCTTACTTTCTCAAGTGTTCTGTCTTCTGACAGGTGTCTAGAGTAGATGCTATCATGGCATTCATGAAGAATG
Source organism: Austropuccinia psidii (assembly GCA_023105745.1). Lineage (NCBI taxonomy): Eukaryota > Fungi > Basidiomycota > Pucciniomycetes > Pucciniales > Sphaerophragmiaceae > Austropuccinia > Austropuccinia psidii. The sequence goes on from JALGQZ010000002.1 coordinate 1,283,831, forward strand.
GTATTGATAAGCAATCTGCTACACAATGTAATTACACAAGAATGGTTTTTTCTGTGTTAAATTATCCCCTCAAACAAGTGACATCTTCCTTCAAAAATGGAATTCTTCCAAGCCTCATCCAGTGAATTGACTAAAGATGTATCTTTGCAGTCTTTATCTAATAAGGAAGTCAAGATATGGAAATTCTTGTCTTGCTTATAAGATTCTCTGACTTCTTCAAAGAATTCAGTCCCAATGTCAGTTATTTTACTTCCTTCAATTGAAATCTGTGGTTCCTCTTCCAAAGGTACATAAGCTGGGTTATCAGAAGTATTGGCTAATGCCCACCTGCTATGTCCATCAGCATTCTTGTGAATTTTTCCTGCTTTATGAACAATAGTCATGTTACCTCCATATTCTTGAATGGCTATTTGCCATCTCAACATATGCCTGTTGGGAGTTTTCATGTTAAGAAGTGATTTCAAGGCATTACAGTCAGTAATCAACTCAAAAACACTTCCATCAAGATAATAGTGTAATTTCTCAAGTGCCCATACCAAACATAAGAACTCCATCTGGCTTGCACCATATCTTGCTTCTGTTGGTTTGATTTGTCTTGAGATGTAAAAAACTTGTCCCTCTGTAGATTTGTCATCAATAATTTGGACTTTATGTAGGGCTGCCCCTAATCCATCTCCACATGCATCAATGTAAAATTTAAAAGGTATATTCCAGTCAGACATGAGGACTAAAGGTTCTTGTGTAAGAGCTTTCCTTATCTTCTCATAAGCTTCAATTCTTTCTTGTGTCCTCTCAAATACTGTCTGTTGATCACATATTCTATAGAGTGACTTGGCTAGAGTTGCAAAGTCTTTCAGGTGTTGCCTGTAATAACTGGCAAAGCCAAAAAAGACAACATTTCTTTCTTATTCTGGGGTATTGGCTTAAGTAACACTGCTGCTACTTTTTTTTTGTCAATACCCAAGCTTAAACCAGAAACAATATGTCCTAGAGCTTTAAGTTCTCCAAAGCCAAAATTACATTTCTTGAGTGAAATATTCATATTCACTCCTGTAGCTTTGTCAAGTACTCTTTAAAGTCTTTCAAGGTTAAAAGACCATGAGTCATAACATATGATAATATAATCAATATAAATTATAAGCCATCCTTCAGACGATTCTGTGGGGAAGATGGTATTAATAATTATTTGATAATGAGATGGTGCATTTTTAATACCAAATGGCATTCTAAGATACTCATATATACTACAGTGAGTGATAATTATAAGTAATTTCCTAGTTTTGGGCGTCAAAAAAGTTTGATGAAAGCCTTTAAATGCATCCATGGATGTTATATACTTGGCCTTAGACAATTGGGTCAAGGTCTCTTGATTTCTAGGAATTGGATACCTATATGGAACTGTGTAGGTATTAATTCTCTCAAATCTGTAACCATCCTTGATTTAGCATTATTCAAAGCAATAATAACCGGTGTTTTCACTTCAACTTCTTCATTATGGCCTACCTTCCTTAGTACACCAAGTTGTTTCAACTCTTGGATATGTTTTCAAAAGGCTTATCTAGCTCTGGGACTGGCTGGATGAGCTGGTCTTCTAAGTACTGGAGGGTATGTCTGTCAATATTAAGAGTAATATCAACTTCATGCCCTTTAATAGCACCTAATGGTTCATTATCAGAATAAAATGCATTTTTATATGTGTTTAACACATCAATAAGGTCATTCCTCATCCTTGGTGATAATGATGGATTAATTTGTGCTTCAACAAGTTGTTTAGCCACAAATTCTTCTATATAAGTATCTTTAATAGAAGATATCACAGATATTTGCTTTGGAATATTGAAAAAGGCAAATTTTTGTCTTTTATTTTCTCCAATTGTGAAATGACTTTCTCTATGGTTATTGATGTTAATACCATAAATATTCAAGTAATCATTTCCAAGAATGATGTTCTGAGATTTGCAATTGTCCATTACTAATATTTCAGTTTTCATTCTTACACTTACTGCTGCATGTGGAAATACAAGATTAGTGTCCAATGTGCCCAAAGGGTACATATTATTACTGGCACTACTAAATTGTACACCCTCTATTGGTAATAGATGGTTTTTCCATCCAGGGAGTATTTCTTGCAGATAGTCTTTGCCTAAAAAAGTACAAAATGCCCCTGTATCCAAATTGACTTTGGCTTCAATATCATTCATCAGGATTGATGTGATACAAGATTCTCCAGCAGTGTTTCCTTTACCTTTAGAAGGTTTGGTTTTACACATTCTGGCATCTTGAATATTGATCAGGTTATGAGGATACTCACTGTATTGTGGAAAGTGAGTATGGACTTCTGTGACCTCAAAGAAGGCTGTAATTATTTCAATGGGATAGTCCTCTACTGGTGTATCCTCAGAGACTGCAGAATCTAGGTCAGATTCTTCTTTCTATTCAGTACACAGAACTTCTTCAATGACTTGAACTTCATTAATCTTGGCCTTCTTGGTGCAGGTTTTGGCCAAATGTGAAGTGCTTCCACATTTATGACACTTCAAGACAGGTCTTTCAGGCCTCTTATCTTCTCTGGAAGTTTTAGAGACCATTTTGGATTCCATAGGGACTCTAGTCCAGGTTTTACCAATTCTTGTCCTAGTAATGATATCTTCCATGGCATTAATGTAATCTTATGTTGAACAGGGTTCTACAAATCTGCACTTGATAGCATGTTCCAGTTCTCCTCCAAATTTTCTTAATATTTCCATATCAATCATAGAGTCAGACATATCTAGGTTCAAAGCAGATTATCTTTCTTTATGTTTGAGGAACCAAGTAAGTGGGCTATCCTTTTTGAGTTAAAAATGGCACTTTAAATATAATTTTCCATTTTAAATCTTGAAGAATTGTTAGCCTATTTGGTGATTATTTCACATTTCCACCAAGGCCAATCATGTTTACCGTGATCTAGTCTCATTTTGTAATACCATTTCTTTGCAGTTCTGGTAAACAAAGAGTGTACCTTGCCTACTATGATTTAATCAGGTATGTAAAAATCTTCTTGCAAGATATCAATAGTTCTGACAAGCTCAATATGATTGTATTCTCCTTCACCCATGAATGTTTGCCATTCTTCCAGTTTGGCAATATCTTTTGCACATATAAGATTTTCTCCTGAAAATGTGGTCAAACTTCCTTTAACAGAAAGGTTTTGTTAAGTCATGGATGTAGAATGTCTTGGCATATGTGGTTCATAATTCTAATGAATTTGTTCCACATTTGCAATGATTTCATTCTTTAACTTCTGCCTTTGACTGTCACGTTTTGCCAAATGTGTGGCAAACTGATTGGTATTATTATTTATTTCCAAAATATGATCTTTTAGAATTCTAAGTTGCTCATTAATGTTTAAAATGGAAAGATATTCCATTTAATCATTTTGGACTTGACATTTACTTTCAATTCTGTCAAATGTATTGGTAATTGAATCAAGTCTGACATTTGTCAACTTATACGACTCAGTATAATTTTTGTCATTTCTTTTCAATTCACTTATGTCTGATGTTATTTTATTTAACTTTGCATCAAATTTTCCAAGTTCTACATCAATACTAGATTTAACAAGTTGTATTTCATCTATTATTTGCATTGAAAAGTCTTGTTCATCCTTTCCTGATCTTTGGAGGTGAATTCCATAAGAGTCCTGGCCATATTGAAGACACTGTCCACAGCTAAAGGCTCCAATTTGGGGAAGTTCTGTGCCAATTTGCTTTGCCTTGCCCCTTGCCCTAATGGTTCTTGGGACCTTTCTTCCTCTTCTGAGGTCCTTTGGGCTTCTCTTTGGATTCTTCTGGAGCTGGTAGATGCTACTGGGCCTTCTTCCAAAGCTGGGGTCATTTCCAATTCCTTCTTCTGGTCTACAGATAAAAGACTTTGGTTCTCTCACCAATTCTTTATCTTTTTAGCCTTGTCTTTGCAAGAAAATGGGCTCCACCCTCCTAAGAGTTCTATGGTCTTCTCCTGACACAGAAAGCTCTTGATGTGCAAGTAGGAGTTCGTGGCCCCCTGCCAAAGGCTTGGGCATATTTCCCACTCCTCTTCTTTTGCTTCTCTGAACCAATTTTTGTATTGGGACTGATATATTTCTATGGCTACCACTTGGAAGTGTTTCAGCCCTTAAAATATTACCTTCAATCAGTTCAGGATCAGATTTCACATCAAAATTTGTTGGTACAGACCTTGGGGAATGGGGGGAAGCTCTGGAATCCTCCAGATGTGTCTTTCTTGAGGAAGACTTGGCAGAACCTGTTCTGGTATTGCCTCTTCCTTGTCCATGTACATCTGGTTGGACTGAACAGCTGTCTAATTTCTGGTATGCACCATTTTCATGTCAATCCAAGAGAAAATAAGAATTGAAAACAGAAAACACACACCTTTTGGTGGTGGCTTGCCTTGTTCTTTCTTAAAAAAAGTGCCTCTTTTAGCAATTTGCACTTCAATACTGTCTTGAGATTCTGTACTGGTAATATATCCTTTACTTAGTCTGTTACCAGATGCACAGTATTTGATTAAAGACATTAGAGAAAGATTGATAAAGGAAAAATTATTTTTTATGTTTTTAAAATATTTTTTAAGATTTTTTAGAAGTTTTTATTTTTTAATATTAAAAAAATTATTTGTTTCAAAGAAGAAAAATTGAAATTTAAGATTTTGAATCAAGATTAATTCAGAGTAACTCAAAGAATAATTTTATAAGTTTTTGGATGTGAAAACGCCAGGTGTAAAAACAATATAAAATTAAACCAAATTCCTCAATGAAAAATATTGTAAGACAATTCCAAAAATAAAAAGAATTTTAACTTCAAATTGAAAGAAAAAAATAATTAAATTAAGATATTTCAAAGCTTAAAAATATGTTAATTAAGGTTACAAGGTTCAAAAGACACAGCCAGACCCTCAAATGTAAGATGTGTCTATGAAACTGTTGATAATATTACTATTAATCAACAGCACTATGACTATTCTTATGAAATAGAATAACAAAAATTATTATAACCACAATTAAATTATTAAAGATTTAATTATTTCTTTTACTTGTTATACACTACTAGTGATTATAACAGTAAGCAGTAATTTGCACTAGAATCAATTACAAGAAGTATTTAATAATAAAACTATTTTAATGTATATCTATCTTTTGCAGAATAATTATAAATATATTTCTTGAAGGAAACAATTACTAGAGAAAAACTTTAAGAATTAAGATAAATCAATAACTAATACTCCAAAGAACTCATTAAAGATAAAAGTAGAGAAATTTGATGGACAATTGTGAATTTAAAAGATCAAAAATGGATATATAGTTAATCTGTATGATTTGACGTCCTTTTTATTGATTTTGAAATATTTAAAACAATTAAGAAATGATTTAACTAATACTTACTTGTTGGTAATAAAGGTGTAATTGAATAATGTGATGATCTGGAAAAAACAGCAAGAGTAAGCCGCTTTTAAGTCTGAGACAGCTCACAGGGGCATTCCATGGAGAAAAATGTAAAACCAGTGAGTGAGAAAATAATAAATCTTTCTGGATTATTGATTTCATCATCTGTTGTCATGTAAAATTATCATGTTTACTTAATTGAAACTTTTATGTGACTACTAAACCATTTATGGTTAAGAATAAAAGGAGTAACAATTGTAAATATTATTTTATTCCAAAATGATCATTTATTTCTCAAAAACATCAATATTATTGGAAATTTCATCACAGAGTGTATTTCCTGGAAGTTTTTAAAGATTCAGTGTATCACGTGGAATCATCAAAAATGGACTGTAAGTAAACCTTTTAATTTTACATATAGAAATATAATTATTTTTGTATTTTATATGAATTATACAGTTTTTAATTGGTCCTGAAAGTTGCAGAAAGATTACTTAAGAATTGTATTTTTAATTAAGTTTTGAAGTTTTTACCTCATTTCTACCTAGAATTGCCAATAGTACTATATGGCTGGTTGCTATGAGGTATATCAATGGATACTAGTCCAGAACAGTTTTAATTACTCCTTTAGGGTTTATCAATGGAAAGTGATTAAGAATTGACATGGTACAGGAGTCTAAGTTGTTGTTTACCTCATTGGCACCTCAAAATAGCAGCTTATTTGCTATTTTCTTGTGATATAATGAAGTTTTGACATGGTAACCAAGTTCCCAAAAGGTTTCAATTTAATAATTGGACCAGGATAAGCCATGGATCCAAGCTTTGACGATGTCCATGCCTCAGAGGCCTCAGAAGTTGGGCACCCTGGCTCTCTTTGATGTCCTTTGTCCCCTTGACTATTTTTTATGTCAAAATAGAAATTCAGGCTTCAAGTGAGATATCCACTAAGGGTGTACCAAATGTGCATCTAAGAATACAATAATATTAAGTGCCACGAACATTCATAACACTATTCCTAGTGTATACGTAACATGGGATTTCTCACATTCCCATCATTTTGGTGTGAATTTGAGAAAAACACAAATTTTCACAGATCTTTTATGTGGTATTTAAGTATTTTCCATATTACCACCTCAAAGAGTTGATTTGTGCTTATCTACTCTATCAAGCTACCCTAGGTGGAATTTTGTGTAGAATCCAAATCTGGCCTTAAATCCATGGACTTACTTACTCAATAAAAAGTTATCCATTCTTTCTGAAATCAAAAATGATTCATTTTGACTATATGCAGGACTTATGGGTTATGCATAGTTCAGAATTTATTTTTAAGATAATTTTGGCCTATTTGGGTATGTAAAGTATACCTCAAGGCTCACATAGCCTCATGATTCATCATACAGAGTGAAAATCTTGACTCTGAAGATGTGTGAAGAGCCTACCAGCCCTTGAAAGTCTCCAGATGAGATAAAAACAGGCCTTTCCTCACTGTAAAAGACCCATATTATTATGTTATTAGTATTATCATGTGAAAAAGATGTTATTAAGCAGTAGTGTCCTTATAATTCCCCTGATACATTTGATTTATTAATTGTTGAAGGGATGTTTTCATTCAGAGATATTAGATTACTGCAAATAATGTCGTCAGTAGACTCATCACCAGTATTACTAAATAACAGTAGGACCTTTTTATTCAAAATTGATCAATATTGAGGTGTTTCAGTCATAGTAACATGTTTGTCATCTGCTACATAGACCAATACTGACACTCATCAGGTATGTGCATCCTATAAGTTCTTTTAAATGAATATTTGTTGTTTTGAATTGAAGAAAAAGTGTATTAGAGCCAAAGAAAGACCTTATAAAACCTAATAAGGAGTAATATAGATAGGGTGTTGGTAAACACATGTAAGTGACCTTATTTTTCAAAAGAATTCCTCAGGCTCAGTTTTGAGGATTTTCTTATTTTTTTGCCATATTTTTCCCGACTTGTCATGTCAATATGCACAAATTTTTTCAATTTTTTGTTGCCAAATTTAAAAAATTTGGCTAATATGCCAGAATGGCATATTTTTTTCAAAAATGCATTTGAAATCTTCCCACTTATGAATTTCCTTATTTTATTTTTCAAAATGAAGGGTTCAATCTGAAGAACAAAGCACCAGAAGCCCATAATTTTGGCATTTTATTTTGGTGGGACAAGTGAAGGTGCAAAAAGAGGGTTTTTCCAAATGTTTTTTCCCGTCATTGTAATATGCCTACTTTTGAAAAGTTAATCTAATAACTTCCCACTTATGAATTTCCTTCATGTTTTTTAAATTTAATGGTTCAATCTGGACAATGAAGAAGCAGAAACCCATGATTTTGGGGAATTGTTTTGGTGGGACAGCAAGTGCAAGGGCAATAAGTGTATTTTTTCATATTTTTCTCCTTTTTTGCAATATGACTATTTCTAAGTACAAAAGCTTCACATGTTTGATAAAAAAGGAGACTGAGGTGGGATTTAAGCAATAAAGATGACTGAGGAGGGGGATAATTGGGATAAATTGTATATACAAAAATCAATCAATCAGAATCAACCTCCAAAATAGTGGGTTTTTTCTGACGGGGGGGGGGGGAAGGAAGATTAGACAGATACAACATTCTGTGTTTCTTAAGCTTATCAGCCCACTACAGGGCTTGTGGTTGGGCATGAATCTCCCAATTAACAGTAATGGGGGGACTGCATAAACTTTAGAAATGATTATGTCCAGAGGAACAAAATGAGCACAGCTATCCAAGAAGCAGATGAAAATGGGGGTATTATCAGTTGGAGGACAGAAATAAGGGAAAAAAGAAAAATATTGGACTTTGTAATAAAAGAAAACTGGTCTTTTTTACTTATTTGCAATTGGATCCCCCATGTCAGGCATGGACATCCACTTGCTTTTTGGAGCCTGGCCAACATCTTCATACCATTCAATTCTGTCCAAAGAAGAGGTTACTGAGGGAATTAAGGTGTTCATGGCTTCATAAAGGCCTTTATTTTGTTGAATTTCCTCAGCCAAGTCACATCTGACATCAGCCCATTGATCTTGAGTCTTGTAAATGTAGTGTGGTACTGTTCTGTAGCCACAGTTTCCATCACCCTGGACATCGATGGCCTTGAAGGTGTATTTCAATATAAACTTGGGACAGTCTTCTGAGCCAGTTATCTGATAAAAGAAGGTCATAACATGAATAAATATCAAAATAAACAAGAGAAATTTACATTCAAAAGAATCAGAAGCTCACAAAAAGCTTGGAGCATTCATCACTTGTGTGATGATTGCTTTGGCAATGCTCACAGGTCAAGTCAATTGCATCATATATATTCAAACTGGTGGAAGGCTTGTGTGATTTTTTTTTGTGCAGTTATGATTTCAATTTCCAATCTTCTGGACCTTCTAAGGGTAACTTCTGATTTATTCAATTCAGTTGATGAGGGTAGTGATTCTGATGAACTGATGGATTTAGATAATGGGTCCTCAGAATCTTCAGAAGAGTCCACTTCCATAATTGGAGAGGGTATGTTTGACTGTGATCTTGATGTTGTTGTACTGGTCGCTTTTGAGGGGGGTCTTCCTCTTCTCTTGAATTGACTTTCAATAATTTCAAATATTGAAGGTTCTCTGTTTTTTGGATTTTTGTTTTTATTCTTGGCTCATTGAGGTCTTCCACAGAAATTCTTCCATTCTAGAGGGTCTTCATAATATCAATCATCCTCTTGACTCTCGGGAATTTGATAAAATGGGACTTTTCCAGTCAACCCATCTTGAAAATGTTGAAGAATTGGGGTGATTTCCGACACTGGCCTTTGAAAAAGGTCTTCCCAATAGCTTCAAATATTTTCTGGGCTTCATTCTTTCTTTCTTTTTCAACACTTTGATCATCACCTTGAAAACCAACCTGAGAAGAATATGACAAATAAAATCAGTTAATAAGAAAAAAAATAAGGATAAGAAATTAAAAAACCCTCACAGGTAAATACAAAGGCCATTGAGGATGGAAGTCTGATTGTGAGCCTTGAGGTATACTTTACATACCCCAATAGGACACAATTATCTGAAAAATAAATTCTGAATTATGCATACCTCATAAGTCATGCATGTATTCAAAATTAATCAGTTTTGATTTCAGAAAAGATGAATAACTTTTCATTGAGTAAGTAAATCCAAGGATTTGAGGCCAGATTTGGATTCTACACAGAAATTCACCTAGGGTAGCTCCATAGAGTGAATAAGCTCAAATTAACTCTTTGAGGTGGTAATATGGAAAATACTTCAATACCACATAAAAGATCTGTGAAAACGTTTGTTTTTCTTAATTTCACACCAAAATAATGGGAATGTGAGAAATCCCATGTTACATATACACTAGGAATAGTGTTGTGCATGTTCGTGGAACTTAATATTATGGTATTCTTAGATGCACTTTTGATACACCCATAGTGGATATCTCACTTTAAGCTTAAATTTCTATTTTGACGTGAAAAACAGGCAAGGGGGACAAAAGACATCAAAGAGAGCGAGGGTACCCACCTTCTGAGGCCTCTGAGGCATGGAAAGCTCCAAAGCTTTTATTAATGGCTGATCTTGGACCAATTAGTAAACTAAAACACTTTGGGAACTTGGTTACCATGTTACAACTACAGTAAATCATAATGTAAGATGTGTCTATGAAACTGTTGATAATATTACTATTAATCAACAGTACTATGACTGTTCTTATGAAATATAATAATAAAGTTATTAAACCAAAATTATATAATTAAAGAATTATTTCTTTTACGTTTTATACACTACTAGTGATTATAACAATAAGCATCAATTGTCTACAAGAATCAATTACAAGAAGAATTTGATCATAAAACTTCTTCTTATTAAAAACATAAAATTATTTGAATATATATAATTATCTTTTTCAATAATAATTATAAAGATAATTCTTGAAGAAAACTATTAATAGAGAACAACTTTAATAATTAAGATGAATCACATACTATTAATCCAATGAACCTTTTAGAAGATAATAGTAGAGAGATTTGACATGGAATTGTGGATGTAATGGATCAAAATTGATTTTATAACAATATTAGAACAATATATAGTTGATTTCTATGATTTCACGTCTTTCTGATTGGTTTCTGAAAGAATAAAACACTTAAGAAAAGTTTTAACTAATACTTACTTGTTGGCAATAAAGGTATAATAGAATAATGTGATGATTTGGAAAAAACAGCAAGAGGAGGCCTCTTTTAAGTCTAAGACAGCTCACAGAGGCGTGCCATGGAGCAAACTGAAAAGCCAGTGAATGAGAAAACAATGAATATTTTGGATTATTGATTGCATCATCTGTTGTCACATAAGATTATCATAATTACTTGATTGAGGCTTTTACATGACTGCCAACCCATATATGGTTAAGAATAAAAGGGGTAAAATCTTTAAATATTATTTTATTCCAGAATAATCATTTATTTCTAAAAGTCATCAATGCTTTTGGAATTTTCATCGCAGAATGTATTTTCTGTAAATCTTTAAAGATCCTGTGTTTCATGTGGATTCATCAAAAATGGAATGTAGGTCAAACATTTAGTTTTACTTATAAAATTATGATTATTTTTGGTTTTTATATAGATTATACAGTTCTCAATTGGTCCTGAACGTTTCAAAAAGATTCATTAAGAATGGTATTTTTAATGAATTTTTGAAGTTTTTACCTCATTTCTACATAGAATTGCAAATAGCAGTATATGGCTGGTTGCTATGAGGTAAATCAACGGATACTAGTACAAAAAGGGTTTTAATTACTCTTTTTGGGTTTATCCATTGTAAGTCATTAAGAATTCACATGGGTACAGGAGTCTAAGTTGCTTTTTACCTTTTTGGCATGTCAAAATAGCAGGTCATTTGCTATTTTTGTATGATTTACTGAAGCTGTAACATGGTAACCACGTTCCCAAAAAGGTTTTATTTTACTAATTGGGCCAAGATCAGCCATTGATCCAAGATTTGGAGCTTTCCATGCCTCAGAGGCCTCAGAAGTTGGGTACCCTGGCTCTCTTTGATGTCTTTTGTCCCCCTTGCCTATTTTTTACATCAAAATAGAAATTCAAGATTTGAGATATTCACTATGGGTGTACCAAAAGTGCATGTAAGAATACCATAATATTAAGTGCCCAAAACATGCATAATACTATTCTTAGTGTATATGTAACATGGGATTTCTCACATTCCCATTATTTTGGTGTAAAATAGAGAAAAACAAAAGTTTTCACAGATCTTTTATGTGGTATTGAAGTATTTTCCATATTACCACCTCAAAGGGTTGATTTGAGCTTATTCACTCTATGAAGCTACCCTAGCTGAACCTTTGTGTATAATCCAAATCTGGCCTTAAATCAATGGATTTACTTACTAAATAAAAAGCTATTCATCTTTTCTGAAATCAAAAATGATGAATTTTGAATATATGCATGACTTATGGGTTATGCATAGTTCAGAATTTATTTTTAAGGTAATTGTGGCCTATTTGGGTATGTAAAATATACCTCAAGGCTCACAAGTTATGTGGGCAAAACCTTTGATGTGGTTTCTATAGTAGCTAGTAAACCCAAGGAAGGATTGCATCTCTTTTATACTTTTTGGTATTAGTTTTTGCAGTACTGCTGCTACTTTGTTCTGGTCAATTTCCAGACTAAGACCTGAGCCTTTATGTCCTAGAGCTAGTAGGTCTTGTTGGCCAAAATTGCACTTTTTAAGTGAAATTTTCAGATTGATGGGTGTGCATTTCCTGAGGACTCTGTCTATGTACTGCACATGGTCTTCTCAGGTATCTGAGTATATAATGATTTCATCAAAATATACTACCATTCAGCCTTCCAATATTTCTTCTTGAAATATGGTATCAATCATTCTTTGGAAGTTGGCTGGTTCATTCTTGATGCCAAATGGGATCCTGGTGTACTCATATATTCCCATACAACATATGCTTCCAAGTAATTTCATGTATTTTGGTTTAACTCCATTCTGGTGGAAGCTTTTCCTAAAATCCATTTTGGATATGTATTTGGCTTTTGCAAGTTTTTCTAAGGCATGAGGTATCCTGGTTATAGGGTACCTGTCAGCTTTGGTGTAGTTATTCACAGCTCTGAAATCTCCACACAGCCTAGAATTGCCATCATGCCAGTTGATCAGGACAGGAGTGGTAATTTCCACTATTTCATTGCGTCCAATCTTTCTGATGACATCCCTGTCCAGGGGTTCATTGATATGTTTTTCAATTTCCTTCCTGGTTTCCAGACTTGCTGGGTAAGGAGGTCCCCTGAGCATGGGTGGAGAAGGTCTTTCCACATCCAGATATAGCTATATATCATGGCCTCTAATCTTGCCTAATGGTTATTCACCAATAGCAAATGCTGGTCTATTATTGCTCAGCATTTTCAATAAACTTAGTTTCTGTTTACTGGTCAGGGTAGTGCCAAAATTTCCCTCTCTGAATTCTTTCAGTAATTCTTCAAGAGGGCCTGGGGCAGATATTTGGTATATATCAAGTGAAAATTTCTTTTCCTTGTTGGTACCAATGGTAATGTGCCTGTTTTTACTATTGTAAATATCTATGCCATACATCCTCTGGTAATCTATTCCCAGTAAGAACTCTTGGATGTGGGCATCATCAAGAAAAACAAACTCTGGGTCAAGTCTGATGTTACCTTTCCTATGAGGTATAATTATATGTTTGATAATTTTCCCAATGGAAGTCATCTTCCCTGATGAACTATTGAAGTTATTTTCCTTGGTGGGCAAGAGCTGGTTTTCCTAGTTTGGGAAGTGGTTGTCCAGATAATTTCTGGCCACTATGGAGCAGTGTGCTCCACTGTTAATGATCAATGGATGTTGGGCATTGTCAATACAAACAGTAATATTTGTGGATTTTCCATGTATGTATGCCATTCCTTTGGTTGGTGTGACCAGGAATGTTTGTGCATCCTGTGTGTGTTTGCACAAGCTTTTGTTGGCAGTGTCTTGTGGCATGCCTGCAACTAACCGTATGTACTGGATTTCTAGTGGGGTTTGCTCTTGGAATTCCACTAGGAATTCTTCTCTTGGGTCTTGGTCACCATCAGCTTGTTCTCTGATGGCATCACCCATAGAGTCTGATTCAGAATCCTTGGTTGGGTATTTCTCCTCTGGGACTTTCTCAATGGCATAGACTTTTCTCTTTGCCTTTGCAAAGCTGTTGGCATATTGGTCTGTTGAACCACAGTTGTGACAAGAACTTTTCATCTTTGCCACTTCTGCCACTCTTTCTCTGGGTTTGTCTTTAAACTCCACCCTGGAAGGTTGTTTCTCTTTGAAGCCACTGCTTTTATATGGGGTGTATTTCCCTATATTAGTTCTTTTGCTTACATCTTGTGAGGTATTTGAAATTTAATCTAGAGTGTAATTGTGGTTGCATCTGCATTTCACTGCATGCTCTAGTTCTCCTAGCATTTGTGTCAGGAGTTTGTGATTCCTCATCTGAATATTCATTTGAGGATCAATGGCTTTAAGCTCCTCAGACTGTCTGGGAAACCACTCATATGGATCTTTGTTCAAAGAGTATTTTTCATTTTCAAATTACATGGTCTTTTGCCATATCCAAGTACCATTGCTGTAATTTTGGATTATTTGACTTTTCCACCATGGCCAGTTTCTTCTGCCATAGATTTCTTTCATTTCTGTGTAGCATATACTAGCATGTCCTTTGAATGCTGTATTAAGTCTAGCAGTCATCCAGTAGTCTGGAATGCTTGGTACATCAATGAAGAGTACATCAATATAATCTATGAGCTCCATATGATCATATTCTCCAGTTCCAGAGAGCTTGCGCCAGCTTGAGGCCTCAGGAAGCTTTTTCAGGGCTCCCTTCTCTGAATAAGAAATATTATCTCCATCCTGGTATTGTGATGTAGATCTTGCCTTATTCTTGATCATGGCATCTGGTTTGATGTCATCTTGATTATATGGATTATCCATAACATGGCCTTGTGGTTGGGGCTTCATGCTATGGTAGACATTAAACAGTTTGTTTATGTCTTGATCCAGACAATCTCTGTCCCTTTTTCTGTGGTTTTGTTCTTCAAGGACTAGATTCAGTCTTTTGTTGGTCTCTTCAGAGGATTTTCTCAGCTGAGCATGTCCCTCTTGAAGAGTTTTGACAGTTTTGTCCATGGAGGATTTTAATGTTTTCATCCTTTCATGGCTTGCTTGGAGTTCTGCAAACTGCTTTTGAGTTTTCTCAGAAAATTAGGACATTTGTAACCACAGTGCATCACTGTTTAGGATACTCTCAGGCACAAGAACATTATGCTCAATCTGAGTGGGGTAATATCTCTATTAATAGGACTACTAATTCTAGAGTTATTTACAGCTACTTCTGGTTCTTGTGCACTTCTTTCACCAAATCCAACAGCTTCTGGATCATTGGGTCTGAATCTCTCTTCCTCTGGCTGAAGGTGGTCTTTTTTTGCCCTTGTATCCTTGTCTTCTCCTGGAAACGTCCTGGGATTGTGAAAAATGGTGATTCTTTGCCACTTTATCTGTTGGTTTCTGAATGGTGTGAAGCCACTGGAGAGCTGATTTGTCCTTCTCCTTGTGACCCTGAAGGAATCTGAATATTCCCTGTCTGGGTCAGCTGTTCTTCTATAGCTTGGATAGTGGCTTTATTCTCCCTTATCCTGTTTGCCCTCACCTCCAGGAGTCTGAGCTGCCTGGTAAGATTCAAACCTTTGGTGATTTCCATAAGTTCTTTGAAGGGTATTTCTCTGAGACATATCTTCTGGCAACTTGCTCCAAGTTCTGCCCAGTGGGATGCCAGGTTGAACCTCTTGTTGATCCATATCCTTGCAGTCCTCTGGTTTGAGGTTCCTGTTGAATTGGAAAGTGAATGGCAGGGAGGGTATGATTTTCCTCAGTGTCTTGCCATCTACCACTGTGTCCAAGGTGTCCTCTTCCAGGTCTTCTGGTTCTGGAAAACCCTTCTCTGTCCTCTGGTTGGTTCCTTTGTGAGCAAAGGTTTCTGAGGTGTACAGGTGACATATCAGTGTTTTCCAGCAGTCAAAAACTTTATGTTCTTAGGGTATTTACCTTTGACTGTGCATTGTATAAATTTGTTGTCTTCTGATTTTGGAAATTTACCTTTAGAGGTTACAACTGGGTTAATTATGATAATCTTCCCTGTACAATTGGTTAAGGTTGGTTTACCTTGTATTGAAGCAGATATTTGTGGTTTTCTCTTCCTCTGGGTGGAAATGGGTGGCCACTTCTTTTCTGTAATCAGTACTTCACTGTGCCTATTTCCTTTGCACTTTCTGCCCTCTAGTTCTGAGGTTGTCACTGGTGTGTTGGCCTGTGACTGGGTCTCAAGTGGTATGTAGTTTTCTTCCACTGAATCAAACAGGAAAAGAGGGCTTAATGTCAGTTAAGACTTCTTAAAATGCTGTCTGCATGTCTAAGAAGGGCCTCTTGGCTTGTATGTTACTACAATATTCCCTTCTATAATGACAGTGTAATTGAATTAACGATTTCACATCAGAAAGATAGCTTACAAATATCTGGTACACTGTTTGTATGCCAGTATCTCAGAGAATACCTTGTAATTAGCAAGTATAATCTTATAAAAGTGGTAATTAGAAGGGTAATTGAATTAACAATACACCCAACCATGCCTCAATTGTTTGTTTTACAGGAAGAGGTGTCCTTATTTAATAAAAAGAAGGACTTTTTTAATGGCTTGGAGTGTTTTTATATGTAAAAAACGCCAAAAAAGGGTCTTGTGGTGATTAAATTATAATCAACCACACAAAAATATGATTAAAAAAGCTAAGAAATAGTGGTATGTAACATATACCACTTAAAAATATATAAATGATACGTATTTATATATTTTTGAAAAGAGAATTACACCTAAAAAGATGAAAACATTTTTCAGAATAGAGAAAATAAGAGAAAAAACTTACTTATAAGGTCTGAAAAGTTTAAAGGAACACAGCCAGGCCCCCAAAATGTCAGGTTGAGTCTATGATAAAGGTGTATAAATGTATTTACAGGCTTTAAATATGACTGTGACATGGTAAAAATGGTAAATGAAGGAGCTTTTGATTGTAATAAAGGTTTAGAATAAGATATTAAGGGTTTTAATATAATGATATAGTGTTGGTGAGTGCTGCTGAAAGCCCTGGGTGCAGTCTTAGCAGTTGGATTACTATGATAAGAGCTACAATACTCAAGTTTCACGTATAACCTGGTTATTTTCCAAGATTATAACTGTTTCTGACAGTTGTACTATGCAGGATGGGGATTCCTTTTCTGGAAGTGAAAAGGCCTCCTTTTATCCTGAAATGGAGTGAAAAGGCTGCTAGATGCTTTCATGTAGAGGAAGTGAAGATGTTTCACTCTCTAGGACACAATTGTGGTTTGCAAAAGGCCTGAATAGCGTGTATTGGGCTCAGATGTGGTTTTGAAACCACATCTGGGCAGGTTTAACAAATACAGGATGAAGAATTTCATCTGGGGACCACATAGCCTGATTCTGATGTGTATGATGTGTAGAATGCGGTACAGAACCTGTATGGGACCCCAGTATTGAATTAACTATGATTTATTGAAGTAAGAACAAGCTTCTTTATCTGTTTGACACCTCATAGTCATAGCTATGGGATATTATCCCATGGTAAGGCTGTATTGGCCAAACTGTGGGATTTTGACCTTAAAACAGCCATAACGTTGTTGGTTTTTGAGATATCAACCAAAGACTTTTCTCAGTGTGTAGCCCTTTATGTGCTCTACACAATGGTACCTAATTTGATATGGTTATCATTAAATATGGCAAAGCTATGCAATGTACAAGATTTTTGTTCATATGTGTGTTTTAGGCAAAAAGCTGTATTGGGCTTGTTTGTCTTATAGCTTTTGTTCTAGATGAGATATGAGAAAATTAATAGCACCATCAGAAAGCCCTGATTGTGCTCTTTCCAAAAAGACCCCACTTTAGGTATCTCACACTAAAATTGTAGAAGCTAGATGAGGGGTGAATATTTTACTCACTCTTATTTGACCTTATTGTGGTCATAACTTCAGTAATTCTGGTTCTAGCTCAGCTTGACTACTACTATTGGATAGCCCTGACTTAGAGATCCATTCCTAATAATAATTTGATGTGTTTAAGCCTCTTACTCTGTATTTGAGATCGGAGGGGAAAATTTACGTTTATGCTCAGCAACAACTTTGAGCAAGAATAACTTTGTTATTATTTGTCCTATGATTATGGGACTTGTATACTTGGAAAGAGGTGAGCTTCCTCTTTCCTTTTATACCTTTTGAGATATTTTGGTTCAGCTCCATGTTTTGGTGGTATCTTGGCTTTACCATTGGTTTATGGTATTTGGCTGTCATGCTTGTGCTCTGGTTTTGAGTCACAGGCTGACAGATATGAAGTGCAGGAGAAGTGGCATAGAAAAAAAGAGCAGTTTGCATCAGGAAATGATTTTCTTTTCTACAGTGGTGAAGATTAGGCATTTAAAGAAGTCACACAACCCATAAAGGGCTCATCTTCAAGGCCAGTCAGGGTCATGGATGCTCATTTTCTGCCAGTGCTGTGGATGAGAAGCTAAATTCCTGTGTCAGGCAGGGAAAAAAAGGTGTTCACACTGAGTATAAAAATTTATTCATTTGGCAAACTCAGTTTTATCCCCTTTTTTGAATTGAAAAGCCACAAAATTGCCCATGACTTCTCTTGTGAGGCAATTGTTAAATGTGCATTGTGGTTGAAATCCACAAATGCACCATGCTGCAGAGTACATGGTTCATTTGGTCACAGATCACTGTGGCAAGGGTACCACTGCTGTGGCTGGATGATACAGTTTGAGCAAAAGTGGAGAGGCTGTATGACAAGTGAATAAATAATTGGCTTGGTTGACCCATTGTTTAGGTGTGCTTTGGTGTCATAATTTAAATTCACAGTGGCTGAAAATTTGAATGGCATGGCTGTGGGACTATTGCTACAAGATTCTCAAAAGCTCCATGGCAGAGTATTGGGATAAGATCTTAGTAAGCACCCAATTGGAGCATTTGGCACCATATTAGAAGACATTTCTGCAAGGCTGAGTATTTAAATCTGTGGTAGTGCATACCAAGTATACAAGTCTCAAGCTTACCAAATATAACAAAAATGAAAGTGAAATTGTGGAATAAAACAAGAAAAATTTCAGAATAGCTCTGGAGACTGGGATAAAACTGTGGAATTTCAGAGAAGAAATAAGGGATTTTTTAAAAGTGCAGAACAACTTGATGAAAACAAGACTGGGGAATTATAGAAAAATCCCTGAATAACTCTGAGGAGTAAAAATTAAATTGTGGAATAATCCCAGATATGTAAATAGGATTGTGTCATTACAGAAAATTTGAAGAATAATTATGGTGATTTAAATACAATTGCAGAAGAATCTCTGAAAGGGAAGAAAACTATGAAATTTTTGAAGAAGAAATAGGAATAAAATTGTGGAATTTTAGATAAGAAACAGCAATGAAATTTCACAATAACTTCAGACATGGAAAGAAAATTCAGGAATTATAGAAGATATTAGGGAATAACTACAGACACCAAATTATGGAAAGAAAGTTGCAGAATAACTCCAGAGGTAGAAATAGGAATTGGCAATAAACTCTGGGAATGGAAATAGAAATTAGGGATTAACTCCGGAGATGGAAATACAAATTATGGAATAACTCCAAATATGGAAAGAGGAATTAGGGAAAAAGTCCATGTATGGAAATAGTAATTAGGGAATAACTCCAAATATGGAAATAGGAATTAGGGAATGACTCCAGAGATGGAAATAGAAGTTAGACAATGACTCTGGAGATGAAAATAAAAATTTGGGAATAACTCCATATATGGAAATAGGAATTAGGGAATAACTCTGGAGATTGAAATAGGTATTAGGGACTAACTCTGGAGACATAAAGAGGAGATATAGAAGAACACCAGGCATGGAAATAGAAATTAGGGAATAACTTTGGAGATGGAAATAGGAATCAAGGAGTAATTCCTGATATTGAAATAGAAATTAGGGAATAACTCTTGAGATTGAAATCAAAGTTCAGAACTCTGGAAATAATTAAATCAAAATTTAAAGAAGTCCTTGGTCATAATCAAGAAGTTTAAAGTTTCAACCAGAAGAATTGCCATTAAAATAGAAAATACCAATTTCCCCATCTTTTTTCAAATCTCATGGCAGTGCACTCAATAAAAAATTCTGTATTTTCCCCACTTCTTCCACTCCCAAAAAAACTCACTAGCTAAATTCTCTCAAAGAGATCATATGAATAGAAGAAATTTCAATTGTCAAAACCTGTATCTTCTACACTTTCTTGGAAAAAATAAGCTTTCACCAGCCAAATTATCTCAATGACATCACATGATCTTGATAAGAAAAAACACCACCAGAAACATTTCCTCAGAAAACATGTAACAAAGTCAAAACAAAAAAAGAAAGAAAAGAAGAATGTCACCAGCTGAATTCTCTCAAAGATATCCTATGACTAGAAGAAAGTTCAATTGTCAGAAGCTGTATTTTCTCCACTTTCTTGGAAAAAAGAAACTCCAACCAGCCAAATTATCTCAATTACATTAGATGATTTTGATAAGCAAAACACCACGAGGAAAATTCTCTCAAAATACAGATTTCTTTACCAACACTAAATATCTCACTGGCTAAAACAACTTAGCTATCAATTTTCTGAGTCCACTGTATTGAGAAGCTCTATGGAGGCCAAATAGGGATAAATAGAGGTCTGCTCCCCCTCATTTCCAAAAACTATGGCAAAAGCTCCCATGATTGAAGATCAAAACCACCTCTAAACTAGAAGGATATCTAGAGTAGTAATAATGCTTTATTCATGAAACCCTCAGTGGCCTTTCTCAGAAGCTTAGCATTGTTGAAGAATATTAGTATAGCCATAGTGAAAATCCCAGTAGCCTTTCTCAGTAGCTTAGTATTGGTGAGGAATAGTATTATAATTATAGTGAAATCTCAGTAAACTGTCTCAGTAGCATAGTATTATTAAGTAAAAAGTAGTAGTGATACAAAACATAGTATCAAAGTTTTTCAAAGACTTATTCTTAGTATTAGATGTAGTAGTTTTATTATTATTATTCAAAAAATCATTATAATCAATATAAAGAAATATTATTAGTCTTACAACATAAAATATTAGTCTTTATTTTATCAAAAACTATATTTTTACATCATAATTTTGGTTGTAGTGTGATTGATAGGTCTGATTTAGAGACTAATGATAGGTATTCTCTAGCTGATAAAGCCACAAATCTCATTTTATTTTGTGAATATATGTAGGATTACTATTCAGTATCATTTAGAGGGGCAGCTAATACACTCTAGAACCCATGTTTATTGGACAATTCTGTAACTCCAAACAGACCTACCAATAATTTCCCCTTCAAGGTACTGCCTTATTTCATCCCACACCAAAAGGAGTTCCACATGTGCTGTGCCAACAGTGGGCTACAGGTTCAACCATCAATAATATGTCGATTATCAAAACAAACCTGAAAATTAAATCTGTAGAAAACCCTTTACCAATAAGGAAAGCTCATGAGCCTATCAATTCAATCTAGAATCAGAGAACCCAAGAAATTTTAAATCATCATCACTATCAAGCTCTTAAACAAAAGCATTTTATTATTATTATCCAAGAAGAGGAGAGACACCTCCTGGAGAAGAATCACCTATAGATTATAGTATACCAGTTGGTACACCTAGAACCAAGGAGAAAAATAGGAAAATTGTTACAGATTTTTTGAAAAATTACTCAAGGAAATATTGGAAATTAAAAATAAAAATGAACAAAAGAAAAAAAAGATATCAATATGGATTCTGCATCATTTTCAAACATACCACATAATCCCAATAAATCCAAAGAAGAAATTATCAATGAAGAAAGCATGCAACGACAAGAACATATGTCTGATTCAGAAAGACTTTCCAAAAAAAATTGAAATACAACAGTAATCAATTAAATTCCTTAGGAAAGAATGAAAAAGAAAAGAATCAGGCTTTATCACATAAAACAGCCCAATGAAAGAAAGTAAAGCCATTCCAAGAATTTTCACACAAAAAGGATCACCATCCCCATTTTCAAGGCCCATGTCCCCATCAACTTCATTCACATCACAAATATCAAATAATCTACCAAAAATGGTTGTTATTCATGCACAGGATTCAAGCCCATTACAAAAAGAATTTTCTATAAATAGCACACCCATTGTCAATATTAGGCCAAAGGATTATGACCTATTGTTTGATGGAAAGGAAGTAGAAAGATTTATTAAAAGCTTTTAAAATATAGCAGAAATTGAAGGAGAAAGTGGAAGGGATATAGCAAGAAAGAAATTCTTCTTGACTAAATATCAAGAGATCAGCTACTATATTGAAGGAATTCCCAGATACAAAACTGGAAATTGGGAGCCTTTGGAATTGGATATGAAGAGAAGATGGGGAAAAGTATTTCCTGAAAGAAGATATAAGCTGTCCTCCATATCTCAATTATTTGCAAAGATTCAAAAAGAAGGAGAAATTAGGAATGTGACTCAATATAGAAAGCTCCTTGGGAATATTTATCCATCATTAATTATCTCAAAAGATATCAATATGTACAAGGAGATATTAATCACAATCAATAAATCCTGGCTAGTATTTCCTCAAGTGTTGTATAGTCTATTGATAAACAAATGATAAAATATAAGGCCATGGTGCAAGCTTTGGATTGTGGTTATATCATTACAATATTGGAAATCTTAAAGCTATAGATTGAACAGGATGTAGAAGCCAAATTTGTAATTAAACAGATAGAATTTTCACAAGCAAAGTCAAACAAAAATAAAGCTAGGTTCAAAGATTAAATATTGGAAGAAGTCTTAAAGCAAATGAAAGATATTACACAAAAAACTAAATACCCTCAGCAAAAGGAACATCAATCAAAGGATACTGGGAAAGATTAAGCTAAGGAAGTATTGAATCAGCTCAAAGGACTTTCAGAAGTAGTTTATTCTGAAAAGAAAACCCAAGAAAGAGAAAGTCAAGATCAGAAACTTACACAAAACTCACAAAGTTTCAGGGCAATATATGCTTTACCACCCATATTGTCAAGTTATCAGCCATATTTCCCAGCTCAAATGGGTGAAAGACATCCCCTCAAGTGTTTTTACTGCTTAGGAGAAGGAAATTCTACAATAAGATGTGATAATCTCACAGAAGACTTGGAGAAAAGCATTGTATTGAAGTATGGAGGAACATATCTTTTTCCAAATTTTCAGAGAGTACCCACGGAAGACCCTATGTCTTCAAAAGAATTGGTAAGAAAGTTTTTCAAAGAACAGGAAGAATTAAATTTAAAAATGATAGAAAAATGAAACCCACCCCAAATTTAGCAAGAACCACTAGTAATGAAGAATAACAAAGATGAGAAGGCAGTTGCTATAGCTCAAGTAGAAGAATGGGGAAACTAGAAAACTCCTCAAATATCATCATCAAATGAGAATCTTCAAAATCTGTTGGAATGAGGAAGACAAGACAGGAAATTCAAATACAAAATGGGGAGTGAACCCTGGTTTAGACCAAAAAGGGCTGGTTTTAGCCATTTTAGACCCTTGAATCATCCATTAGTATAGTAATACCTGGTCTAGAGCCTTCAAAACATGTCAGATTGTGTGTAAGAGACGTATAAATCAGTTAAAACTGTTTTTACTAAGATTATTTTAACTTAAGAGTGGTTTTACCCTCTTGGCAACAGTTAAAACTACCCTGGTTGGTATCAAAACCTCATCATCAATTGAGTCACAGACCCTGTGACTCAATTCAAGGCCAAAAGTGATGAACCTTTGCTTGGATTTTGACATCCCACCCCTGTCAGCAAGGATTTTGGGGGTCTGGCTCCCCCTTCGAGCTAGAGTACCTTCCCCCCATAATTACTCTTTCCAATTTATTTTTTATTCAATTCCTCATCATCTAATATACTTGTAATTTACAAATACAATGCAATTGAGTTTTACAGTAAGCAACTGTGAGAATTGATACCTCAGATTTAAATAACAGTTCAATTATGTAATACATATGCAGATTTTGACATTTCAATTAAAAATACTTCAATTGCTCATAACTTCTAAACTACACACAACACCTCAATTTCAACACAAAACCTGATGGTTAACCCCACAGGCAGTGTGAATTAAATTAAGGTTTTGGGTATTCTCAACTTTTATACAGAAAATACTAAAAAACTTAACTTAAACTTATTTAGAGTTGGGTTACAGAAATTTTACCCAGAGGTGACCCCACCTGATTTTTTATGAGGAATCCAATGGTTAAGTAATTTTATTGAGTTTATCTATTGGATAAAAAGTTATAATATCTTTTATGTAACTTTTTACCAAAAATATTTTAATTTCATTAATTTGATTAAAAATTCATTTTTACTTAATTTTTTCAAGTAAAAATGCGATTTCACAATTTCAAAATTTAATATAATTTTTATTTTAAATTATAATTAGATATTTATTTTTGTATATAAATTTGAATTTATATTTTAATTTTTCTTTTGTTAATATAAATAAATTTATTTTATTTATATTCATATCTTATTTTGTTATTTGTGGTCTTTTGGGCATATGAAAATACCTCTAAGGTTCACATTCCCTCCCCCTAAAAAAGAATATTACTTTGTAATATTGTTATTTCTAGTGTTTCTGAATCTTCTGAGAAGTTTATTGCCTTCAGGTATGTCCTTTTCTGATGACCATTTATCTTCACAAGTTGGGTCACTGTACCTACCAAGGTATTCCCTTACTTTATTGGCTCTCATCTTTCTTTCTTTGAGAACTTTGGTAATATTCTTAATACCAGATAATTCAATAGGAGGTATAACCTGGGGTACTTTATTTCTTAAAGGAAATTTTTCAGCATCACTAGATTGATATGGCTTTATCAATCTAACTAGAAATGTAGGATTCTTATTGCTAAATTCTTCAGATAATTATACTTCAAAAGCATTTTCTCCATGGAGAGCCTTAATAACAACAGGTCCTTCAAAGGAATCTTTGAGATTTTGTCATCCTTTGATTTTATTGAAGTTAGTTGTGGATACAATTACTAAATCCCCCACTTTGAAATCTGGAGTGGCATGTGACTTGTCCCATTTGTCTTTAACATTTGCAAAAGAGTCTTCCATGCACCTTATTGCATTCTTTCTATTTTTTCTAGAATTCCCTTAAAGAAAGCAGCTGTAGGATGTATTCCAACCAAATCTTTCCTCAAGGAATCTTGAGCTAATTTGGAATTCCATCCTTTTTCTAGAATAGCAGGAGTTTGATTGGTACTGGCATGAATGGATGTCTTATATGCTAGTTCCAGTTCTGGTAAAAGAGTATACCAATCATGGGTAAATCCATTAAAATATTTGAATTCAAGGCCATATGCACAAAGTCTTCTTACCATATCTTCCAAGGTTTGGACCATCCTTTCAGCAAGACCATCAATTTGTGGGTGGTAGGCTGTAGAGAAGTATACTATTGGCCCAAATAGTTGGTGAAGATTTGTCCATAGTGCTGAGGTAAATTTGAGATCTCTGTCACTAATGATTTTTGTGAATATGCCAGTCCATGATATTACTCTATTCCATATCAGAAGAGCTGTATCC
The DNA here is from genome assembly GCA_023105745.1 of Austropuccinia psidii. NCBI lineage: Eukaryota > Fungi > Basidiomycota > Pucciniomycetes > Pucciniales > Sphaerophragmiaceae > Austropuccinia > Austropuccinia psidii. The sequence goes on from JALGQZ010000002.1 coordinate 1,309,025, forward strand.
ATGGCTGTATCATCCTTGGAACATGGTAGAAAGATTGGAGTCTTACTAAATCTGTCAACAATCACTAGGCAGGCATTATAACTTCTGTCATCCCATGGTGGGAGACCAGTTACCCAATCCATATGGACAATTTCCCAAGGTCTTCTGGGTTCTTGGATCTTGATCATATTTCCAAATCTTTTGCCAGTGGATTTATTTGCTTTTTGATATCTGTCACAGGTTTTGCAATACTCTTCAACATCTTTCTGCCACATTGGCCAACATATTCAGGTTTTTATTTTTTCTCTTGTTCTATCCTCAGACAGATTTCTTGAGAAAGGGCTGTCATGGCATTCTTTAAGTACAAGATTTATTAAGGACCTATCCACAACTGTCATGAAACATGTATGCTTAGTTCTGTGGTAAGCTATACCATCCAGTAAGTGGAATCTTCCTTCATCATATGCTTTCTCCATAACTCATTTAAGGCATGTATCAAAGAATTGTCATTACAGTCCTTAGTAAGTAATTGGCATAAAATGCTACAATTTTTGTCCTGAGTATAACTTTTTCTGACCTCCTCAAAGAAGGTGGTGTTCAGGTCTGTAACACTGATTCCTTCTATGGGTATTTGTGGGGAAGCTTCCTCTGGAACATAAGCAGGATTATAAATATTATTTGGTAATGGCCATCTTCTCAGTCCCTCTGCATTTTTATGAATATTCCCATCTTTATGAACAATGGTAATATTGCCCCTATTCTCTTGTATAGCTATTTCCCATCTGAGCATATGCCTGTTAGGATTTCTCATGCTTAGAAGTGACTTAACAGCAGTAAAATCTGTTATTACTCCAAACCCACATCCTTCCAGAAAGTAATTTAGCTTCTCCAAGGCCTAGACAAGGCATAAGCATTCCATTTGACTGGCTCCATATCTGGCTTCAGTTGGTTTGATTTTCCTGGGTATGAAGCATATGATTCCTTCCACAGGTTTATCATTGATAATCTGGACTTGATAAAGTGCAGCACAGAGCACATCCCCTGATTCATTAATATAAAGCTTAAAAGGCAGCTTAAAGTATGGCATCAGTAAGAGTGAAGCAGTAGTCAAGGCTTGTCTCAAGGATTCAAAGGCTTTAACTCTGTCAACAGTCATTTAAAATACTGTGTCTTTGTCACATAACTTATAAAGAGGTCTTGCTATGGATGCAAAATCCTTAATAGGTTTCCTGTAATATCCTGCAAACCCCAAAAATGACTTAATTTCTTTCTTGTTCTGAGGGATGGGTTTCAGCAATACTGCTGTCAGGTTGAGTCTATGATAAAGGTATATATATATATTCAGAACTTCTAGCTATGACTGTGACACAGTAAAAAAGAGCTATAAGAGTTTATAAGAGCTTATAAATGATTTAATTGAAATAAAAGGGCTTTACTATATGAGAATATAGTGGTGGTGAGCACTTTTGAAAGCCCTGGGTGCAGCTTTACCTGTTGGGTTACAATAATAAAGACTATAATAATTAAAATTAGAATTATACGTGTTTATTACCCAAGAGTAAAACTGTTTTTGACAGTTTACTACGTAGGGTATGCAAGAGCAGGATGAGGAAAGTTATTCTGGCTGTGAAAAGCCTCCTTTTTATCCTGAAATGGGGTGGAAGGGCTGTTAGACCTTTCCATGTAGAGGAAGTGAAGATTTTTCCACTCTCTGGGGCAGGCTTGTGGTTTTCAAGGACCTTTATAGCCTGTATTGGACTCAGATGTGGTTTTGAAACCACATATGGGCAGTTTTCACCAATACAGGGTGAAAATCTTCATCTGGGGACCACATAGCGCTCTTCTGACATGTATGACGCGTAGAATGCTGTACAGAAACTGTATGGGACACCAGTATTGACTGAAATATGAGGTATTGAAGTATAAAAATGATTCTTCATTAGTTTGACACCTCATAATCATGGTTATGGGATATTATCCCATGGTAAAGCTGTATTGGTCAAAATGTGGGAGTTTGACCCTAAAACAGCTATAACGTTGTCAGTTCTTGAGATATCAACCTCAAAACTGAATTGGTGTATAGCCCTGTGTGTTTTCTACAAAATTTTACCTTATTTGATATGGTTATCATTAAATATTCCAAAGTTATGCCATGTACAAGATTTTTGTACATATGCCTGGTTTAGGCAAGAAGCTGTATTGGTCTTGTTTGCCCCATACCTTCTGCTATAGGTGAGATATGAGGAAATCGATGACACCATCAGATAGCCCTGATTGTGCTCTTTCCAAAAAGACCCCACTTTAGGTATCTCACACTAAAACTGTAGAAGGTAGATGAGAGGTGAATGTTTTGTTCAACCTTATTTGGTCTGAATTTGACCATAACTTCAGTAATATTGGTGCTAGCCCAGTTTAACTGGTAATATTGGATAGCCCTGGCTTAGAGCTTCATTTTTCAAAAAAATTTGATGGGTGTAAGCCTCTCCTTCTGGATTCCACATGAGAGGTGAAAAATAAGGTTTATGCTCAGCAATAACTTTGAGCAGGAATAACTTTGTAATTCTTTGCCCTATGGTGATGGGACTTATATTTTCAGAAAGAAGTGAGTTTCCTCTTTCTTTTGATACCTTTTGAGCTAATTTGGCTCAGCTCCATGTTTTGTTGGTATCGTGGCTATACCATTGATTTATGGTATTTTGGCTGCCATGCTTGTGCTCTGGTTTTGAGTCACAGGCTGAAATACCCTCCCTCTTAAAAGGCACATCTTTGATGAGACTGTTCAGTCCTCCTAGAGGCTCTGAATCTCCTTAAATGAAGGTTCCCATCTGGAATGGCATCTTCTACCAACCATTTGTCTTTATCAGCTGTTTGATTCTTGAATCTGACTAAGTATTGTCTCTGCTCCTTCCCATTAAGCCTGATCTTCCTGGCCCTGATGATTTTACTCACAGGTCCAGGAGAGTCCTCCACTTCCACTATTTCAGGTGGTTTGGGGTTCTTCTTCCTGGAGGGGAATTTGTCCCCTTCTGTTTGGAAGTATGACTTGACTAAACTTACTGGAAAGACTGGGTGCTTCCTGGAAAATTCCTCTGTAAGTTTGACTTCCACTGCATTCTTCCCTATCAATTAAATGATATTGAAGGGCCCTACAAATGAGTCTCTCATTTTCTTAGGTCCTTTAGGATTATTAAAGTTCAGTGTGGACACCAGCACCTGGTCCCCTTCCTTAAAGTCAGGTTCCATGTGTGTCTTGTCCCACCTCTGCTTATTATATTCTTTTTCCTCAGCTATGCATTTGGAAGCTGTGTCACAAGCCCTCTTCCACATATCATGGAAGTCTTTGGCTGTGGGGTGGATGGTCAGAAGATTATTCTTCAAGTGATCCACAGGCAACAGGGGATTCCACCCTTTTTCTACCACTGCAGGTGTTTTTCCTGTGGTAGAGTGCTGACTTGTATTATAAGCCAGTTGGACTGCTGGTAGAAGGGTGACCCAGTCATGGGTGTATCCCCCATGGTCCTTGTATTCCATGCCATAGGCACAGAACCTTCTAAGGATGTCCTCCATTTTCTGGATCATCCTTTCAGCTAGGCCATCTATTTGTGGATGGTAAGCTGTGGAAAATAAAAGCTTGGTGCCAAGCATGTCATATAAGTTGGTCCAAAATTCAGATGTGAACTTTGGGTCCCTATCACTAATGATTATCTTAGGGACTCCACAAGTGGATATGCTGTTATTCCAGAATAACAGAGCAGTATCCATGGCTGTGTCCTCTTTATGGAATGTTAGACACCTCATGCTCTTGCTGAAACTATCAACTATGATTAAGCAGGCATTGTAGTTTTCTTTGCCCCCTGGGACAAGTCCTGTGACCCAGTCCATATTGATGGTTTCCCATGGTTGTTTGGGTTCCTCTATATGTTGAAGTAACCCATACTTCTTCCCATGTTTCCTATCTGCCTTTTGGCATCTTTCACAAGTGTTTATGTATTCAATCAACTCTTGTTCCCACTTGGGCCACCAAGCTGTGGTTGCTACCCTCTCTCTGGTTCTGTCCACACTCATGTATCCCATATAGGGGCAGTCATGGCATTCTTGCAGGATCAGAGAGATGTGGTCTCTGTCTACTACTGTGAGTGCACTGGTGTGCATTTCCCTGTGGTAGAGCAGGCTATCTATAAGGAAGAATTTGTTATCCTTATAGGCCCTCAACCAGGGTTCCTCCAGATGGGATTCCAGTTCTGGACTCCTGTATTTTTGTTGAAGGAGTTGTAGTAATATGCCACATTGTTTATGTTTGGCATAAGACTTCAGTACTGCACTGAAAAATTCATTGTGCAGTTCTGAGGAGCTTATTCCCAGTATGGGAGTTTCTGTTCCTTCTGACTCAGCGTTTCTACTATCAAGGTTACCACTTTCTGATGCCCATTCAGAAAGTTTGAAGTTCTTCTTCCTATATATCTCCATGAAATGGATAGGGCTGTTGGCTGCAACTTCAGGGTCATAAGCTGGATTTTATTTGACATTGTCCAGTGGCCACCTGCTGAGGCCATCTGCATTGGTATGGCTTTTACCTTCTTTGTATATGATGGTCATTTTCCCTCTATACTCCTGGATGGCTATTTTCCATCTCAGCATGTGTCTATTTGTAGTCTTCATGTTTAGTAGAGACTTGAAGGCTGTTCAGTCTGTGTAGACCTCAAAGACTGCACCTTCCATATAATAATAGAGTTTTTCCAGAGCCAAGACTAGACATAAACATTCAGTCTGGGTGGCCCCATACCTGGCTTCTGAATCTTTCAGTTTCCTAGAGATTTAAGATATTACTCCCTCTCTTGGTTCACCATCCACAATTTGTCTTTAGTGAAGCGCTGCTCCTAAGCCTTGGCTACATGCGGCATCTATGTATAACTTGAATGGTAGTTCAAAGTCAGGCAAGATCAACACAGGTTCATTTGTGAGTTCATGTTTGATCCTCTCATATGCATCCCTTCTTTCCTTGGTAATTTCAAAAACTACATCTTTTGAACATAACTTGTATAAAGTACTAGTTATGTGGGAAAGATTCTTGATGTGGTTTCTATAGTAGCTAGCAAACCCAAGGAACAATTGCATCTCTTTGATGCTCTTTGGTACTGGCTTTGGCAGTACTCCTGCTACTTTATTCTGGTCGATTGCCAGAATAAGACCTGAGACTTTATTTCCTAGAGCTAGTAGCTCTTGTTGGACAAAATTACACTTTTTGAGTGAAATCTTCAGATTGATGGGTGTACATTTACTTAGCACTCTGTCTATGTATTGCACATAGTCTTCCAATGTCTGTGAGTATATAATGATATCATCAATATATACCACCATTCAGCCTTCCAATATTTCTTCTTGAAATATTGCGTCCATCATCCTTTGGAAGTGGACTGGTACATTTTTGATGCCAAATGGCATCCTAGTGTACTCATATATTCCCATATGGCATATTATTCTGAGAGATTTCATGGAGTTTGGTTTAACTCCATTTTGGCGGAAGCCTTTCATACAATCCATTTTGGTTATGTATTTGGATTCTGCCAGTTTATCCAAGGCATGAGGTATCCTGGGTATAGGGTACCTGTCTGCTTTTGTGTAGTTATTGAGAGCTCTAAAGTCTCCACACAGTCTAGACTTGCAATCATGCCAGGTGATTAGGACAGGAGTAGTGATTTTCACTATTTCATTATGTCCAATCTTCCTGATGACATCCATTTCCAAGAGTTCATTGATGTGTTTTTCAATTTCTTTCCTGGTTTCCAGGCTTGCTGGATAAGGAGGTCTCCTAAGCATGGGTGGATAAGGTATTTCCACATACAGATATAGCTCTATATCATGGCCTTTGATCTTTCCTAATGGTTCTTCACCAATGGCAAATGCTGGTCTGTTCTTCCTCAGCATCTTCAGTAAACTTAGTTTTTGTTTACTGGTGAGGGTAGTGATAAACTGTCCCTCCCTGAATTCATTCAGAAGTTCTTCCAGTGGATCTTGAGAATATATCTGGTAAATATCAAGTTAAAATTTCTTTTCCTTGTTGGTACCAATGGTAATGTGACTATTTTTACTGTTATAAATATCTATGCCAAACATCCTCTGGTATTCTATTCCCAGTAAGAACCCTTGGATGTGGGCATCATCAAGCACTACAAACTCTGGGTCGAGTCTGATATTACCTTTCCTATGGGGTATAATTATCTCTTTGATAATTGTCCAAATGGAAGTCATATTCCCTGATGCACTTTTAAAGTTCTTTGCCTTGGTGGGCAAGAGCTGTTTTTCCCAATTTGGGAAGTGATTATCCAGATACTTTCTGGCCACTATGGAGCAGTGTGCTCCACTATCAATGATCAGTGGATTTTGAGCATTGTCAATACAGACAGTCACTTTTGTGGCTGTTCCCTGTATATATGCCATCCCTTTGGTTGGTGTAAACAGGAATGTTTGTGAATCTTGTGTATGTTCGCACAAGTTTTTTTGGCAGTATCCTGTGGCATGCCTGCTTCCAACTGTATGTCCTGAATTTCTAGTGGGGTTTCCTCTTGGTATTCTACTAGAAAATCTTCTCTTTGGTCTTGGTCATCATCAGATGGTTCTCTGATGGCATCAGCCATGGAGTCTGATTCAGAATCCTCTGTTGGGGATTCTTCCTCTGGGACTTTCTCAATGGCATCGACTTTTTTCTTTGCCTTTGGACAGTTGTTGGCATAGTGGTCTGTTGAGCCACAATTGCAACAAGTATTCTTCTGCTTTGCCACTTCTGCCACTCTTTCTCTCGGTTTGTCTTTAAACTCCACCCTGAGAGGTTGTTTCTCTTTGAAACTACTGCTTCTATATAGGCTTAATTTCACTATATTAGTTCCTTTCCTTATATCTTGTAAGGTTTTAGCAATGTAATCTCGAGTGCAATTCTGGTTGCATCTGCATTTTACTGCATGCTCTAGTTCTCCTGGAAGTTGTGTCAGAACTTTATGATTCCTCATTTGGATGTTCATCTGAGGTTCAATGGCTTTAAGTGTTTCAGACTGTCTAAGACAACACTCATATGGATATTTGTCCACAGAGTATTTCTCATTTTCAAACGACATGGTCTTTTGCCATATCCAAGTACCATTACTGTAATTTTGGATTATTTGACTCTTCCACCATGGCCAGTTTCTTCTGCCATGGACTTCTTTCATTTCTGTGTACCATATACTAGCATGGCCTTTAAATTCTGTATTTAGTCTAGCATTAATCCAGTATCCTGGTGTCAGCCTGTGACTCAAAACCAGAGCACAAGCATGACAGCCAAAATACCATAAACCAATAGTATAGCCAAGATACCACCAAAACATGGAGCTGAGCCAAATCAGCTCAAAAGGTATCAAAGGAAAGAGGAAACTCACTTCTTTCTGAAAACATAAGTCCCATAACCATAGGACAAGAAATAACAAAGTTATTCCTGCTCAAAGTTATTGCTGAGCATAAACCTTAATTTTCACCTCTCATCTAAAATCTAGAAGGAGAGGCTTAACCCCATAAAATGGGTATTAACAATTACTCTCTAAGTCAGGGCTATCCAATTGTACCAGCCAAACTGAGCTAGCACCAGTTTTACTTGAGTTATGGTCAAATTCAGGCCAAATGAGGGTGAACAAAACATTCACCTCTAATCTAACTTCTACAGTTTCAGTGTGGGATACTTGAAGTGGGTTCTTTTTGGAAAGAGCATAATCAGGGCTATCTGATGGTGCCATCCACCTCTTCATATCTCACCTATAACAGAAGTTATGAGGCAAACAAGCTCAATACAGCTTTTTGCCCAAACCATGCCTATGTACAAAAACCTTGTACATGGGATAACTTTGTCATATTTAATGATAACCATACCAAATTGGGTATAATTGTGTAGAGCTCACACAGGTCTATTCAATGAACCAACCCTGAGAATGATATCTCAAAGACTGACAGAGGTATGGCCATTTGAAGGTTATGATCCCAAAATATGACCAATACAACTGTATTATGATAGGATACAGTTGTACTCTGATTATGAGATGTCAAATAGACAAAGAAACATGTTAATACTTTAATACCTCATAGCTCAGTCAATACTGGGGTCCCATACAGTTTCTGTACGGCATTCTACGCGTCATACACGTCAGAATCAGGCTGTGAGGTCCCCAGATAAAAATTTTCACCCTGTATTGGTGAAAACTGCCCAGATGTGGTTTCAAAACCACATCTGAGCCCAATACAGGGCATACAGGCTGTTTGAAAACCACAAGTCAGTCCTAGAGAGTGAAAAATCTTCACTTCCTCTACATGGAAAGGTCTAGCACCCTTTCCACCCCATTTCAGGATAAAAAGGAGGCTTTTCACAGCCAGAATTGTCTCCTCATCCTGCTCTTGAATACCCTATGTAGTAAACTGTCAAAAACAGTTTTACTCTTGGGTAATAATCAGGTATACTCTTAATTTAAAGTATTGTAGTCTTTATTATTGTAACCCAACAGGTAAAGCTGCACCCAGGGCTTTCAACAGCGCTCACCACCACTATAATCCTTATAGTAAAGCCCCTTTATTGTTAAATTAATCCATCTTTAGCCCTTATAAAAGCATTTTTAAATATTTTCCACGTGTCACAGTCATAGTTTTAGTTGTAAATAGCTTTATTACCACTTCAACATAGACTCATCCTGACACCTGGTATGCTTGGTACATCAATGAAGAGTCCATCAATATAATCTATGAGTTCCATATGATCATATTCTCCTGTTCCAGAGAATTTGGGCCATCTTGAGGCCTCAGGAAGCTGTTTCAAGGCTTCCTTCTCTGAATAAGACATACCATATCCATCCTGGTATTTTGATGGAGATCTTGCCTTATTCATAAACATGGAATCTGGTTTGATGTCATATGGTTGATATGGATTATCCATAACATGGCCTTGTGGTTGGGGCTTCATGTTATGGTAGACATTAAACAATTTGTTTATGTCTTGATCCAGACAATCCCTGTCCCTTCTGCTGTGGTGTTGTTCTTCAATGACTAGATTCAGTCTTTTGTTGGCTTCTTCAGAGGCTTTGCTCAATTGAGCATGTCCTTCTTGAAGGGTTTTAACAATCTTATTCATGGAGGCTGTTAATGTTTTCATCCTCTCATGGCTGGCTTCAACCTCTGCAAACTGCTTTTGGGTTTGCGCAGCATATTGGGACATTTGTAACCACAGTGAATCACTGTTTAAGTTACTCTCAGGTGTGACAACATTATGTTCAATCTTAGTGGGGGTAATATTTCTATTAATAGGACTACTTATTCTAGAGTGGCTTACAATTACTTCTGGTTCTTGTGCACTTCTTTCACCAAATCCAAAAACTTCTGTATCATTGGGTCTGACTCTCTCTGCCTTTGGTTGAGAGAGGTCTTGTTTTCCCCCTTGTATCCTTTTCTTCTCCTGGAAACCTCCTGGAATTGTGAAGAATGGTGACTCCTGGTCACTGATTTGTTGGTTTCTGAATGGTTTGAAGCCACTGGAGAGCTGATTTGGCCTTCTCCTTGTGAGCCTGAAGGAATCTGAGTAGAAACTGTCTGGGTTAACTGTTCTTCTATAGCTTAGATAGTGGCTTGATTCTCCCTTATCCTCTGTGCCCTTTCCTCCAGGAGTCTGAACTGCCTGGTAGGATTCCAACCTTTGGTGATTACCATGATGTCTTTGAAGTCTATCTCTTTGAGCCAGATCTTCTGGAAACTTGCTCCAAGTTCTGCCCAGTGAGATGCCAGGTTGAACCTCTTGTTGTCCATGTTCCATTGAAATAAATCTTTGAGGAGCTGGTGGAGCTGAAGAACTTGATCCATATCCTTCCAGTCCTCTAGTTTGAGGTTCCTGTTGAATTGGAGTGTGAATGGCAGGGTTGATATTATCTCCCTCATTGTTTTTCCATCCACCACTGTGTCCAAGGTGCCCTCTTCCAGGTCTTCTGGTTCTGGACAAGCTTTCTCTGTCCTCTGGCTGGTTCCTTTGGAAGCCAAGGTCTCTGAGGTATACAGGTGACATATCAGTGTTTGCAAGCAGTCAAAAACTTTATGTTCTTAGGGTATTTACCTTTGACTGTGCCTTGTACAAATTTTTTGCCTGCTGATTTGGGCAATTTAACTTTAGAGGTCACAACTGGGTTAATTATAGCAATCTTCCCTGTACAAGTTGTTAAGGTTGGTTTACCTTGTATTGATGCAGAGTTTCGTGGTTTTCTACTTCTCTGTGTAGCTATTGGTGTCCACTTCTTTTCTGTAATCAGGCCTTCACTGTGCCTCTTTCCTTTGCCCTTTCTGCCCTCTGGCTCTGAGGGTGTCACTGGTGTGTTGGCCTGTGACTGGGTCTCAAGTGGGATATAATTCTCTTCCACTGAATCAAAGTAGTAAAAAGAGGGCTTATGTCAGTTAAGACTTCTTAAAATGCTGTTTGCACATCTAAGAATGGCCCCTGGGCTTGTATATCACTACAATATGTCCTGTATAATAACAGTGTAATTGAGTTAACAATTCCACGTCAGAATTACAGCTTTTGGTATCCTGTTACACTGTTTGTGTACCAGTATCCCACAGATTCACTTGTGGTTTTCAAGTGTGATCTGTATAAGTGTAATTGAATTAAGAATACACTTAACCACACCTCAACTGTTGGTTTTACAGTCAGAGGTGTCCTTATTTAATCAAAAATACAGGACTTATTGATGTCTTATGTGTTTTTATATGTAAAACACACCAAAAATAAAGGTCTTGTGGGTATTAACCACATGGCAGATACTCTTAAAATATGAGTAAAAGGTGGTACATAGACCAGATAAATGAATATAATATATTTTTTAAAGAAAAAATACACCTAAGCAATGCAAAACAATAGTCAGAAAGTGATAAAAAAGTGAAAAACTTACTTATAAGGCCCAAAAAGGTCAGAAAATACGGCCAGGACCCCAAAATGTCAGGTTGAGTCTATGATAAAGGTATAGAAATGCATTTAAAACTTTGAACTATGACTGTGACACAATAAAAAAGATTTATAGGAGGTTATAAGAGTTTATAAATGATTTAATTTAAAATAAAAGGGCTTTACTATATGAAAATATAGTGGTGGTGAGAGCTGTTGAAAGCCCTGGGTGCAGCTTTACCTGTTGGGTTACAATAATAAAGACTGCAATAATTAAAATTAGAATTATGCCTGGTTATTACCCAATATTAAAACTGTTTTTGACAGTTTACTATGTAGGGTATTCAAGAGCAGGATGAGGAAAGCAATTCTGGCTGTGAAAAGCCTCCTTTTTATGCTGAAATGGGGTGGAAGGGCTGTTAGACCTTTGCACATAGAGGAAGTGAAGATTTTTTCACTCTCTGGGACAGGCTTGTGGTTTTCAAGGACCTGTATAGCCTGTATTGGGCTCATATGTGGTTTTAAAACCACATCTGGGCAGTTTTCACCAATACAGGGTGAAAATCTTCATCTGGGGACCACATAGCCCTCTTCTGACGTGTATGACTCATAGAATGCTGTACAGAAACTGTATGGGACCCCAGTATTGACTGAATGATGAGGTACTGAATTATAAACATGCTTCTTCGTCAGTTTGACACCTCATAATCATGGTTATGGGATATTATCCCATGGTAAAGCTGTATTGGTCAGAATGTGGGATTTTGACCTTAAAACAGCTATACCTTTGCCAGTTCTTGAGATATCAACCTCAAAACTGAATTGGTGTGTAGCCCTGTATGTGTTCTACACAATGGTACCTTATTTGATATGGTTATCATTAAATATGGCTCAGTTATGCCATGTACAAGAATTTTGTACATAGGCATGGTTTAGGCAAAAAAGCTGTATTGGGCTTGTTTGCCCCATACCTTCTGCTATAGTTGATATATGAGGAAATTGATGACAACATCAGATAGCCCTGATTGTGCTATTTCCAAAAAGACCCCACTTTAGGTATCTCACACTAAAACTGTAGAAGGTAGATGAGAGGTGAATGTTTTGTTCAACCTTATTTGGTCTGAATTTGACCATAACCTCAGTAATATTGGTGCTATCCCAGTTTTTCTGGTACCATTTGATAGCCCTGGGTGGAGCTTCATTTTGAAAACCCATTTGATGGGGTTAAGCCTCTCCTTCTGGATTCCAGATGAGAGGTGAAAATTAAGGTTTATGCTCAGCAATAACTTTGAGCAGGAATAAATTTGTTATTCTTTGTCCTATAGTGATGAGACTTATATTTTAAGAAAAAGGTGAGTTTCCTCTTTCCTTTGATACCTTTTGAGCTGAATTGTCCCAGCTCCATGTTTTGGTGGTATCTTGGCTATACCATTGATTTATGGTATTTTGGCTGTCATGCTTGTGCTCTGGTTTTGAGTAACAGGCTGACAACTGCTGAAACCTTGTTCTTGTCAATTCCAAGGGATAAACCAGATAATAAATTTCCCAGTTCTTCAAGTTCTTTGAATCCAAAATGGCATTTCCTTAAAGAAATTTTCATGTTTACAGATTGCATTTTTGTCAAAACTCTGGATAATCTATATATATGTTCTTCCCAAGTTTTAGAAAAAACAAGAATTTCATAAATGTAAATCATTAACAATCCTTCTGAAAGCTCTCCAGGCAAGATTTCATTGATCATTACTTGGAAGTGCAAATGTGCATTCTTGATACCAAAAGGCATCCTCATATATTCATATATTCCACAATGAACAATAATTCTCAAGTATTTTCTTGCTCTTGGTGTCACCACATTTTGATGGAATCCTTTAAGGGAATCCATAGTGGTTATAAGCACTGCTTGAGATATCTGGGTAAGGGAAATTTGGATTTTTGGTATTGGGGACCTATCTGGAACAGTGTAAGTTTTCAGAGCTCTAAAGTCCCCAAACATTCTACATTTTCCATTATGCCATACCACTATTACTGGTGTAGTTATTTCTACTTCCTCATTATGGCCAACCTTTCTTATTACACCAAGGTCTAAAAGCTCTTTGATATGAATTTCCAGAGCTTCTCTTGATTTAGGACTTGCTTTATATGCAGGTCTTCCTAAGAGTGGTGGATAAGTTCTCTCAATATTAAGGATGATGTCAACTTCATGACCAACAATTGCCCCCAAACGTTCTTTGTCTGATGAAAATGCTTCTTTGTGGTCATATAAAAGGGCAGAAAGTTCATTTTACTGACTATCAGTCAGATGAAGGCTTATTTCAGCTTCATTTGACTGTTCAGATTTGAATCTTTCCAGCTCTAAGATGACTGTTGCTACTTTACTTACTGTAATTTGTCCTTTAAATGGTAAAAAGGAAAAATTTCAACACTTATTGTCTCCAATAGTAAAGTGTCTGTCCTTGTTGTTATGTAAGTCTATTCCATACATTATCAAATAGTCATTTCCTAATATAAGATGGGTACTAGAGCAATTCTCCATAACAACAAATTCAACAGTGATTCTTAAATTTCCATTAATATGTGGAAATATGACATTGGTCTCAAAGATTCCCAATGCTTTCATTGATAACGTGTACTATTGAATTTTATGCCATCACTTGGTAACAATTGGTCTTCAAAACTTGGTACACAAGTCTTAAGAAAATATTTGCCAACAAAAGAGCAGAAGGCTCCTGGGTCAAGTAAAAGCTTAGTGGGCTTGTTGTCAATTACCACTTCTGTTATACAGGAGTTACCAGCTGAATAACCTTTTCCCCTGTTTGATTTGGCTCTCATAAGTTTTGCATCTTGAACTTTTGACAAATCAAGTTGACAATTCCTTAATTGTAGCAAGTGGAAATAATATTCCATGATATCAAAAGTGACATTAATATTGTCTATATCTTTTGAAGATTCAGAAAATATTGATGACTTGTCATCTGAATTTTCTTCAATTATATTATCCTCTTTTTCAACATCAGATTCTTTTTCAATGTCAATTTCATTGATTTTCCCCCTTTTTGGACATGTATTAGCTAAGTGGGTGGTGCTTTGGCAAATGTGGCACTTTCTGATTATATCTGCAGATTTATTCTTAACATTATTAGACTTTCCTTTGGGACTTTTGTCCACAGAATCTTTACAAGGTGTATTAAACCTTGCTTTGAGATTCACCCTACTAGATCCAATCCTGGTTCTGGTTGTAACTTCTTCTAATATATTAATAATATCTTCTGCTGAAGATTTTTCAGTAGTCCTGCTTTTGACAGCATGCTCTAAGTCACCTCCACTTTGTCTCAGAATCTTTTTTTGGATAATAAATTCTGACATGTCAGGATACAATGCTGTTAATCTGTCTTTTTGTTGGCAAAACCATGGTAAAGGTTTGTCTTTATCAGCATTAAATTTGGCAGATTCAAAGGCTGTTTCCACTATAAGCCTCCAAGAATCATTGGCTGATTTGTTGATAATTTGGGCTTTCAACCAAGTCCAACTTTGGTGTCCTTGGGCTTGTCCTAATTTGATATACCATCTGTGGGCTGATCTGGTAAACAAGGTGTTAAGCCTTTCTGTTACCAATCTGTCTGGTAATTAAAAATATTCTTTCATCATGTCAATACCTCTGATGAATTCCATATGGTCATATTCTCCTTCACCATTGAAGTGAGGCCATTCTTTAAGTTTTGGTACTTCTTTCAGGAGTGCTTGTCCCATTGATGGTTCCAAGTTATGAAAAGAAGTGGAAAATTCAATTTTTAACTGTGAGGTTTCAACCTCCAATACTTGTGGATTTGAAATTCTTGTGCCCTAATTCTGATTCAAAGGTGTAGAAAGTCCTGGTAAGGTGTGAAGTAATTGTTCAATATCATTCATTTTACTATTTTTACACCTTTGGGAATTTCTGAATTCATGTTGTAAACTTTGTTTTGAATTTATTACATTAGTTTTATGATTATCTTCTGTTTTTGTTGAGTCTTGCCATATTTCTGTTTGTCTAGTATTATCAGAGGTGATCTGATTCAACTTCATTGTTAATTTTGATATTTCCTCTTGTGAGGTGTCAAAACAATTTCTCAAGGCAATTGTATATGTCTTTACCTCAGTAAATGATTTTGAAATATTCTCAAGAACACTTTTATTCTCCGCTTTGATAGTACTTATGGCTTGTTTTATTCTTGTTTCAATTATTTCATCAATATTGAATTTAGAATATTTGTCTGTTATTTCTTCAATAATGGCAGATTATCCATTTATCTTATTTCCAAAACAATTTTCATTACTAGAAGTTTTAATTTTTCTTGAAAATTTTGCAAAACACATAAGTGCTTCATTTATTTGGCTCAGACTTAAGGTTTTTGTTTTAAAATTGTTACAATTGGATGAATTTTTATCAGAAACATCAGTTTTTATGTCATTTATAGCTTCATACAACTCTGGGATAGAATCAAATATGTCAGAAATCATTTCTGACATTTTAATCTGGCTTCCTCCTTTTTCTGTAATTCCATCATTGTTCTGGCCATCTGAAATACATTTACCATGGAATCCTGCTGAATCCTTGAGATTCTGTAGCCCTGGCTGTAAGGATTTGTGGCTGGTGCCTTGCTTTTGCCCTTGTTTGTAGCTTGTGGCTGCTTCTTCATGTTGGAATTTCTGCTTCTGGCTACTGGGGCTGATTTTGGCACTTGCTTGGGTGGTGGAGGGTTGTTTTTCCTCCATTCTGCTGTTAAAAGCATTGTGTTCTTCTTTTCCATCAATGGATGTCAGCCATTGAGTAACTTGCAAGCGCTGGGATGGCCCAGGAATCTTCTCACAGTCAGGTAAGAATTCATGCAGTTTTTCCACAGATCTGCAAGGATCTGGTACTCTTTGTGCTGCAATGCATTTTTGTAAGCCTTCCAGCTGGCTTTGTTTATGTCCACTGAGGCTTCTTTTGGCAGGCTAAGCTCTGTTTGAAGGTAAAATAGTATTATCAGCTTCAGAATTACATAATTCATTAATTTGGAGGTCATCAACCGACCCTTTTCCTTTCGTGACTGATTGGCTTCTGCCATAATCACATCTATGACCTTTTTGGGATCTGTTTGAGGTGTTATAGCTGGCTCCTGATCTAGTTGAAGGCATATTTTATGATTAAAAGGCTTAAAAACAGTATTTTTATGTCAAAAAACTTACTATTCACCAAATTCTTTGCGTTCTGAAGGGTATTACTTATATCCAAGTTAATTAATTCAGAAGAAATTGGTTCAGGTTGATTATTCTTAGTTATAATAACTGTACTGTTATGGTCAGAACTCACATTACTTGCAGGAATAATTCTTGTTACTGTTGCGGCTGTTTCAATATGTTCTTGTCTTACCACATTTTCAGACACTAAAATCAATGAAAAAGCAAATTGATTAAGTAAAAAAAGATTTTTTTAAAGAGAGAAATGAAAAAATAAATCCTCACTTATTGTAAGGTGTGGATATGAAACTTTGACAAAATATCAACTACTTTTCCTGTCCTCAAAATTTGTATAAGGTAAAATTTTTTAAATATAGTAAGAAATAGTATTTTTAAAGACAAAACACGCCATTTTTTTTGTTTTTAACTTTTTAAGGATAAAAAAATAATATAATGAAAATTTATTGTTTTACCAACAATAAAGATTTATCGAAAAATACTCTACAAGAGATATTTAAGGCTACAAAAGAAATTTCTTCAAGAGAAATTTCAACTGTAATTAATTGAGAAAAGAACTGAAAGCAATTAGTTAAAAAAAAGTCTTTGGAAAGATATTTAAAGAGAAAACACACACAAAAACTATCAGAGTGAATTTGGAAACAAAGTGACAAAGTTAACAGTGATGAAAGATGCTTGAATTCACTTTTGGGGTGGTTCAGGGGTAAAAATGATTATAATGATTCTTTCATGTGGTTAAAAGGTTCAAAATGTTTAAAAAAGGGTGGTTGGAATCTTTTATTGATTGGATTAACAGTGTTTAAACTAATTATAAAAGGAAAAGATTATAACATGAAGAGAAAAGTGGGGAAAAGAAGACATTCTTTTATAGCCATCAATTTTCTTACTCCAAAAGTAAAATTTACTCTTGTCAGTCGTGAAAAACATTCTGACAACAGAAAAGCCAATTATGGCATCATTGAACCCTGGTTTAGACCAAAAAATGGTTGGTTTAAGCCATTTTTTGCTATTTTTAGCCATTTTAGACCCTTAGATCAGCCATTACTATAGCAATACCTGGTCTAGAGCCTTCAAAACATTTCAGAATGTGTGTAAGAGGCTTAGAAGCCAGTTAAAACTGTCCTTACTAACATTGTTTGCACTTAAGGGTAGTTTTACCCTCTTGGAAGCAGTTAAAACTATCCTGGTTGGTATCAAAATCTCATCATCAATTGAGTCACAGACCCTATGACTCAATTCCAGGCCAAAAGTAATGAGCTTTTGCGTGGATTTTGACATTCCATGCCAGTCAGCAAGAATTTTGGAAGTCCAGCTCCCCCTTAGAGCTAGAGTGTCTTTTCCCCCAGAATTAATCATTCCAATTTATTTTTTCTTTAATTCCTCATCATGTAATACAATTATAATTTACATATGTACTTTAATTGAGTTTTTAATTACACATATGTAATAATTGATACCTCATATGTAAATCAAAGTTCACTCATGTAATACACATGCACATTTTGACATTTCAATTGAAAATACTTCAATTCCTCATAGCTTCTAAACTAAACACAACACCTCAATTTTAACACAAAAATTGATGGTTACCACCACAGGTGGTGTGAATGCAATTAAGGTGTTGAGAATTTTCATACTTTAGTACAAAAAATACTAGAAAATCAATTTAAGCTTGTTTAGAGTTGAGTTAAAGGAATTTCATCCAAAAGTGACCCCACTTTATTTTTTATGAGGAATCCAATGGTGTGATAATTTCTTTATATTAATTTATTGGATAAAAATCTATAATATGTTTTATATAACTTTTTACCAAAAATAATTCAATTTCATAATTTTTATTAAAAATACATTTTTACTTAATTTTTACAAGTAAAAATGTATTTTCATAATTTTTATTTTAATTTTAATTTTAATTTTTAAATTATAATTAAATTTTGATTTTTAAATATAAAGTTGTATTTATATTTCAATTTTTATTTTTATAATATAAATAAATTCATTTTATTTATATTTGTATCTTAATTTATCAGTTGTGGTCTTTTGGGTATATGAAAATACCTCTAAGACTCACATTCCCTCCCCCTAAAAAAGAATATTACTTTGTAATATTGTTATGTCTAGTGTGTCTGAACCTTCTGAGGAGTTGATTAGCTTCAGGTATGTCTTTTTCTGGCAACCATTCATCTTCACAAGTTGGGTCACTCTACCTAACATGGTATTCCCTTACTTTGTTGGTTCTCAACTTTCTTTCTTTGAGAACTTTTTTCATTTTCTTACTACCAGATGACTCAATAGAAGCTATAACTTGGGGAACTTTATTCCTCAAGGGAAATTTTTCAGCATCACTAGATTTATATGGCTTTATCAAGCTCACTGGAAATGTAGGAAGCTTATTGCTAAGTTCTTCGGATAACTCTACTTCAACAGCATTTTCTCCATGGAGGGTCTTAATAAAAAAAGGTCCTGAAAAGGAGTCTTTCAGTTTTTTACATCCTTTGATGTTATTGAAGTTAGTGGTGTATACAAGAGCTATATCCCCCACTTTGAAATCTGGATTTGCATGTGATTTATCCCATTTGTTGTTAGCATATGCAAAAGAGTCTTCCATGCACCTTACTGCATGCTTTCTAGCTTTTTCTAGCATTCCCTTGAAGCTAGCAGCTGTAGGATGTATTTCAATCAAATCTTTCCTCCAGGAATCTTGAGGTAATTTGGGGTTCCATCCCTTTTCTAGGATAGCAGGAGTTTGATTGGTACTGGTATGGATTAATGTTTTATATTCTAATTACAGTGCTGGAAACAGAGTACACCAATCATGGGTAAATCCATCACAATCTTTGAATTCAAGGCCATATGCACAAATTCTTCTTACCATTTCCTCTAAGGTCTGGATCATCCTTTCAGCCAGACCATCAGTTTGTGGGTCGTAGGCCGTACAGAAAGACAGCTTAGTGCCAAATAATTGGTGAAGATTTGTCCAGAGTGCTGAAGTGAATTTGGGATCCCTGCCACTAATGATGTTTGTAAATATTCCAGTCCATGACACTACTCTATTCCATATCAGGAGGGCTGTATCCATGTCTGTATCATCTTTGTGAGATGGTAAAAATATTGGAGTTTTACTGAATCTGTCTACAATCACTAGGCAAGCATTATAGCTTCTGTCACCTCCTGGTGGTAGGTCAGTTACCCAATCCATATGGACAATTTCCCAAGGTCTTCTGGGCTCTTGTATTTTGATCATATTTCCAAGTCTCTTGCCAGTGGATTCATTTTCCTTTTGACATCTGTCACAGGTTTTGCAATACTCAGCAACATCTTTCTGCCACATTGGCCACCATATGCAGGTCTTTACTTTTTCTCTTGTTATGTCTTCAGACAGATTTCCTGAAAAGGGGCTTTCATGGCATTCTTTTGGTACATGATTGATTAATGACCTGTTCACGACTGTCATGACACATGTGTGCTTGGTCCTGTGGTAAATTATACCATTCAGTAGGTGAAATCTTTCTTCATCATAAGACTTCTTCCATACTTCATCCAAGGCATGTATGAGAGATTTTTCTTTACAGTCTTTGTTAAGTAATTGGAACAAGGTGCTACACTTCTTATCTTGAGTGTAACTGTGTCTTACTTATTCAAAGAAGGTGGTGTTTGATTCTGCAACACTTATTCCTTCTATTGGGATCTGTGGTGAAGCTTCTTCTGGCACATGAGCAGGATTATCAATATCATTTGGTAATGGCCATCTGCTTGGTCCATCTGCATTCTTATGAATATTCCCATCTTTATGAACAATAGTAATATTTCCGCTGTATTCTTGTATGGCTATTTGCCATCTGAGCATTGGTCTGTTGGGTGTTTTCATGTTTAAAAGTGATTTTACAGCTGTAAAATCTGTTATTACTTCAAAAACACATCCCTCTAAGAAGTAGTTCAATTTTTCCAGGGCCCAGACAAGGCATAGACATTCCATTTAACTTGCTTCATATCTGGCTTCAGCTGGTTTGCTTTTCCTGGATATGAAACATATGGGTCCTTCCACAGGTTTATCATTTATGATCTGAACTTGGTGAAGTGCAGCACCCAGCGCATCCCCTGATGCATCAATATACAATTTCAAAGGCAACTTAAAGTCTGGCATAAGTAAGAGTGGAGCAGTGATCAAGGGTTCTCTTAGAGACTCAAAAGCTTTGACTCTGTCAACAGTCATTTCAAATACTGTGTCTTTGTCCCACAATTTATGAAGTGGTTTTGCTATGGATGCAAATTCTTTAATGTGTTCCCTTTAATATCCTGCAAAACCTAAGAATGACTGAATGTCCTTTTTGTTCTGAGGCATGGGTCTTAGCAATACTGCTGAAACTTTGTTTTTGTCAATTCCAAGAGACAAACCAGATACAACATGTCCTAGTGCTTTAAGTTCTTTAAATCCAAAATGACATCTCTTCAAAGAGATTTTCATGTTCACTGATTGAATTTTTGTCAAAACTCTGGACAATATGTACATGTGCTCTTCCCAAGTCTTGGAACAGACAATAATTTCATCAATGTAAATGATTAACTATCCCTCTGAAAGCTCTTCAGGGAAGATTTCATTTATCATTCTTTGGAAGCGTGAAAATGCATTTTTGATACCAAAGGGCATTCTTAAATATTCATACACTCCACAATGAACAATAATTCTCAAATATTTTCTTGCTCTTGGTGTCACCACATTTTGATGGAATCCTTTAAGGGAATCCATAGTGGTTATATACACTACTTGAGATATTTGAGTAAGGGAAATTTGGATTTTTGGTATTGGGTACCTATCTGGAACAGTGTAAGTGCTCAGAGCTCTAAAGTCTCCAACCATTCTGGATTTTCCATTGTGCCATGCCACTATGATTGGTGTAGTTATTTCTACTTCTTCATTATGGACAATGTTTCTTATTACACCAAGGTCTAGAAGTTCTTTGATATGAGTTTCCAGAGCTTCCCTTGACTTGGTACTTGTTGGGTATGCAGGTCTTCTCAAGAGTGGTGCATAAGGCCTCTCAATATTAAGAATGATGTCAACTTCATGACCAATAATTGCTCCTAGAGGTTCTTTGTCTGAAGCAAATGCTCCTTTGTGGTCATACAAAAGGGAAGAAAGTTCATTTTCTTGTTTATCAGTCAGATGAAGGCTTATTTCAGCCCCCTTCAACTGTTCAGATTTGAATTTTCCAATTGTAAGTTGACTGGTGATACTTTATTTACTGTAATTTGTCTTTTAAATGGTAAAAAGGCATAATTCTGAGGCTTATCCTCTCCAATAGTACAGTATCTGTCTTTGTTGGGATGCAGATATATCCCATGCATGATTAAATAGTCATTTCCAAATATAAAATGGGTACTAGAGCAGTTTTCCATAACAAAAAATTCAACTGTGATTCTTAGATTCCCATTAATGGTGGGAATATGACATTGGTCTCAAAAATTCCTAATGATTTCATTGGATTACATGAAATATTGAATTTTATACCATCAATTGTTAACAATTGGTCTTCAAAGTTTGGTATACAAGTCTTAAGAAAAGATTTACCAACACAAGAGCAGAAGGCTCCTGGGTCAAGCAAACATTTAGTGGGCTTGTTGTCAATCACCACTTCTGTTATACAGTAGTTACCAGCTGTATAACCTTTCCCCCTGTTTGGTTTTGTTTTCATAAGTTGTGCATCTTGAACTTTTGATAAATCAAGTTGACCATTGCTCAATTGTGGCAAGTGGGAATAAGATTCCATGATGTCAAAAGTGGTATTGATATTTTCTATATATTTTGAAGATTCAGAAAATATTGATGACTTATCATCTGAATTGTCATCAATTATGTCATCTTTTTAAACATCAGGTTCCTTTTCAATATCAATTTCATTTATTTCCCCCCTTTTTGGATATGTATTGGCTAGATTGGTGGTGCTTTGGCAAATATGGCACTTTCTGATTGTATCTGCAGATTTATACTTAACATTATTAGAATTTTCTTTGGTTTTTTTGTCCACAGAATCTTTCCAAGGTGTATTAAACCTTGTTTTGAGATTCACCCTACTAGAACCAACTTTGATTCTGGTGGTTACTTCTTCTAATATATTTATAATATCCTCTGCTGAAGATTGTTCAGTAGTCCTTCTTTTGACAGCATGCTCTAAGTCACCTCCACATTGTCTCAGAATCTTTCTGTGGATAATAAATTCTGACATGTCAGGGTATAATTCTGTTAGTCTGTCTTTTTGTTGGCAAAACCATTGTAAGGCTTTGTCTTTATCAGCATTGAATCTTTCAAATTCAAAGGCTGTCTCAACCTTGAACCTTCAAGCATCATTGTCCCATTTGTTGATAATTTGGGTTTTCCACCAAGTCCAACTTTGGTGTCCATGTGCTTGTCTCAATTTGATATACCATCTGTGAGTTGATTTGGTAAATAAGGTGTTAAATCTAGCTGTTACCAATCTTTCTGTTAGTTAAAAACCTTCTTTTATTATGTCAATACCTCTGATGAATTCCATATGGTCATATTCTCCTTCACCACTGAAGTGAGGCCATTCTTTAAGTTTTGGAACTTCTTTCAAGAGTGCTTGGCCTCCCTGTACCCTCATTTTGATTTAGAGGTGTAGACATTCTTGGTAAGGTGTTTAGTAGCTGTTCAATATCATTAATTTTACTATTGTTACACCTTTTTGAATTTCTTAATTCTTTTTTCAAATTTTTTTTAGAGTTAATCACATTCTTTTTATGATCATCCTCTTTATATTTCACCTCATTCCATAATTCTGTTTTTTAGCATTATCAGAGATAACCTCATTTAACTTTACTGTTAATTTTGATATTTCCTCTTTTGAGGTATCAAAACACTTTTTCAAGGCAATTATATGTGTCTTTACTTCAGTAAATCATTTTGGAATTTCACAAGAGACTTCTTATTATCCTCTTTGATAGTACTTATGGATTTCTTTATTCTTGTTTCAATTATGTAATCAATATTTAATTTAGAATATTTGTCTGTTAACTCTTTAATAATGGCAGATTGTTCTGTTAATTTATTGCCAAAATAATTATCATTATTGGAAGTTTTAATTGTTCTTAAAACTTTTTCAAAACACATATGTGTTTCATTAATTTGGAGCAGACTCAAGCTGTTTGTGTTAATGTTGTTACAAATGGTTTCATTTTTATCAGAAAGATGGTTTTTCATGTCATTTATAGCTTCCTACAACTCTGGGATGGAATCAAATATGTCAGAAATAATTTCTGGAATCTTAATCTGGTTCATCCTTCTTCTGTAATTCAATCATGGTTCTTGCCATCTGAAATACATTTTCCATGGCATCCTGTAGCCCTGGCTGTAAGGCTTTGGGGCTGGTGCCTTCACTTTGCCCTTGTTTTGAGCTTGTGG
Organism: Austropuccinia psidii; assembly: GCA_023105745.1. Classification (NCBI taxonomy): domain Eukaryota; kingdom Fungi; phylum Basidiomycota; class Pucciniomycetes; order Pucciniales; family Sphaerophragmiaceae; genus Austropuccinia; species Austropuccinia psidii. Next base: position 1,332,568 of record JALGQZ010000002.1, read on the forward strand.
CTGCTTTTTCATGTTGGAATTGCTGCTGGTCTTGGCACTTGCTTTGGTGGTGAAGGGTTGCTTTTCCTCTATTCTGCTGTTAAAAGCATCATATTTTTCTTTTCCATCAATGGATGCCATCCATTGAATAACTTACAAGTGTTGGGATGACCCAGGAATTTTCTTACAGTCAGGTATGAGTTCATGCAGTTTTCCCACAGATTTGCAAGGATCTGGCACTCTTTGTGCTGCAGTGCATTGTTGTAAGCCTTCCGGCTGGCTTGGTAAATGTCCACTGAGGCTTCTTGTGGCGGTTTCAGCTCCTTTTGAAGGTAAAATAGTGTCATCAGCTTCAGAATTGGACCATTTATTGTTGTGGAAGTCATTTACCAACCCTTGTCCTTCTGTATCTGATTGGCCTATGCCATAATCACGTCTATGACCTTTTTGGGAGCTGCTTGAGGGCTTATACCTGGCTCCAGATCTGGTTGAAGGCATATTTTATGATTAAAAAGGTTTAAAATAGTAATTTTACGTCAAAAACTTACTATTTGCCAAATTTTTAGCTTTCTGAAGAGTATTACTAATATCCAAGTTGATTAATTCAGAAAAAAATGGCTCTTGTTGGTTATTCTGAGTTATAATAACAGTTCTATTATTATCAGAAATCACAGTGCTTGCAGGAATAATGATAGTAACTGTGGAGGCTGTTTCAATATTTTCTTGTCTTACCATGTTTTCAGACACTAAAATTGATGAAAAAAGCCAATTAATTAAATAAAAAAGGTTTTTCAAAAGACAAATAAAAAATAAAGCCTCACTTATAATTATAAAAAGAAATTATTTTTTAAGGAATTTTTGAATTATAAGTATTTTTTTATATATTTTTAAGTTTTTCAATATAAGGAAAAATATTGAAAAAAATTAAAAAAATTATTTCACAGGTAAAATATCACAGCAGGGCCCCCAGATTTAAGGTGTGGATATGAAACTTTGATAAAATATCAAGTACTTTTCCTGTCCTTAAAATTTGTATAAGGTAAAATTGTCTAAAAATAGTAAGAAATAGTATTTTTCAAGAGAAAACACAACAATTTTATTTTTTTTAACTTTTTAAGTATAAAACAATAATATAATAAAAATTTATTGTTTTACCAACAATAAAGATTTATCCAAAAATACTCTACAAGAGATATTTAAGGCTACAAAAGAAATTTCTTCAAGAGCAATTTCAATTGGAATTATTTGAGCAAAGAGCTGCAAGAAATTAATTAAAGAAGAAAGTCTTCAAAAAGATATTTAAAGAGAAAACACGCCCAAAAATGACCAGAGTGAATTTGGAAACAAAGTGACAAAGTTAACAGTGATGAAAGATGCTTTAATTCACTTTTGGGGTGGTCCAGGGGTAAAAATGATTATAAGAGTTACAAACAATGATTATAATAATTTTTTCACGTGGTTTAATGGTTCAAAATTTTTAAAAAAGGGTGGTTGGGATCTTTTATTGATTGGTTTAACAGTTTTTAAACTAATTATAAAAGGAAAAGATTCTAACATGAGGAGGAAACTGGGGCAAAGAAGACATTCTTTTATAGCCATCAATTTTCTTACTCTGGAAGTAAAATTTACTCTTGTCAGTAGTGAAAAACAGTCTTACAACAGAAAAGCAAACTATGGCATCATTGAAGCCTGGTTTAGACCAAAAAAGGGCTGGTTTAAGCCTTTTTTTTGGCATTTTTAGCCATTTTAGAGCTTTAGATCAGCCATTACTATAGCAATACCTGATCTAGAGCCTTCAAAACACATCAGAATGTTTTCAAGGGGCGCAGAAACCAGTTAAACCGTTTTTACTAACATTGTTTCAACTGAAGGGTAGTTTTACCCTCTTGGCAGCAGTTAAAACTACCCTGGTTGGTATCAAAACCTCATCATCAATTGAGTCACAGACCCTGTGACTCAATTCCGGGCCAGAGGTGATGAAATTTGGCGTGGATTTTGACATCCCACGCCAGTCAGCAAAGATTTCGGAGGTCTAGCTCCCCCTTAGAGCTAGAGTGTCTTTTCCCCCCAGAATTAATCTTTCCAATTTATTTTTTCTTTAATTCCTCATCATGTAATACAATTATAATTTACATATGTAAGTAAATTGAGTTTTCAATTACACATCTGTAATAATTGATACCTCATATGTATATTAAAGTTCACTCATTTAATACACGCACACATTTTGACATTTCAATTGAAAATACTTCAATTCCTCATAACTTCTAAGCTAAACCCACACCTCCATTTTAACACAAAAATTGATGGTTAACACCACATGTGGTGTGAATTAAATTAAGGTTTTGAGGATTTTCATACTTTTGTACAAAAAATACTAAAAACTTAATTTAAGCTTATTTAAAGTTGAGTTACAGAAATTTCATCCAGAAGTGACCCCACTTTATTTTTTATGAGGAGTCCAATGGTGTGATAATTTCTTCATATTCATTTATTGGATAAAAAGTTATAATATATTTTATATAGCTTTTTACCAAAAATAATTTAATTTCATAATTTTTATTAAAAATTCATTTTTACTTAATTTTTACAAGTAAAAATGTATTTTCATAATTTTAAATTTTATTTTAACTTTAATTTTGAATTATAATTAAATTTTGATTTTGAAACATAAATTTGTAGTTATATTTCAATTTTTATTTTTATAATATAAATAAATTTATTTTATTTACATTTGAATTATAATTTATCATTTGTGGTCTTTTGGGTATATGACAATACCTCTAAGGCTCACACTTATAATATGAAAAAAATTATTTTTTATGGATTTTTATGAATTATAAGCATTTTTTATATGTGTTTAAATTCTTCAATATAATAAGAAAAAGATTTAAAAAGAGTAAAGAATTATGTCACAGGTAAGATATCACAGCTGGGCCCCCAAATGTAAGGTGTGGATATGAAACTTTGATTAAAAATCAATTACTTTTCCTGTCCCCAAAATATGTATAAGGTAAGAAATGATGAAAAATAGTATGAAATGATATTTTTAAGAGAAAAAACATCAATTTTATTGTTTTTAACGTCATAAGTATAAAACAATAATATTATAAAGAGTTATTGTTTTACCAACAATAAAAATTTATCCAAAAATACTCTACAAGAGATATTTAAGGCTACAAAAGAAATTTCTTCAAGAGCAATTTCAATTGGAATTAATTGAGCAAAAAGCTGCAAGCAATTCATTAAATCAAAAGGCTTTAAAAAAGATACTTAAAGAGAAACATGCCCAAAAGTGACCAGAGTGAATTTGGAAACAAAGTGACGAAGTTAACGGTGAGGAAAGATGCTTTAATTCACTTATGGGGTGTTTTAAGGGTAAAAATGATTATAATTATTTGACATGTGGTTAAAAGGCTCAAAATAATATGAAAAGGGTGGTTGGAATATTTTCCTGCTTGGTTTGACAGTGTTTAAACTAATTATAAAAGAAAAAGATTCAAACATGAAGAGAAAAGTGGGGCAAAGAAGAAATTCTTTTATAGCCATCAATTTTCTTCCTCCAAGAGTAAGATTTCCACTTTTCAGTCATGGAAAACACTCTGACAACAGAAAATCCAATTATGGCATCATTGAGCCCTGGTTAGACCAAAAAGGGCTGGTTGTAGCCATTTTAGACCCTTAAATCAGCCATTACTATAGTAATACCTGTTCTAGAGCCTTCAAAACACGTCAGAGTGTGTGTAAGAGATGTAGAAACATGTTAAAACTGTTTTTACTAAGATTGTTTTATCTTAAGGGTAGTTTTACCCTCTTGGCAACAGCTAAAACTACCCTGGTTGGTATTAAAACCTCATCATCAATTGAGTCACACACCCTGTGACTCAATTCCAGGCCAAAAGTGATGAAATTTTGCATGGATTTTGATTTTCCACGCATGTCAGAAAAGATTTGGGGGGTTGGCTCCCCCTTAGAGCTAGAGTTCCTTTTCCCCCCCAAATTTAATCTTTCCAATTTATTTTTTCTTTAATTCCTCAACATGTAATATACTTGTAATTTACACATACAATGCAATTGAGTTTTACAGTGCACAACTGTAAGAATTGATACCTCATATGTCAATTACAGTTCACTTATGTAGTACACGTGCACATTTTGACATTTCAATTGAAAATATTTCAATTCCTCATAACTTCTAAATTCCACTCAACACCTCAATTTTGACACAAAAATTGATGGTTAACACCACATGTGGTGCAAATTAAATTAAGGCTTTGAGGATTTTCAACTTTTATACAGAAAATACTGAAAACTTAATTTAAACTTTTTAAGAGTTGAGTTACAGAAATCTTACCCAGGGGTGACCCCACTTTATTTCTTATGAAGAATCCAATGGTGAAGTAATTTTCTTAAGTTTATTTATTGGATAAAAAGCTATAATATATTTTATGTAGCTTTTTACCAAAAATGTTTTAATTTCATTAATTTTATTAAAAATTCATTTTTATATAATTTTTTCAAGGAAAAATGCAATTTCACAATTCTAAAATTTAATGTAATTTTTATTTTAGATTATAATTAAATCTTTATTTTTGTATATAAATTTGTATTTATATTTTAATTTTTCTTTTGATAATATAAAAAAATTTACTTTATTTATATTTATATCTTATTTTGTTATTTGTGGTCTTTTGGGTATATGAAAATACCTCTAAGGCTCACAGGCTCAGCTCCATGTTTTGGTGGTATCTTGGCTATACCATTGATTTATAGTATTTGGCTGTCATGCTTGTGCTCTGGGTTTGAGTCACAGGCTGACAATAGTACGTGACTAAATTATTGCAGCAATGCCTGTGATTTTGTAAATTGCATGTGATTAAAAAGATTGACCTTTACCAAAGAATAGTCACACTGTCTAGAGGGCTTATCATCACAGACCAAAGATGATGGCATAAATCTCAAACCTTCTTCTTCTCAGTCCAGTTTCAATAGCTATATGATCAACTGATAAAAATAACTACCCAATTTAGAAATCTTTGGTTGGACTTCAACTTGGAAAAGAGCTCATTGAATTTAATCTCAAGAATCCACCTCAAGCCCCCCAATGGCATTTTTTTGGGAACTTCAGAGTTCATTTTCTAAAAACACTTGGGAAGATGGTATTTGATGGTTTCTCAGGAAAGATTAATTGGTCAAGGTATCTTGATTTATAATATACAGAATTTTCAGTTAGTAGACTAAGAGATTTTTTGATTGAGGATTTGGAGTTAGTTTATGATTGTGAGCAAGAAAAAGGTCCTATTGTGAATTCAATGCACCCCCTACTAGGAATAATATCAAGGATTGGTGTCAAAGACTTTGAGTCTATCCCCTCTAGCTCTAAAAATCAATCATAATATGTGTAAAGCTGTGTTATTATCTTGATATAAGATTATTTCAAGTTTTCTCTTGAAAAGCATGTTCTTTGTTGTATCATAAAGAGTAATTATAAAACGTGAAATTAATAAAAAAGATTACATATTGAATTATTGAAAATATCACCAAATTGATTAAAAAGGATTACCAAAACCCTTCCCAATATTTTATGTAAGAAAGGCCAAATAACTTTCTTTATTCCCAAATATTTCCCCACTGGTATAATAAATTGATATGAAATAAAATTTGGAGCCCATTTTTCATAATAAGATGATTCGAATAAAAACAAAACTACAATTAATGTTTGAGTTTCCGTCATAATTTCACTCACCAATCATTTCCAAAAACTCCTTTGATACTTTGGAAAATTCTAAATATAATGTTTAATCATACCAAATTCCCAACCTCAACTAGAAGAATAAACAAAGAAGTTTCAAAGTACCTTCCAAGCTTTAATGATCAAATCTGTCTGTGCCTGAGAGATTTCATTAAAATGACCCTTGAAATCGCCTCTTGTGGATCTCCATTACCAGAACCACCTTCAGAGCAGCTTATCTCGAATTTAATTCAGCCAACTACTGAAGAAATAGTTTTTAATGGAGCTTTCTTGAGATAACATCTTCAGATACAAGCTATTATGGAGGAAGAAAGGGAATTCCAGGGATGCACAAAGCTCAATACACTTCTGAGCTCTTCAAATATGGAATTGAAAAAGCTTCTTCTCAACTGAATATCGAAACCATCACAACATGGGACAATACAATACTTGGAGTTATTACAAAACACTGGCTTCATGCGTTTAATATAGGATCTTTCAAAGGTTATGCCCTTGATCCATCTCAATTTCAGCATGAAACAGTAATGGGAATTTCTGGAAGATGGCTGAGAAGACAAAAAGACAATTTTAGGAAGACAAAAATACACTGGAAGACGAGGACAAAGCCTCATTTGATATCCCAGGTATGTAATTATTCAATAGGAATAGGAATAGGAACAATGAAATGATGGCTGATCAAATCATCTGAAAGTTATTTAAATATAGATTCTTAAAATCAAAAAGGTACCTTGGACAAGAAATAACCTCAAAAATTCTTCCCTCTGCTGACTGTTTCTCTGAGACTGAAGAGGATACTGAGGGAAATTATTATTCAACAATACTTAACTGGCAGACTGAGGCATTCAAGCTGCTTTTACCTAACTTGGATTCCCATTACTTTAGCTACTAATATGAAGTTCAAAATAAAAACAAGGCTTAAAGAAGTGTTTAATACAACCAAAAGGAAGGGAAAAACACAACAGAAAGTCAAGAATTCCCATCACTGCCATCAAACATTTATACAAGTTCTTATAAAGACTCAATTTCCAATACTGAATGAATATTCATGAATATTCAGCCACCATCGGATGATATTAATTCCAAGGCTTTGAGTCCTACTCCTGATACCTAAATTGAGCTGAAACCAATCCCCAGTAAGTAATAAACATGAAAAGACCCATTTACTCTCAGTTCAGCTATTGAATTTTCTCAATATGTTCATAATTGGAAAATCTCAGATACTCCTGGATAATGATAAAGACATTCTTTGATTAACATTATTAAGTCCTTTATAACATGAAATTTTGTGATAATTTATTCCTCTTCAAATAAAAAATGAATCCTTTTTCTTATACATTGAAGAGGAATATAAATTTTAATACATCAATTTCTGTTTTATCATGGTCAAAAAACCAATGCATTTCTAACAAAGTGTAAAACACATCTTTTGTTTAGATATGAATATTCTTTGTTTTACATTAAATTGATGGCTAAAAATGCATTACTAAAATTGTCTTTTAATAAGTCCCCTATATTTTTGGCTTTACTTATAAGAAGAGAATTGTTGAATTGAGTATTGTGTGTTGAAAAGTCACTTGAATCCTTCCCAGTGGCTAAAGTATTCTGTATTTTAATCATAATATACATGTAATTGCCAAATTTTCAATAGAATATCTCAGTTATAAATCAGTAAGCTATATAGTAGAAATATAGGTTTAAAACATTGAAAATAATGTGATTATTTCTTAACAAAATCTTTTGAAAATTTAGCTCATTCCCAGATTTTGAATTTCAAGCACTTAAATAAGAACATCGGAGCCTTTGCACATCCTTTATATTCATTTTTATGGAGACCAATTAAGCAAATAATAGAATTTGGCTTATTGCTTATTAGAAGTAATGAGGAGGCATACTCTTTTGACTTGACATATTTAAATATCTAGACCAATTAAACTGCATTGTATAAAATAAAAAAGTATGATAAAATAATTATTTCAATAGTACAATTGATTGAAATATGGAAATATATAATGGTCCAAAATAATTGTTTATTATATTCCGGAATTCTCAAATGCTTTGGGAAGCTTATTTTTATATTCCAATTGATTCCTTCCAAATTTTTTCAGACTTTAAAGACATAAAACCTGTTGATTTATCACAATAATTCGAGTTGAAAGCTGTCAAGGCAGTGATAGAATATTCAACTATATTGAATATATCAATCTAATTGTGTGCAATTTTTTATCAAATTCTAATAAAGAAAGTAAGGATATTTTCATTTAAATCTGATTTTCAGATTTAAATGATTTAATAACTGTTTTGGAACTTAACATTCCCAAAAAATAGATAAATAAAAGTTGAAATTAGTTCATATTTACCAATATTCAACAAGCAAGCTCAATCCATTTCTTTCTTCAATTTTAACAAATAAATTCAAAATTTCTACTGTTCAAACGTTTTGTCATGTTGTCATTATTCAATATTGATTTAATTTCTGCTTATCACTTTTACTCTCTCTTGACATTCTGTTATTAGATTAAATTTTTTCATAAAACATTTTATATCCTTAAGAATCTTCAATTTGAAATTTATAATAGATTTTGAAGTAGCCAAATATATAACATATTAAAAATGCAATATAATTCTAATGAAAGAAAGATTTTGTGAAAAAAAAATAATTGATATGTTTTGATGATTAATGGAAAGAGAATAATGAAAAAAAGCATTAAAATGAGTAAAATAAGAAAAAATTGCATATTCAATATAACTGGAAATTCTTCTTTAAACCAAACCAAATTTTTATTTTGTAATTTGAAGTTTATGATACATCTAGAATATTAAGAGTTAAATGATTTGAAATATTTTTATCAAACTATAATAGAGTGAATTATTGAATTTGGAAGGGGATAAAGAGGGGTAGAGGCAGAAAAATGGAAGGAGAAAAGTAACAATCACAAAGGCAGCCTATAAGAATAATCCCTGATTTTTGAATTTAAAATACTGCATTATAAGAAGCTAAATGATATAATATTTATCAATTTCATTCATTCAAGAGCAAAATAAAAGATAAAAATAAGTTACATTAATTCTTAAGCTATTAATATTTTGAATTCTCATCTTTGAGGTTGGTTATTTCAAGATTATTTCCCTGAAATTTTCAAAAATGTATAACAAACTATGGTCATTTATCAATAAAATTGAGTCAATGGAGCCATATAAAATAAGCAGATTCAGACCTAAAATAATCTTCAAACATTGTATAGATCTATGATCAACATTTTTCCATTGGAACATACATCTTCTGGTAGTACCCTTAAAGAAAATTTATTATCAGACTTGTAAGCCTCTTTGTAAGATTTCACTATGAAACTGATGATAATATTACTATTAATCAACAGTACTATGTCTGTCCTTATGAGATATAATAATAAAATATCATTATAACCACAATTAAATAATTAAAGAATTATTTCTTTCACGTGTTAAACACTACTAGTGATTTTAACGGTGAGCAGTAATTATCTACAAGAATCAATTACAAGAAGAATTTAATAATAAAAACTTCTTTTATTAAAATAATAAAATTATTTTAATATATAATTATCTGTTGCAAGAATAATTATAAAGATAATTATTGAAGAAAACTAATTTTAGAGAAAAACTTTAATAATTAAATATAAATGACTCACTTATACTCCAAAGAACTTATTGGAAGATATGAGTAGAGAAATTTGACGTAGAATTGTGGATTTAAGGGATCAAAATGATTTATAGCAGGATTACAACAATATATAGTTGGATTCTATGATTTCACGTCTTTCTCATTGATTATGAAAGATTTAAAACACTTAAGAATAGTTTAACTAATACTTACTTGTTGGTAACATTGATAAAAATGGATAATAAGATGATTCTTGGAAAAAACAGCAAGAGGAGGCCTCTTTTAAGTCAACAGCAGCTCACAGAGGAGTGCCACGGAGCAAGCTAAAAACCGGTGAGTGAGAAAACAATAAACCCTTTTGGATTATTGATTGCATCATCAGTTGTCACGTAAGATTATCATAATTACTTAATTGATGCTTTTACATGACTACCAACCCCAATATGGTTAAGAATAAAAGGAGTAACACCTGTAAATTTTCTTTTAATCTAAAATAATAATTAATTTCTCAAAGTTATCAATGTTATTGGAAATTTCATCACAGGTTTTAATTACTGTGCATTTTTGAAGATTCAGTGTTTCTCGTGGAATAATCAAAAATGGACTCTAAGTAAAGCTTTTAATTTTACTAGTGAAGCCATAATTCTTTTTGGTTGTACCATAGATAATAAATTTCTCCATTAGTCCTGAGCATTGCAGAGAGATTCATCAAATATTGTATTTTTAATGAATTTTTGATGTTTTTACCTCATTTCTACGTAGAATTGCAAATATCAGTGTATAACTGGTTGCTATGAGGTAAATCAATGGATAAAAGTCCAGAAAGGGTCTTAATTTCTCTTTTGGGGACTATCCATGGAAAATCATTAAGAATTGACATGGTTACAGGATTCTAAGTAGCTCTTTACCTCCTTGGCATGTCAAAATAGCAGGTTATTTGCTATTTTCTTATGAATTACTGTAGTTGTAACATGGTAACCAAGTTCCCAAAGTGCTTTAGCTTACTAATTGGGCCAATATCAGCCATGGATCCAAGCTTTGGAGCTGTCGATGCCTCTGAGGCTTCAGAATTTGGGTACCCTGGCTCTCTTTGATGTCTTTTGTCCCCCTTGCCTATTTTTCACGTCAAAATAGAAATTTAAGCTTCAAGTGAGATATCCACTATGGGTGTACCAAAAGTGCATGTACGAATAACATGATATCAAGTGCCCAAAACACGCATAACACTTTTCTTAGTGTATATGTAACATGGGATTTCTCACATTCCCATTATTTTGGCCTGAAATTAAGAAAAACAAAAATTTTCACAGATCTTTTAAGTGGTATTGAAGTATTTTCCATATTACAACCTCAAAGAGTTAATTTTATCTTATTCACTCTATGGAGCTATCCTAGGGGAAGTTTTGTGTAGAATCCAAATCTGGCCTTAAATCCATGGACTTACTTACTCAATAAAAAGTGATTCATCTTTTCTGAAATCAAAAATGATGAATTTTGAATATATGCATGACTTATGGGTTATGCTTATTTCAGAATTTTATTTTTAAGATACTTGTGGCCCATTTGGGTATGTGAAATATACCTCAAGGCTCACACTCTTGGATTTTGGATTTTCTCTTCTCAATTAAAAAATCTTAGTTATGTTCAATGGAGAATTGAAATGTTGGGGTAAAGTTATTCAAAAACAAAAAAAAGGAAATGTAATTTTAGAATTGGTGTTTTAATCAAAAATCTGGAAATATAAGAATATTTCTATATGCTGGACTTTAAAAGCTGAAATGAGAATGTGGCTCAAAGTAGATAAGGAATACAAACAACTATGATTATATTTTCTTGATATTTCTATAATATTCTTGTGAATGAGGATATATAAGTATCTTCCTAAACAGAGATAGTCATGGTTCAACTCATTTCAGAAGAACAGTCAAAGCCCAGCCTGAGCTGGGTCCAAGCTGAATTCCAAATGGTGCACTTGCTGACAGGTGAAGTCAATTTTCTCAAGGTGAGAATGTGGTACAATATTTTTCGGTGGTAAAGAATATAAGCTTCAAAAATATAGCCACATATCCAAAAATTTCACAAAAGAACTTCTGAAAATTTATTTCAATAAGAATAATTGAAATTATAATCTTAAAATAAGTAGAAATGCCATAACAAGGGATGACTTCTTAATTATATCAGACTCCAATGAACAAAATGTGAAATAAATTTCACCATTTTATTTCCCATAAATAAATACATATATTTCTATTTTATGTCATATCTCTAAATCCAATAATTACTGAGATAACCTAGATATATGAATTTTATGATCAGGGCATATATTTATTATTTTTAGCTCAAATCTTTTGAATTGAAAATGATAAAGAGTTGATTCAAAGATAATCTTACCATGAAGAATCTTAAAGAATAAAGATATAGACTTTATTTTTGGGCTTATAAACAAGGTTAAAATTAATAACAGGATATTGGGAAAAATAGCAATATCTGTTGACCATTCAAAATCAAAATTGGTCCAAACATAAAAAAAGGAAATTATCAAGTCTTTCTAGCTCATACATGAAGAATGATTTTATATTTGTCATGATATTCAAAGTGCAACCCCATGAACTCATGGTTTGAATTCCAAAATAATAAATTTTGACAGAAAAGTGGAGTTACACAAAATATTGACAAAGATAGAGTTTCAATTTTGGAATGAAATCCTCTTGGAAGCTTAGTGAGGACATGTCAAGATATTAAAATTCACTCTCCGGATTGCTTTAGTTTGAACAAATTCAAAGTTTTTAAGGTTTAAATTTATAGCTTAAAAATGATCATTTATGATCAACAACTCTAATCTTATTAGAAGCTTAACAGTTAAATAAGAGATTAAACAGGTGGATACTAGTATTTTATAATAAAACCAGCTATGATCCACAAAAAGAAATCATTATCCAAGCTTATGATTTTATCAAATTAGAGTTATAGTAATAGCTCTAAAAATGGTGTAATAATGATGAAATCATCACCAAACCTTAAGATATTGATCAATTCAAGTGGATACCATCAGTACATGTCTGCTACAAAAAGGTATCTTGTCACTATAAGGAAGGAACTTTACTATAAAAGGACCTCTTCTTCCTCTGTTTCAACCTCAGCTGCAACAAATACAATAAAATAATGAAATAAAAAGGTAAATTTCTTTCTTCTTTAACATAAAACTCTTATATTATCAAATAGAAAAGATTTATCTTATATTAAGCACTATTTTATACTTGCTTACATCAATATTCTATTGTCATTTGTTAGAATCTCTTAAAATCTCTAAATCCACGTAAAAATAGTTAAATTTGTAATTATCTCTATTTTTTATTTTAAATAGAATTGAAATAAGTTTTATTTACATTCTTAAATGTAAAAGCTTTGAAAATTGTTATCTTAATTGGTAAAAGTAGGTTATTTTCTCTTCATCATTATTTTTAATAATTTTATTATGAATATAAATAATATTTATATTAATATATAACATTGATATTGGTAATATTACAGTTATAAATTGTTATTTATTATTAAATATCAATTCTTCCTCCATTTATTATTTGTTTGTAACAATGATAAATTTCCATAAATATATAAATTATTAAATATTAATCTATTTATTTTAATGTATTCTTTTATTTTTTTTTTAAATAATATTAATATTTATTCTATAATTAAAATAATTCTTTATTATCATAATTATTGTGAATCTTATTATTCATCGAAAAATTAGGACATTCAGAGTACAATAGGGAAAATATTGGTAATTTTCACTTATTGTTTCATAGTCAAAACTTACAGCTACAATATCCCATTGATGGATCAAAACAAAATAGTATACTTGAATCTGAATTAATTAATAAGATAATTTTTTGTTAAATTAAGAATTGAATTTTTGATAGAAAAAGAGGGAATTGTAGTTCAATCTTGTCTCTTTTGCCTGTATCCTTTTCAATAAATGAGTTCTTATGTCCTTGCTTGAATAATTTAGCCTTTCTAGTTTATTTTCTACTTCTCATGTTTTTAAATATGCTTTCGATTTTTGAGGATTTATATACTAGTAGTTCAAAATAGAGGCTTGAAAAGAATAATTATTTTTTTGAGAAAATATTTTACTACGGTTTTTTTAACCTTGTAATTTCACTAGAAAACAAGTGGTATGCTTCATCAATTGATCAGAATTCCTTTAAATTCATTGATCAATTCTTTTGTCTTTGGCCACAAGACAATTATTTCCTTTTTGAAAGAAATTTGTATTTTTTTGTAAAAAATTAATTCTTAATAAGAAACCACTGGTCTTTGAAAAACACTATTATGCAACAAAATTGCCTTTTTTCTGCAAAAACGTTTTGTCAAAACAATGATTTTTGTCCATATACTGTACGGGAAAGTAGTTAAGATTTGCAGTGTTACCCTCTAAATCTGTATGGCAATAATCAGCGAACCATTGCTCTAGCTGAAAATTCTCAAACAACGATTGCAACACGCATTTTACACAATTTTTGACTGGAATCAAGAGAATTGAAATGTTCTTCCGTATCTGTTAAATTGTTATATATTTCCACTAGTGATCGCTGCTTAAACCAGCTCACCAGCGCTTTGTTACTAATTGTGGAAAATACCGGTTCCGACTGCTAGAAGGATCCATGCACTAACACTCCTATGCGCACAGACACCGCAGCTGATCAGCTGATCAAATGATCAGACCACTTTCAACATTAACCAACCTATCCTCCTCGACTACTAGGAGGTATCAAATTTACTTTAAAAGATCCCTCACCCACCTTGCTCTCTTCTTCTATCAGACAACTCCTTACTTCTTCCTTTTCATCTTTCTCACTCTTTTCTTTTTTCTCCATTTCTTTCATTTATATTTTTTTCTTACATTTGATACTCAGTAGTTGTTCAGGTATAGTTAAAACTTCATACTCTAGTGCTCACTGATTAGTGTTAGTAAACTAACACAATTTGTCCTTTGACCAGTTGTTTATTGATCTCAGTTGTTGTAGCTTTGTCATCTTATTTAAATATAGTATAACATTGTCGTCCACCTTTAGGTACATACATTTGTTTCTTACACTCACTCACTACAAATGATCTAATGAAATGCACCTTTAGTTTTGCATACAAACAGATTTACAGTCTTGGCTCTTATATCTAATCAAAACAGGTGGATCTCAATATCTTCTACTCATGGGTTCCAGACCAAACGACCACAAAGATGAATCAGTAATCCCAATCCTTGACGGTACCGACGAATGTGATTCCTTCTTAGGTCAAGGGATTTACTTGACGTCTGTGAAAACCCTCTGGGACAAGAAGCTACCCCAACTGCCGTGTCCAAATGGAACAAACTCAGCTTTGAAGCCATCACTTTGATCACTTCTCAAGTAAATCGGCGGGTCTTCTTGGAAATAATCAACTTCGAAACCTCTGACAAAGCTAACCTATTATGGACTAAAATCAATGAACAATATGCCTCTAAAAGAGCACTGAACAAAGGCAGGGTCTGGATGAATTGGCAAAAATCGAATTATAACGGCAATCTTCAGCTTTATATTGACAACACTCGCACTTTCTTACATGAACTGGAGTCAGTTAGTATCAAAGTTCCGTCAGAAATTTTGTCATACATAATTCTAGGAAAACTGGCTGGCGATACGACATTATCTCAGGTCGTTGAATTACTCACTTTGAATGACAATCTGATTGGCAAACCTGATCAAGTCCTCTCACGTCTTCAAGAGTACGTTCATCTTCAAACCTCAAAACCAGCCAACAATCACTCTATTGCCTCAGAACTTGTTTCCTCTACCCAGAACCACCCTTACAAAATCATGTACTACTGCGCCAATGGGAAGCATAACCCAAAATGCACGACTCACAAGAAAGAAGAATGTTATGCCGAAAATCCACACCTTAGACCTCCACGAAGAGAAAACAAAAGAAAGGCTACTGGGGAAGCATCGGCTCACCTCTCCTCTGCAACAGCCTTAATCACCAATGCTAATATTCTTCAAGAACTAGTCATTGACTGTGGAGCAACTCACCACATGTTTTATTCACGATCTATTTTCTCTTCCATATCCAAAGTGTCAAGGTTCTCTGTCTCAACCGGCGATTCGGCAAGCAATCTCTATGCTGAAGGAATCGGAACAGTCAACATTTTGGTCAATAATAGACTATTAACCCTGACCAATTGCTTATTCGTACCAAAACTGAATTGTAATCTTGTGAGCCTTCTTCAGCTATTTAAGCACAAAATCACCATCACTCGTGCAAATAAGAACTTCACTCTTGAAACAACAGAGAATCTGTTGCTCCAAGGTGAAGTCATAAACAACCTCATGAAGATAACTTTTACTAGTCCAACATCCTTTGTTACAACAGTCGTGGATGACCTGTGGCATCGAAGACTTGGACACCCAGGAAAACTCTTAGTAAAATCAATGGGTCTTCCATCCAGCAATCAACTCTGTAGGATCTGTGAGCTCAATAAAGCCACTCATATCCCTTTCAAAAGTCACTTTGAAGATGCAACTTTACCTCTTGATTGTATTCATATTGATCTGGTGGGACCAATCACTCCACCGTCAATATCTGGAGCTCGTTGCTTCCTCACCATCGTGGATCAAGCCACCTCTTTCAAGATCACCCGCTTTCTCAAAAACAAGTCAGAAGCTTATGATCAGTTCATTTCTGCAAAGAATCTCATGGAGAACAAACACGACAGAACTATCAAAAAATTGGTATCTGATAGAGGAGGAGAGTTCCTCAACAACCAGTTCAAAGAGCTTGCAAACTCTTGTGGCTTCAAGCACATCTTCTCCCCGTCATACACTCCTCAACACAATGGATTTGCGGAAAGAGCGAACCGGACAATACTGGAAAAGGCTAAGTGCCTCCTCAATAGCTCAAATCTCCCTAAGCCTTATTGGGCCGAAGCGATAAACACCACCACCACTCTATCAAATCTAATTCCCACACCGTCAAGACATAACAAGTCCCCCTATACGCTCTGGAAAAAGTTTCCTCCTTGCATCAAAAAACTTAGAGTTTTTGGATGTCAAGCTATTGTTTTGATCCCAAAAGAACACAGGGAATGGAAGCTTAGCGAGTCCGGAAGCGAAGGTGTTTTTCTCGGATATGAAAATGATATGTCCTCCTATCGTATCCTTCGACTAAGCGATAGGAAGGTTTTTGTCTCACGACACGTCATATGCAATGAATCTGTCTTTCCTTTTGTAGCCAACTCTGAAAGACCAAATCAAGAAGTTTCCTGGGGAAATGATAATGAGATGATTACTGTAGATGAAATCAGTACATCTCCGCCTTCCACTGGCTGCGAAGAGGCTCAAGCTACGGTAGATGAAATCCGTGCCTTAAGTCCAGTTGAAAGCTGCCCTGCGGAACCTCTGAATCTGACAGAAGATTCTCAGATTCCTGACGCACCTGTCGATACTCCCTGCCCACCAGCTGTGCCCTTAAATCATCGCCAAATCAGGGTCATCGGACCGCGACACCCAACATTAGTCACTGCTGACGTCAACCCTGCCAATATCCTTCCTTACTCTCGACAAGCAGGAGCTTTAGTAACAATTGCTTCTGATGCTCCACGAACCTACAAGAAGGCTGTTGAAGGCAATGATAGGGAGGTGTGGTTGGAAAGCATCACCAGGGAACTTCAATCGATGGAGAAGCTACGGGTCTGGGATGTCGTTGAACTTGACCCTTCGTACAAGCTGGTAGGCACTACGTGGGTGTTTAAGCTCAAACAAAATCATCTCAACGAGGTCGTTGAGCATAAAGCTCGCCTGTGCGCTCAAGGCTTCACTCAAGTTCAAGGAGTAGATTTTGAGAAGACCTACTCTCCCACTGGAAGACTCAACTTGCTTCGTACTCTTATCGCCTTTGCGGCCACGACAGGGTTACAATTTCACCAAATAGATGTCAAAAGTGCATTCCTGAATGCACCGCTCTCAGAAACCGTTTTTCTCTCCATTCCCCAGGGTCTTCATCAAGATCGACGAAAGATGTGCTTACGCCTCAACAAAGCCATCTACGGTCTTAAACAAGCCCCTCTCGCCTGGTACCAGCGCTTGAAGAACTGGCTCGTCACGAAAGGTTTCACTTCATGCAACCTTGATCCCTGTGTCTTTCATTGGAAAGGAAAACATCCTATCTGGCTATACATCCACGTCAATGATATAGCTATCTTTGGTAAGGCTGTTGATGACTTCAAAAATGAGATAGCAGGAGAATTTGAAATCAAAGATATCGGCGTCGCCGATCTCATGTTGGGGATTAAGATTGGACAACATAAATCTCATCTCTCCCTCGACCAGCAACATTTTACCGACTTGTTGCTTCATCTCTACGGCATAGATAACTGCAAACCAGTCTTGACTCCCCTTGTTCCCAATCAACATCTCTCAGCCGCCACAGAGAAAGAAGAGGCAGAGTTTAGGGCTCTGGGTATCAACTATCGAAGTGCGATTGGGAGCATCAATTACCTGAGCACTGCAACATGACCTGATCTGTTGTTTGCAGTTAGCTCTCTCTCCCAGTTTTTGGAGAAGCCTGGCATCGAACACTGGAGGGCCTTCCTCCATGTTCTTCGATATCTTAGGGGTACTGATGACTTAGGGCTTGTCTACTCTCGAAATCACCAAACCGGTATCCGTGCTTATAGTGATGCTGACTGGGGTAACTGTTGTGAGACACGACGATCTGTGACTGGTTATCTCACTACCTTTAACAATTGCCTCGTCCTGTGGAAAACTCATAAGCAACCCACAGTCTCTCTCTCAACCTCCGAAGCCGAATATAAGTCGCTGTGCGACTTGACCTCCGAATTGCTTTGGTTGCGCCAATGGTGTGAAGAATCCGGTCTCTTGCTTGGTTCTTCTGCAATCCCAGTTCACGAGGATAACCAAGGTTGTATCAGCACTGCAAACGGTGACAGCGGCATAAACGGCAAGCGCATGAAGCACGTGGACATCCAGCTCCACTTCGTCAAGGAAGCTATCAAGACATCGAAAATACAGCTAGTCTACACCCCGACTGACAACATGCTAGCTGACTTCCTGACAAAATCAACTTCTCGGCCAACCTTATGTCGTGCTCTCAAGCTCCTTGGTGTTGTTCGCCTAGGAGTGAGGGGGTGTGTGGAAAATACCGGTTCCGACTGCTAGAAGGATCCATGCACTAACACTCCTATGCGCACAGACACCGCAGCTGATCAGACCACTTTCAACATTAACCAACCTATCCTCCTCAACTACTAGGAGGTATCAAATTTACTTTAAAAGATCCCTCACCCACCTTGCTCTCTTCTTCTATCAGACAACTCCTTACTCCTTCCTTTTCATCTTTCTCACTCTTTTCTTTTTTCTCCATTTCTTTCATTTATATTTTTTTCTTACATTTGATACTCAGTAGTTGTTCAGGTATAGTTAAAACTTCATACTCTAGTGCTCACTGATTAGTGTTAGTAAACTAACACAATTTGTCGTTTGACCAGTTGTTTATTGATCTCAGTTGTTGTAGCTTTGTCATCTTATTTAAATATAGTATAACATTGTCGTCCACCTTTAGGTACATACATTTGTTTCTTACACTCACTCACTACAAATGATCTAATGAAATGCACCTTTAGTTTTGCATACAAACACTAATCTCGGACTTTCGAATCCTGTGAGTGAGGGGGAATGTCAAGCGTTAAGGGATGCGATGGGGAAACTCTCAGAATTCTGGTCAAAGAATGATAATTATAGAAAATCAATCATGAATTCTTATATAAGTGAAATCTTCTCATGAGACAAAAGGAAATAGGCATGGTAAGTACTTGACACATCCACTTTACAATTTTTGTCTAGAACTTGATTGCAGCCGATATGTCTTAATCGCCTCATTGACTCGTATCATTCTTCGCGTCTTACATCTTTAGGTGTGTTCTATCGTCGATTTTGCTCCTCTATGATTATTTGGTAAGGTATTGATACCTTTGAGTTGAGTTATTTTGATTAGCGATCCATCGCTCCTCTTCATTTTAGGTTCCTAGTTTAAGCAGCCATGACACTATTTGCTTTGTGCTGGAGGTGACGAAGGAAGATCTTCACTCTCTCTCTTCGGTCGAATCGTTGACACTATCAACCCAGTAATACTTGCTATGATCTGGACAACGGACACAAGACGCTTTTTCGTCACCTAGCTGATGGGGCGTGTGCGCCTGGCATTGACCCAAACACTCGATGTAGGCAAATTTATCGATAAATACCGGCTGCTTAAGCTGGTAATACCCGCATGAAAGACATGTATAAACAAGTGCTTTCGACACTACCTGCTTTCCTTTTTGCCACATCCTGGAACGTCGCAGACCAGCTCAGTTGGACAAGCGAAAGCCCAGCATGCCAATAATAGGAAAAGAGTCAAGTAGCCAAATATCCCAACCGAGGGCTTAGTGTTGAAAAACACGATCAAGACCGGGCAATTAAAGAATTGCACTAAAACCACACTCCAAAACGCCAACCGCCACACCGCCACAACAACCGAAAAATACACCGAACATTCTAGTCCAAACTGCAGATCAACATGTCTCCTCTGCAGATCAATGCACATCAAATCATTACTTAAATCAAGACTTCTTCCTGAAAATCAACATCACTCATGACTCTCCTTTCTCTTCAAAATTATCTCCCTTTCTTCTTTTTATTCTCTCGTTTTCTTTTCTCTTCTTAAATCCTTATATTCTTTTCATTTCTTTTCACATTCATTTAATCTATTTGTCACGGTTGATCCAGATTGTTCCTAGTGCTTAAGTGCCGTTGTATCTTAGTCATATTATTCAGTCACTTGTTATCCACCGTTTAGTTTTGCATTTTAACAGATTTACAGTCTCGGGCTCTTTAAAACTCAAAACTACGGTGGATCTCAATTTAACGTCATGACTGAAGGAAATGTTGAAATCTCCTCCATCCCTCTCTTAGACGGATCCAACTATGGAGAATGGAACGCCAGAATCACCATCTTGCTGCGCTCCAAAGACCTACTTCACGTCTGTGAAGGATTGGTTGCTTCTGATGTCTCAACAACTGCACTAAATAAATGGAACAAATCTAGCTTTGACGCAATAAGTATAATCACTTCTCGAGTCAGCAATCGAGTTTTCATCAAAGTGGTCAAACAAAACTCCACAAACGCTCATTCACTTTGGACCAAACTTCAAGAAAAATATGCGTCGAGAAAAGCTATCAACCGTGGAAGGGTATGGATGCAATGGTTGAATTCGTCGTATAATGGTAATCTTCAAGAGTACGTGGATAACAATCGAAAACTAATGATGGCAATGGAAACTGTAAACATCATTGTTCCATCCGAATTGTTGTCTTTTACTCTTCTCGGCAAATTATCTGGAGACCCTAAAATCCATCAATACGTAGAAGCTCTCTCCCTCAATGAAGACCTGATTGAACTTCCGGACGTAATTCTCTCGAAGCTTCAAGACTACCATCATAACACAACCATAAGACAAGACTCAGCTGTCTCTCCTGCTACCGCTCTGTTATCAGAATCCTCTCATCCTTATAAAATACTTTATTACTGCACGAACGGTAAGCACAATCCGATGTGCACATCTCATACAAAACAAGAATGTTTTGTGGAAAATCCTCATCTAAAACCACCACGACGAAACAACAAACGAAAAGCACAACCCAATTCAAATGTCTCTGCACATCTATCAACCGCTCAAGCATTGGTGACAGGAAACAATCTTCCTACCTCTCGTTTCAATCTAATCATCGACTGTGGTGCCACTCATCACATGTTCAACTCAAAAGATATGTTCCTCTCCCTCAATACCACACCATCACTAAGTGTGTGCACTGGTGACTCGTCCAGCTCGCTTTCCACCGAAGGAATTGGGTCGGTATCCATCACTTGTGGAAAGAAAACACTTACATTGGACAACTGCCTCTATGTTCCTAGACTCAACTGTAATCTTATCAGCCTGCTGGGTCTAGGACATAAAGAAGTCTCGATCGTTCGCAACGAAGGCTCCTTCATTTTGAAATCAAAAGAAGACACTCTTCTAAAAGGAACGATCACCAACAACTTGATGAAGGTTGATTATTTAGCACCGAAAGCACTGACAACTCAAATTTCCGACTTATGGCACTCAAGACTTGGACACCCTGGAGACCATGCCATCAAATCCATGGGTCTCCCCGCCATGAATTCTCAATGTTCAACTTGTAGCAAGAATAAAATGCACACCTTACCCTTCAAAGACCATTTTGAACAAGTAAGTCTTCCCCTGGACTGTGTTCATCTCGATCTTGTGGGTCCTATATCACCTGCCTCTGTCTCTGGATCTCGATATTTTCTCACGGTTGTAGACCAAGCTACCTCATTCAAAATTGTTAAGATCTTAAAAAACAAATCTCATGCATTTCAACAGTTTTTGATAGTGAAGAAATTGATGGAGAATCTTCATGATCAAACTTTAAAAAGGTTAGTATCAGACCGAGGTGGTGAGTTTCTAAATCATCAATTCAAAAAACTGTCGGAAGATTGTGGGTTCGAACACATTATGTCACCAGCGGAAACTCCTCAACATAATGGATTCGCCGAAAGAGCCAATAAAACCATACTTGAAAAAGCAAGATGTCTCTTAAACCACTCTTATTGGGCGGAAGCAGTAAACACTGCTATGCTACTCAGCAACCTCATTCATACTCCATCTAGACACAATCTCAGCCCTTATCAACTTTGGAAGGGAACACCTCCTTGGATTAAAAAACTCCGAGTTTTTGGCTGTCGAGCCGTCGTCTCTATTCCTAAATCTCATCGCGAATGGAAGCTCGGTCCTTCTGGAGCCGATGGAATACTTCTCAGATATGAGAACGACAACTCGGCTTACCGAATCCTTCGCCTAAGTGACAAAAAGGTGATAATCTCGAGGCATGTCACTTTCGACAAAGACACCTTTCCAAAGTTAAGATCTTCAGCTCCAGACTCAGTACTACTAATCCCTGAAGAATCTAGAGCAGTGGCAGAGGTGGTAGATGAAGTCCACTCTGCCGAAATAGGTGTGGTAGATGAACTCCAACCTATCGAACCAGATCTCGATGATGCTTCAAGAATGGTAGATGAATCCCTGGCATCATCAGAATCTGGTGCTGCTGTTGAAACTGAATTCCGACCTGCAACTACCCCAAGAATCAAGGTGATTGGACCGCGTCACCCCACCATTATTTCATCCGAAATCGATGATCATCACATACTCCCATACAGCCGAAGACCAAGGGCTCTGCTCTCTTTTCACGATGACTCTCCAAGAACCTTTAAGCAAGCTCTCAACTCAGAAAAAAGGGACTCTTGGCAGACCGCTATCGAAAAAGAGCTTTCATCGATGAATCGTTTACAGGTATGGGATGTTGTAGATCTATCGCCGAACTACAAATTGGTGGGGACAACCTGGGTCTTTAGGACAAAACGGAATCATCTCAATGAGATAGTTGAACACAAAGCTCGTCTCTGCGCACAAGGCTTCACTCAAACACCTGGCCTGGACTACGGCAAAACCTATGCTCCAACAGGGAGAATGAACTCCTTGCGAACTTTAATTGCATTTGCAGCATCAAGAAATCTCTCGTTTCATCAAGTAGACATCAAGAGTGCATTCCTCAATGCTCCCCTTACTGAGACCGTATACTTATCTATTCCCCAAGGTCTCAATTTGGATCAGCGAAAGAGCTGTCTTCGCCTCAACAAAGCCATCTATGGCTTGAAGCAAGCTCCTCTGGCCTGGTACGACAGACTTAAAACATGGCTTATTAAGGTTGGATTCACTCCTTGTCTGTTGGACCCATGCGTATTCTTTAGGCAAGATCCTGCTCAGCTATGGCTGTACATTCATGTTGACGACATCGCGATATTTGGAGCCGAGGTCAAATTCTTCAAGGAAGAACTCGGCAAGGAGTTTGAAATCAAGGATGTTGGCATCGCCGACTTGATGCTTGGGGTAAAGATCTCGCACTCCAACAAGTTCATTTCTCTTGATCAACAGCACTTCACTGAAGCTCTGTTGGAGCTATATGGCATGGAGAAATGCAAGCCAGTAGTAACTCCTTTACCTCCTCAAACTCATTTGACACCCGCCTCGGAAGAAGATCTCAAGAAATTCAAGGCACTCAACGTCAATTATTGGAGTGCGATAGGCAGCATCAATTATCTCAGCACTGCAACCAGACCTGACTTGTCTCATGCCGTTAGTTCTCTGTCACAATTTCTGGAAAAACCTGGCATCCAACACTGGAATGCTTTCCTCCATGTTCTGAAATACCTCAATGGGACTCAAGACATGGGTTTAGTCTATTCACGTGATTCCGAAAAAGGTGTAAGGGCATATAGTGACGCAGATTGGGGAAATTGTCAGGAAACGCGAAGGTCTGTGACTGGTTTCCTAGTAACCTTTGAAGGAAGCCTGGTCATCTGGAAAACCAGAAAACAACCAACCGTTTCCATTTCGACTGCCGAGGCAGAATACAAAGCACTGTGTGATCTTACATCGGAACTTTCCTGGTTTCGTCAATGGTGTCTTGAATGTTCGCTAAACAATAGTGAAAAAGCTATTCCGGTTCATGAAGACAATCAAAGCTGCATTAATACAGTTGAAGGAAACTCTAATCTCAATCAAAAGCGGATGAAACACATAGACATCCAATTACATTTCATCAAGGAATTTGTGCGAAGCTCGATCATTCAACTAATCTACACTCCAACAAACCTCATGCTAGCAGACTTTCTCACCAAGTCAGTAAGTAGACCCATCCTTACTCGATCACTGGACTCACTCGGCGTTCTGCGTCTAGGAGTGAGGGGGGGTGTTGAAAAACACGATCAAGACCGGGCAATTAAAGAATTGCACTAAAACCACACTCCAAAACGCCAACCGCCACACCGCCACAACAACCGAAAAATACACCAAACATTCTAGTCCAAACTGCAGATCAACACGTCTCCTCTGCAGATCAATGCACATCAAATCATTACTTAAATCAAGACTTCTTCCCGAAAATCAACATCACTCACGACTCTCCTTTCTCTTCAAAATTATCTCCCTTTCTTCTTTTTATTCTCTCGTTTTCTTTTCTCTTCTTAAATCCTTATATTCTTTTCATTTCTTTTCACATTCATTTAATCTATTTGTCACGGTTGATCCAGATTGTTCCTAGTGCTTAAGTGCCGTTGTATCTTAGTCATATTATTCAGTCACTTGTTATCCACCGTTTAGTTTTGCATTTTAACACTTAGTATGATATCCGGTGGAGAGGTAGTTCATCACTGGCTTTGCATAAACTGTTTGAATTCAAAGGTTTTGAGTATGGTATATTATAATCGCGATATTCTAGTGTTAATTGAATTTGACTTTTCTGGATCCGATTTGTCTGCCTATAAACCTTCAATTAGCAATTCTGCAAGCAAATCACAAAAGATTACATTTGCGCAGAGAAAAAAGTGAATCAGAGCAACAATTTCGCCGTCAAAAAAGAAAGCAAGCACAAGAGCTCATACCAGATAGCAGATCGGTTATTGCTGAGATGATATGGTGGAAAATTATGAAAGAAGCATGGCTATTTATGGGCACGACTTCTTATAAAAACAACACAAAAGTGTTAATGGGTAAGACTAAGGATTTTTATTACGTTAACTAGTGAACCACAAGTGTAATTAATGAGAATATAGGGATGTACCTAAGGGTGGATAACACTGTACGATATTAATAATGAACTGGTTATACAACTAAAATAACAACTGAACACAATGACCAAACTAGACAACAACAACAGTTAGTTTCATGTTTACTTAGGTGACACGTTAGTATAATTTGACTGTACCTGAATCAGAGTCGAACAATAAGAAATAAGTAACAAGTGGAAAGAAGGGAAAGAACAAGTGGAGAATAGAAGGAAAAAGAAAAAAGAGAAAAAGGGAGGAAAATAAAAAGGAAGAGGTTGAGAGATTGGAGGAGGGAATGATCTCCCCTGATTCAGATAGAGAGGTCAGCTAATAAGGTGAAATGATTGTTGTCTAGTGATGTGCATGATGCGCACATGATCTTCAGAGCTCAGGTAATTTGTTGGCATTGTGACTAGGAGTGTCAATCATCTTGGTCTGTATTGAGATGAATTTCAACATCCCCCCTCACACCTAGTCGCAAGACACCCAAAGCGGAGAGTGCCCTGGACAAGGCAGGACAGGGGACTGACTTGGTTAGGAAATCGGCTAACATTGAAGAAGTTGGAGTGTAATTAAGTTGTATGGTGGAGGACTGAATTGCTTCCTTGATGAAGTGAAGCTGGATGTCGACGTGCTTCATGCGCTTGTTATTGATGTTACAGTCACCATTGGCTACTTTGATGCAACTTTGGTTGTCTTCATAAATTGGAATAGGAGTGACTGAGTGAAAAATGGCACATTCTTGTGCCCACTGCCGCAACCAGAGGATCTCAGAGGTCAGGTCGCACAGAGCCTTATACTTGGCCTCTGCTGTTGACAGGGAAATGGTAGGCTGTTTCCAAGTTTTCCAGAGTACTATGCAACCATTGAACGTTGCAAGATAGCCAGTTACTGAGCACGTCGTGACCTGACAATTGCCCCAGTCAGCGTTGCTGTGTCAAGAGTTTCTGGAGTACACGAAGCCAAGATTGGGCAAGCCACGTAAATACCAAAGGACATGAAGGAAGCTTTGCCAATGCCTGATCCCCGGCTTTTCCAAAAATTGAGAGAGTGAGCTTACCGCATGCGAGAGGTCGGGTCTGGTGCCCGTGCTTAAGTAGTTGATGCTACCAATTGTGCTTCGGTAGTTGACCAAAAGCTTTTTGAACGCTATGACTTCTCCTTTGGTGGCAGGAGAAGAGGGGTAGACACTGGTCTGCAATCCTGCATCCCATACGAGAACAGTAATGAGTTGGTGAAGTGCTGCTGATCCAGACTTATTCCACCGGCCGAATGAGTGACTTTAACTCCAAGCATTAAATCAGCTGGACCAATGTCTTTTATTGTGAATTCCCTTGAGATTTTGGATTTAAAATGAGACGTGTCTGCACCAAAGATCGCAATGTCGTCCACGTGTATGTAGAGCCACACAGGGCAATCGCCTCCCTGGTGAAAAACGCAGACCGAAAATCCAGTGTAGATGAGCCATTCTTTGAGTCTGTTGTACCAGGCGAGAGGCGCCTTTCTGAGACTGTAAATTGCTTTCCGAAGTCGCAAGAAATGTCTGTCCTTCGCAAGATTAAGGCCTTTTGGGATTGAGAGATAGACAGTTCCTTTTAGGGGAGCGTTCAGAAAGGCGCTCTTCATGTCTATCTGATGGAAGGAGAGGGAGTTGGTTGCTGCAAAGGCAATCAAAGTCCGAAGTGAATTGAAGCGACCCATTGGCGAGTAAGTCTTTCCATAGTCAATCCCTGGGCACAAAGGCGAGCTTTGTGTTCAACAACCTCTCCAAGATGGTTTTGCTTGGTTTTGAAGACCCAAGTTGTCCCAACGAGTTTGTACCAAGGATCGAAGTCAACCACATCCCACACACCAAGGTTTGCCATTGAGCCCAGTTCTTTGTCGATAGCTTTGAAACATGCGTCCTTATTGGTTGATTGCAGGGCTTGTCTGAAGGTCCTTGGGTCGTTGCTGGTCGTTGTAACCAAGGCATTGGCTTGTCTCGAGTACGGAAGGATGTCACTGGTGATAAGAGTCAGGTGTCAAGGGCCAATGACTTTGATCCTTGATCTGGGGCTTGGCAGCATTGAGGCTGGAGCTTCTGTAGGGGTGCTGGCGACCTCCTCCTGAGGCATGTGGGGTTCATCTACCATGCTTGCTGTGCCGTTGGGGGCAGGTCCATCAGTTCAGACTTCATCTACCAATCCTGAAGCCACTGTATGGGGTTCATCTACCATATCAGCGGGCCAGTTACTTGCTCTCCATGTAACAGTTAGCTCCCCACTGGGTCCGGCTATCCCTGGAAAGATATCCTCATTAAACGTTACGTGCCGAGTGACTATTACCTTCTTATCGAGGGTTCTGAGGATGTGGTACGATGTGTTGTCATTCTCGAAGCCAAGAAGAATACCTTCACTCCCAGAGGGCCCGAACTTCCATTCCCTATGGCCTTTCTGCAGGGCAATGATAGCTTGGCAGCCAAATGTTTGGATGTTCTTATGCCAAGGAGGTAGTCCTTGCCAGAGTGAGAAGGGGCTCTTGTTGTTCCTAGAAGGAGTGGGTACAATGTTGGAAAGGGTGGTGGCTGTGCAAACTGCTTCAGCCCAGTAGACTTTTGGAAGTTTGGAATGGTTCAAGATGCATCTTGTCTTGACCAAGATTGACTGGTTTGCTCTTTCTGCGAAACCATTGTGTTGGGGAGTTTCTGCGGGTGATGTAATGTGCTGAAACCCGTGTTCTTCAGAGAGAGCCTTGAATTTGTGATTTAAGAATTTTCCTCCCCTATCAGAAACCAACCTTTTTAGCTTTCTGTAATGAAGATTTTCCATTGATGTCTTCTCTCGAAGGAATTCTTCGAAGGCATTGGATTTGTTTTTTAGGAAACAGGTGATCTTGAACGAGGTGAATTGATCCATAATAGTGAGGAAATATTGAAACCTGGAGACTGACTGTGGGGTTATTGGTCCGACAAGATCAATGTGAACACAGTCTAAAGGGAGACTTGCGTGTTCAAAATGGCTTTTGAATGGAAGGAGATGTGCCTTGTTGAGGTCACATGTCTGGCAGTTGATAACATCAATGGCAAGACCCATTGATCTTAGAACTGATGAGCCAGGGTGACCAAGTTGCTGGTGCCAGTGATTGAGACTGACTTGGGAAAGAAAAGCCTGGGGAGTGGAATACTTTACTTTCATTAGATTGTTGATTATTTATCCCCTCACAATGGTCGATCCTTTTGACTCTAAAGAAAAGTGATTTCTACCTTGGTTGATGACAAGCTTTTCGTCGAAAAGTTGCAGTAGACTGACAAGGTTGCAATTTAGTTCAGGAACAAAGAGACAGTTTTTCAGAATGAGAGGCTTTTCATGACAGATCAGTTTGACGGTCCCTAAACCAATGGCGGCTAGAGTGCTTGACGAGTCCCCAGTGGAGACCTTCATTGGGGGAATTCTTGTGAGAGAAAGGAACAGGTTCTTCTTATTGAACATGTGGTGAGTGGCACCACAATCAAAAAAGAGGTCTTGTGTTGCTGGAGAGGGTTCTCTCCCTGTCACTAGAGCCTGAGGGTGGAGACATGAGCAGACGCGTTGTGATTTGGAAGGGGTCTTCTCCTTTTGTCACGACGAGGTGGTTGAAGGTGGGGATTCTCTGAGTAGCATTCTTCTCTAGTGTTATTGGTACACTTGGTATTGTGTTTTCCATTGGCACAGTAATGAGTTATCTTGAAGGGTCCAGAGTTTTCTGAAATTAATGCTGAAGCCGAGGGATTTGGCTGTAATTCTTGGAGAATTGAGTTATTGTGAAAGTCTTCAAGTTTTGACAGAACGTTGTCTGGATTCCCAACTAAGTCTTCATTGAGGGTAAGCAGTTTGACATACTGATGGACTTTTGGGTCTCCCATGAGCTTTGCGAGGATGGTGAATGAGAGGAGATTGGGAGCAAGAAGGATACCGACTGATTCTAGTTCAAGTATGATTTTTCGGCTTTGGGTCATGTATTGTTGGATGTTGCCTTGATAGGAAGAACGGAGAAGGTCCATCCATACGCGGCCTCTTTTGAAGCATACTTGTCCTTCAGTTTGGTCCACAGAAGGTAAGAGTTTGTTGTGTTCAGTTTAATGACTTCGATGAAAACTTTATGGCTGACACAAGCAGTTATGATATTCACTGGGTTGTAACAGGCTTTAGTCCATTGGTTTGTTGCAGAAGCTGAGACGCCTGGTTCGGGTCCTTTTTTGCAGACATCAAGCAGTTCTTTAGACCATAACAAGATTGTCATTCGCACACTCCATTTGCTGTAGTTGGTTCCGTCTAGGACAGGAATGGTGAGGACATCTTTTTCTGTATTGGTATTGGTCATTTTCATAGAGTCGATATCCACCCTTCTTGTTGTTGTTGGCCCCAAAGAGTCGAGATTGTAAATCTGTCAATGGGTAAGACTAAGGATCTTTATTACGTTAACTAGTGAACCACAAGTGTAATTAATGAGAATATAGGGATGTACCTAAGGGTGGATAACACTGTACGATATTAATAATGAACTGGTTATACAACTAAAATAACAACTGAACACAATGACCAAACTAGACAACAACAACAGTTAGTTTCATTTTTACTTAGGTGACACGTTAGTATAATTTGACTGTACCTGAATCAGAGTTGAACAATAAGAAATAAGTAACAAGTGGAAAGAAGGAAAAGAGATAAAAAAGAGAAAAGAACAAGTGGAGAATAGAAGGAAAAAGAAAAAAGAGAAAAAAGGAGGAAAATAAAAAGGAAGAGGTTGAGAGATTGGAGGAGGGAATGATCTCCCCTGATTCAGATAGAGAGGTCAGCTAATAAGGTGAAATAATTTTCGTCTAGTGATGTGCATGATGCGCACATGATCTTCAGAGATTGGGTAATTTGTTGGTGTTGTGACTAGGAGTGTCAATCATCTTGGTCTGTATTGAGATGAGTTTCAACAAAAAGAGCCCAAGAAATCACCTTCCTATACATCCAGCTAAACTAGCTCCTTAAGCGGCATCAACCGAGGAGTAAAACTTGTTTATGAATAATTATACGGCAGGAATCTCTACATGCTTGACATTCAATTGGCAGTCTGAAAATTCTGATCCACTATTTACAGATCAAGGAAAACTTAAATGTTTGAGCATTTGTATAAATGTAACATTGTAAAACATCTTGAGCTGGGTTGAAAGCTCAAGAAGCAAGTCATGTGATTTTGGCACTACAGTATATGGTCCCTGTGACAACTGAAACAGTGGAAGACCATAGAGAGTGCCTTGTCATGGAAACCAAGGCTGGTTTGTCGGTTAGTCCCATTGGCCTTTACTAACCGATTCTCGACATTTTCCAGTCCGGACTGAATTATTCCCAACTCAATATGATTTCAGTGGGTTTGTAGTAGTCCTAAATAAACATTTATTTAGTCTGTACTCATTAGTGCTCCACTGCTACTGACCCTCAAAAGTATAGTCGCAATCAAGATTTTCACTGTTTTTTGCACATTTTTATGGTGTTCAGAAACTATTTAAAAGAAATAAACCTATAAACAATAGTATTTTTTTGCAAACATGTCTCTTTGGACTTGAATGAGGGTAGTACTGATACCCCATAACAAATTTGTCAGTTCCAAACCTAATGAGTTTGGGACCACTAATTTATGCTTTGAGTATGGAATAACTGGGAGTCTTCTGATAACTGGCTTACTCAAAACTGATCATGTACCTGGGAGCCAGCCTTGGTGGAAACTACAAATAGGTCACATTCACTGCAAATCATAACTGTTGTCCCATGCGGTATGTCAATTAAATTGCACGGTATAACATATAGCAGTTAGTTTTTCTCATACCACACACTCACACAGTGCCCGCCAGCCCACCTCTGAACGTGTCTAGTTGAGTTACCACCTGCTGGATTCAATCAAACTGGTCAGAAAATTTCTCATCATCAGATATACCAAGTCTTCACTAACACTTTTTTGAGATATTGAGCTTCCAGCATTGGTGATACTGATTTTTTTGATTGGTTGCTAAGAAAACCACATCATCTAACCAATCTTCCCTCAGATTTATCTTGTTCTGATTTGAATGACTCTCAACTCTCATCTGATAATTCAATATCTTATGTATCAAAAGCTAATCCTTCAATCCTTCCTCCTGGTCAATCAAGAAATTGGGTAAATGTTGATGGTACCCATGATAAAGAAGGCTCCCCGCTCTAATTCTAGCTTCTTCTCTTGGTCATGCCAAAGCTATGAAATTCATCATAGATGGAATGAGTGGTGATATAATTTTTGTTAGGGATGTTGGTGAGCTTAAATTATAACTAAAATTAAAGTGATTTCTTTGACTAAAACTTTCATTTTATTCAAAATGGCTCAACGGATTGGTCTACTTACTTTTGAATTCATTTCTTTTCCATCTTTTATCTTTGTTTCCTTGTCTACTTGCTTTTATCTCAGTCTGCTGGACCACTCTTCATTGGGATGCTCGAAATGGTCATCTTACAATAGTATCCTATCTTTTAAATCACGGCGCTTCCCCCCTATTTTTTTGGATCGTCTTTCAATTAGCTTAACTTGATTTCAAAACTCTTCAACTGCTTCCTGAAAATTTTGGCCTTGATTTTTGTAGCTCAAACTCTTGCTAAAACAGTCATTTGTTATCTCAAACACTTCAAAATGAATACTAAAATTTTCTCTCAGTTACTCATTCTAACATTGAGTGGGAGCAAAAACAGAAATCAGAAGAATTTTATTAGAATAAATGCTGGTATGCTCATTGGATGAACCAAGGCTGAAAAGTTGGTACCAAGTCATTCTGTACTCATAAGTTACTTTAACCCCCTTAAGCAAGGATTTGATGCTAGGAGGCTGAATCTACATGTACTCTTCATAAATTTCTTAGAGCTATCAAATGCATCCTTTTTTATATATGTAGGTTCTCATTTTCCTAGGCTTTCAAATGTGAGTACAAACTGACTTGGTAACAGCTTTGCTGCCTTGGGATGAACTACCTTCAATCTTCAAAGCGGCATTTAATCAATACAACCTCAACCTGGTCATCTTCAAAATTTAGTCACTGCCAATGTCCTATTTCTTTGTGCTCAATTTTCTGGTCATATGGGAAGTGAAAAATTATTGGAAGAAGTTATCTTTCGAGCTTTTTATTGAGTTGAGGGTTTTTTCTTTGTAAGCTTATTTTCTTTTCATCATTCAAATTTTTGATGGTTCAGAAAACATAACCATCCTATTATCCTCAGTGCTTTACATCCTAAAATCATTTGAACATATTTCATAATGAAGTTCTCTAGCATTTTCTCGAATCTTTCATTTGATTTCAAGTAAATTTTTCATAAAAACCTATCCAGATTGAAATACCATTGTAAATCAAAGTCAATTGAAATTAAACTCAATGTGACTGTATAAGAGGATTGGCGCCAAGGCAACCCATCCCCCCCAATGTTTTAGGAAAATATTTACAGCCTTTTGATCAGTTAGCAAAGTGGCTTAAATGTTTATCACAACAAATGTTTTTTGAGTTGGTAAAATGGAAAATACTTCAATACCACATCATCAATACCACATAAAAGATCCGTGAAATGTTTTGTTTTTCTTAATTTCACGCCAAAATAATGGGAAAGTGAGAAATCCCATGTTACATATACACTAAGAATAGTGTTATGCATGTTTTGAGCACTTAATATCATGGTATTCTTACATTTACTTTTGGTACACCCATAGTGGATATCTCACTTTAAGCTTAAATTTCTATTTTGACGTAAAAAATAGGCAAGGGGGACAAAAGACATCAAAGAGAGCCAGGGTACCCAACTTCTGAGGCCTCAGAGGCACGGACAGCTCCAAAGCTTGGATCCATGGCTGATCTTGGCCTAATTAGTAAACTAAAACCTTTTGGGAACTTGGTTACCATGTTACAACTACAGTAAAACTTAAGAAAATAGCAAATAACCTGCTATTTTGATGTGCCAAGGAGATAAAGAGCTACTTAGACTCCTGTAACCATGTCAATTCTTAATGACTTTCCATGGATAAACCCAAAAAGAGTAATTAGAACCCTTTTTGGACTTGTATCCCTTGATTTACCTCATAGCAACCAGTGAAACACTGATATTTGCAATTCTATGTAGAAATGAGGTAAAAACTTCAAAAATTCATTAAAAATACAATTCTTAATGAATCTTTCTGAAGTGTTCAGGACTAATAGAAAGCTGTATTATCTATGGTACAACCAAAAAGAATTACAGCTTTACTAGTAAAATTCAAAGTTTTACTTACAGTCCATTTTTGACTATTCTACGTGAAACAGTGAATCTTCAAAATTTCACAGTAATTACAACCTGGGATGAAATTGGAAATAACATTGATAACTTTGAGAAATCAATGATTCTTTTGGAATAAAAGAAGATTTACAGATGTTACTCCTTTTATTCTTAACCATATTGGGGTTAGTAGTCACGTAAAATGTGAGCCTTGAGGTATATTTTACATACCCAAATAGGCCACAATTATCTTAAAAAGAAATTTTGAATTATGCATAACTCATAAGTCATGCATATATCCAAAATTCATCATTTTCAATTTCAGAAAAGATGAATAACTTTTTATTGAGTAAGTAAATCCATGGATTTAAGACCAGATTTGGATTCTACACAAAAATTCACCTAGGGTAGCCCCATAGAGTGAATAAGCTCAATTTAAGTATTTGAGGTGGTAAAATGGAAAATACTTCAATACCACATCATTAATACCACATAAAAGATCCGTGAAATGTTTTGTTTTTCTTGATTTTAAGCCAAAATAATGGGAAAGTGAGAAATCCCATGTTACATATACACTAAGAATAGTGTTATGCATGTTTTGAGCACTTAATATCATGGTATTCTTACATGGACTTTTGGTACACCCATAGTGGATATCTCACTTTAAGCTTAAATTTCTATTTTTACGTGAAAAATAAGCAAGGGGGACAAAAGACATCAAAGAGAGCCAAGGTACCCAACTTCTGAGGCCTCAGAGGCGTGGATAGCTCCAGAGCATGGATCCATGGCTCATCTTGGCCCAATTGGTAAACTAAAACTCTTTGGGAACTTGGTTACCAAGTTACACCTACTGTAATCATAAGAAAATAGCAAATAACCTGCTATTTTGACGTGCCAAGGAGGTAATGAGCTACTTAGACTCCTGTAACCACGTCAATTCTTGATGACTTTCCATGACTAGACCCTAAAAGAGTAATTAAAACCCTTTTGGGACCCATATTCATTGATTTACCTCATAGAAACCAGCAAAATACTGCTATTTGCAATTCTACGTAGAAATGAGGTAAAAACTTCAAAAATTCATTAAAAATACAATTCTTAATGAATCTTTCTGAAACTTTCAGGACCAATAGAGAACTGTATTATCTATGGTACAACCAAAAAGAATTACAGTTTTACTAGTAAAATCAAAAGTGTTACTTATAGTCCATTTTTGACTATTCTACGTGAAACACTGAATCTTCAAAAATTCACAGTAATTAAAACCTGTGATGAAATTGGCAATAACATTGATAACTTTGAGAAATCAATGATTATTTTGGAATAAAAGAAGATTTACAGATGTTACTCCTTTTATTCTTAACCATATTGGGGTTGGTAGTCACGTAAAAGCATCAATTAAGTAATTATGATAATCTTACGTGACAACAGATGATGCAATCATTAATCCAAAAAGGTTTATTGTTTTCTCACTCACTGGTTTTTCAGTTTGCTCCATTGCACGCCTCTGTGAGCTGTTGTTGACTTAAAAGAAGCCTCTTCTTGCTGTTTTTTCCGTATGATCATCTTATCAATTTATTAAATCATTATTACCAACAAGTAAGTATTAGTTATAAGCTATTCTTAAGTGTTTTAAATCTTTCAAAATCAACCAGAAAGACGTGAAATCATAGAATCCAACTATATATTGTTGTAATACTGTTATAAATCCTTTTGATCCCTTAAATCCACAATTCCACGTCAAATTTCTCTACTTTTATCTATCAATAAGTTCTTTGGAGTATTAGTGAGTCATTTATCTTTAATTCTTAAAGTTTTTCTCTAGTAATAGTTTTCTTCAAGAATCATCTTTATAATTATTCTTGTAAAAGATAATTATATATTAAAATAATTTTATTATTTTAATAAAAGAAGTTTTTATTATTAAATTCTTCTTGTAATTGATTCTTGTAGACAATTACTGCTCACTGTTATAATCACTAGTAGTGTATAACATGTGAAAGAAATAATTTTATAATGATTTAATTGTGGTTATAATAATTTTTTATTATTATATTTTATAAGAACAGACAGAGTACTGTTGATTAATAGTAATATTATCATCAGTTTCATAGTCACATCTTACATTTGGGGGCCTGGCCGTGTTTTTTGAACCTTGTACCCTTAATTAATATATTTTTAAGCCCTAAAATATATTAATTTAATATTTTTTTCTTTCATTTTAAAGTTAAAATAATTCTTATTTTTGAAATTGTTTTGGAAATCTTTTTCATTGAGGAATTTGGTTTAATTTTATACTGTTTTACACATGGCTTTTTCACATCCAAAAACTTATAAAATTATTCTTTGAGTTACTCTGAATTAATTTTTCATTCAAAATCTTAAATTTTAATTTTTTTAATATTAAAAAATATAAAACTTATAAAAAATCTTTAAAAAATATTTTAAATAGTATAAAAAAAAGAAATAATAATAATAATTTTTTCTCTTTTATAATTTTTCTAGTGTCTTTAATCAAATACTGTGCAGCTGGAAACAGACTCAGTAAATAATATATTACTAGCCCAGAATCTGAGGAAAGTATTGAGGTGCAAATTGCTAAAAGAGGCACCTTATTTAATTCTGAAAAGAATAAATTACCACCAAAAGGTGTGTTTTTTATCTTTATTTTTACTCTTTATCCTTAAATTGACGTAAAAATGGTGCATACCAGAAATGGAAGCAACTATTCAGTCCAACCAGATGGATGTGGACAAGAAAGAGGCAAGACCAAATCCAGAAGTGCCACGTCTTCCACAAGAAAGACACATTTGGAGGATGCCAGAGTTGCCCCCCATTCCCCAAGGTCTGTACAAACAGATTTTGACGTGAATTCAGAGCCTGAACTGATTTATGGTAATATTTCCAGGGCTGAACCACTTTCAGGTGGCAGCAATAGAAATATATCAATGCCAGTACAAAAACTGGTTCAGAGCAGCCAAGGAAGAGGAGTGGGAAATCTGCCCAAGCCTTTGGCAGGGGGCCATGAACTCCTACTTACACATCAAGAGCTTTCTGGGTCAGGAGAAGACCATAGAACTCTTAGGAGGATGGAGCCCCCTGTCTTGCAAAGACAAGGTCAAAAAGATAAAGAATTGGTTGAAGAACCAAAGTCTTTTATCCATAGACCAGAAGAAAGAGTTGGAAATGACTCCAGCTTTGGAGACAGAGGCACCAGTGGCATCTACCAGCTCCAAACCAGCTCCAGAAGTGTCCAAAGACAAGCCCAAGGGACCTCAGAGGAAACAGAAGGGTCCCAAGAACCATCAAGGCAAAGGAAAAGGCAAAGCCAATTGGGACAGACCTTACCCACAAGGGTACAGGATCCCCAAATTGGAACCTTCAGCAGTGGACAGTGTGTTCAATATGGCCAGAACTCTGATGGAATTCACAGCCAAAGAGCAGGAAAGGATGAACAAAAACTTTCCACGCAAATAATTGGTGTACAGACTAGTATTAATGTAGAAATTGGTAAAATTGATGGAAATTTAACTAAAATTACATCAGATATACTTGAATTAAAGAAAAATGACAAAAAATACTTTGAATTGCACCAAGTGACAAATGCCAAACTTGACTCAATTACCAATTCTTGCAAAAGAATTGAAAATATGTACCAAATTCAGCATGATGAAATGGAAGATCTTTCCATTTTTAAGGTGAATGATCAAATTACAATTTTGCAAGACCAAGTCTTAAAAATAGTTGAGAATACCAATCAATTTGCCATACACTTAGCAAAAAGTGACAGTGAAAGGCAGAAGTTGAAGAATGAAATAATTGCAAGTGTGGAACAAATTCATAAGAATCATGAACCACACATGCCAAGACATTCTACACCTTTAACTGAAGAAAAACTTTCTATTAAAGAAAGTATTACCCCATTCTTAGGAGAAAATGCCTACTCTGCAAGAGATATTCCCAAAATAGAAGAATGGCCAACATTCTCTGGTGAAGGAGAATACAACTATATTGAATTCATCAGGACTATTGATATGTTGCAAGAAGACTTCAATATACCTGATGAACTCATAGTGGGAAAATTACACTGTTTATTTACCAGGACTGCAAAGAAATGGTATTACAAAATGAGGATTGATCATGGTAAACATGGCTGGTCTTGGTGGAAATCTGAAGTGATTACCAAATGGGCCAATAATTCTTGGAGGTTTAAAATGGAAAATGCTTTTGAAAGTGCCATTTTTAACTCAGAAAAAGACAAACCACTTACTTGGTTCTTCAAACAAAAAGACAGATTATCTGCTTTACACCCAGATATGTCTGACACTATGATTAATATGAAAATATTAAGAAAGTGTGGAGGAGAACTGGAACATGCTATCAAAAGCAGATGTGTGGAACCTTGTTGAACAGAGGACTACATTAATGCTATGGAAGATATCATTACCAGAACAAGAATTGGTAAGACTTGGATTAAAAACCCAATAGAGTCCAAAATAGTCTCAAAGATTCCTAGAGAGGAATGAAGAGCAGAAAGACCTGTCTTGAAGTGTCATAAATGTGGAAGTACTTCACATTTAGCCAACACTTGTCCTAAGACAAAGATCAATGAAGTTCAAGTCATTGAAGAAATTCAGTGTACTGAAGAGAAAGAGGAGTCTGATCAAGATTCTGCAGTCTCTGAAGATACACCAGTGGAGGACTATCCCATTGAGAACATTTCAGCTTTATTTGAGGTCACAGAAGTCCATACCCACTTGCCACAGTAGAGTGAGGATTGGTGCAACCTGATCAATAACCAAGATGCCAGAATGTGTAAAACCAAACCTGCTAGAGGA
The DNA here is from genome assembly GCA_023105745.1 of Austropuccinia psidii. Taxonomy (NCBI): domain Eukaryota; kingdom Fungi; phylum Basidiomycota; class Pucciniomycetes; order Pucciniales; family Sphaerophragmiaceae; genus Austropuccinia; species Austropuccinia psidii. The sequence continues at coordinate 1,370,806 of JALGQZ010000002.1, forward strand.
AAGGGTTATACTTCTGGGGCATCCTGTATCACATCAGTTCTGATGAGTGATATTGAAGCCAAAGTAAATTTGGATACAGGGGCATTTTGCACTTGTGTGGGCAAAGATTATCTCCAAATTATACTTCCTGAATGGAAAAACCATCTATTACCAATAGAAGGTGTACAATTCAGTAGTGCCCGTAACAATATGTACCCCCTGGGCATATTGGACACTAATATTGTATTCCCACATCCAGCAGGAAGTGTAAGGATGAAAACTGAGATTCTAGTAATGGATAATTGCACATCTCAGCACATCATTCTTGGAAATGATTACTTAAATATTTATGGTATTGATATAAATAACCATAAGGACAGATATTTCACAATTGGAGATAACAAGAGACAAAAATTTGCTTTCTCCAATATGCCAAAACAGATATCTGTAGTATCTTCTGTCAAGGATACTTACAAAGATGAATTTGTGACTAATCAACTTGTTGAAGCACAAATTAATCAATCATTGTCACCAAAGATGAGGAATGAACTTATTAATGTGTTATACACATATAAAAATGCATTTGCCTCTGATAATGAACCATTAGGAGCTATAAGAGGACATGAAGTTGATATTACTCTTAATATTGACAGACCATATCCTCCAGTACTTAAAAGACCAGCTTATCCAGCCAGTCCCAGAGCTAGAGAAGCCTTGGAAAAACATATCCAAGAGTTGATCCAACTTGGTGTGCTAAGGAAAGTAGGCCATAATGAGGAAGTTGAAGTGACAACACCTGTTATTATTGCATGGCATAATAATAAGTCAAGAATGATTGGAGACTTCAGAGAATTGAATACCTACACAGTTCCAGATAGGTATCCAATACCTAGAATTCAAGAAACCTTGACTCAATTGTCTAAAGCCAAGTATATAACATCAATGGATGCATTGAAAGGCTTCCATCAAAATGTTTTGACGCCTAAAGCTAAGAAATTACTTAGAATTATCACTCACTGTGGTATTTTTGAGTATCTTAGAATGCCATTTGGCATTAAAAATTCTCCATCCCATTATCAAAGGATGATGAACATCATCTTTCCTGCAGAATTGTCTGAAGGATGGCTTATCATTTATATTGATGATATTATCATATGTTCTGATTCATGGTCTTTGCACCTTGAAATACTTGCAAGAGTACTTCATAAAGTTGCAGAAGTGAACATGAAAATTTCACTTAAGAAATGCAATTTTGGTTTTGAAGAACTCAAAGCATTAGGACATATTGTTTCTGGTTTAAGCTTGGGTATTGACAAAAACAAAGTAGCAGCAGTGTTACTTAAACCAATACCCCAGAATAAAAAAGAAATGATGTCTTTTCTTGAGTTTGCCAGTTACTATAGGCAACACCTGAAAGACTTTGCAATTCTAGCCAAGTCACTTTATAGAATCTGTGATCAACAGACTGTATTTGAGATGACACAGGAGAGAATTAAAGCTTATGAGAAGATAAGGAAAGCCCTTACAGAAGCACCTTTACTCCTCATGCCTGACTGGAATATTCCTTTTAAGTTGTACATTGATGCATGTGGAGATGGACTAGGGGCAGCCCTACATCAAGTCCAGATTATTGATGACAAACCTACAGAAGGACCAGTTTGTTATATCGCAAGACAAATCAAACCAACAGAAGCCAGATATGGTGCAAGCCAAATGGAGTGCTTATGTTTGGTATGGGCACTTGAGAAACTACACTATTATCTTGATGGCAGTGTTTTTGAAGTGATAACTGACTGTAATGCCATGAAATCACTTCTTAACATGAAAACTCCCAACAGACATATGTTGAGATGGCAAATAGCCATTCAAGAATATAGAGGAAACATGACTATAGTTCATAAAGCAGGAAACATTCACAAGAATGCTGATGGACTTAGTAGATGGGCTTTAGCCAACACTCCTGATAACCCAGCTTATGTACCTTTGGAAGCTGAACCACAGATTCCAATTGAGGGAATTAACATAACTGATATTGGGACTGAATTCTTTGAAGAGGTCAGAGAATCTTATAAACTAGACAAGAATTGCCATATCTTGATTTCCTTATTAGATAAATACTGCAAAGATACATCTTTAGTTAATGCACTTGATGAAGTTTGGAAAAATTCCTATTCTGAAGGAAGATTTCACTTGTTTGATGGGATTATTTACCATAGAACAAAACATTCTTGTGTGATGACACTGTGTAGTAGATTACTTATCAATACCATTCTTCATGAATGTCATGATAGTATCTACTCTGGACACCTGTCAGAAGACAGAACACTTGAAAAAGTGAAGAACTGTTCATGGTGGCCATCTTGGAGGAATGAAACCATTGAATATTGCCATACCTGTGACAGATGCCAGAAAGCAAACAGGAGCACAGGCAAGAAATTTGGATTAATGATCCATATTCAAGAACCAAAATCCCCTTGGGAAGTTGTTCACCTGGATTGGGTCACAGCACTTCCTCCAAGTGGTGACAGAATTTTTAATTCTTGTTTAGTCATTGTAGACAGATATAGCAAAACTCCCATATTCTTACCATGTCATAAAGATGACACTTCTATGGATACAGCTCTTCTTTTATGGAGTAGAGTTATTTCTCATACAGGGTTATTTAATAATATCATAAGTGACAGAGATCCCAAGTTCACATCTGCACTTTGGACCAATCTTCATAGATTGTTTGGGACTAAGTTATCATTCTCTACAGCATATCACCCTCAAACAGATGGGCTAGCAGAGAGGATGATTCAGACTTTAGAAGACATGATCAGGAGATTCTGTGCTTATGGATTAGAATTCAAAGACTCAGATGGCTTTACCCATGACTGGTGCACTCTGATACCTGCATTAGAATTGGCATACAAGACATCAGTCCATTCTTCCACAGGACAAACTCCTGCTATGTTAGAGAAAGGATGGAATCCAAGACTCCCAGCAGACACACTGAGGAAAGACTTGATTGAAATTCATCCTACAGCTTCCAGCTTCAAGATAATGCTTGATAAAGTGAAACATCATGCAAAACAAAGTATGGATGATGCTTTTGATTATGCAAAACAGAAGTGGGACAAGAGTCATAAAGTACCAGACTTCGAAGTAGGGGACTTAGTTTTGGTTTCAACCTTGAATTTTAATAATATCAAAGGCCCAAAAAAACTTAAAGATTCTTATGTAGGACCTTTTATTATTGTTGCTTTACATGAAACCAATGCAGTTCAAGTGGAATTGAGTGGTGAATTGGAAAATAAACACCCCACCTTTCCAGTCAGCTTGATAAAGCCTTATCAACCAGCTGATAAGGAATTGTTTCCTTTAAGAAACCCAACTCCTTTAACTGTACCACCTGTGGAACAGAATGAAGACAAAAAGATAATAAAGGCATTAAAGAAAGGAGACTTAGGGGTAAAAATAAAAGAGAATATCTTGTCAGATATAGAAATCCAGTACATGAAGATGAATGGATGGCAGAATCAGAAATACCTGACTCAGATAAACTCTTAAGAAGATTTAGACATGAAAGAAGGCCACAAGCCTGAATATGTCTATAAATGTGCTTTAAATTACTTGATCTGAGTGATGTGAAGAGGTTGGACAGTGGACATTACCCCCCTTTTGGGGCCTTATTCTTTTGTCACTAATAAAATTGTAGTACAACTTTATTTTTTGGTGGGAGGGAATGTGAGCCTTGATGTATATTTTACATACCCAAATAGGCCACAATTATCTTAAAAAGAAATTTTGGATTATGCATAACTCATAAGTCATGCATATATCCAAAATTCATCATTTTCAATTTCAGAAAAGATGAATAACTTTATATTGAGTAAGTAAATCCATGGATTTAAGACCAGATTTGGATTCTACACAAAAATCCACCCAGGGTAGCCCCATAGAGTGAATAAGCTCAATTTAAGTATTTGAGGTGGTAAAATGGAAAATACTTCAATACCACATCATTAATACCACATAAAAGATCTGTGAAAATTTTTATTTTTCTTGATTTTAAGCCAAAATATTGGGAAAGTGAGAAAGCCCATGTTACATATACACTAAGAATAGTGTGATGCATGTTTTGAGCACTTAATATCATGGTATTCTTACATGGACTTTTGGTACACCCATAGTGGATATCTCACTTTAAGCTTAAATTTCTATTTTTACGTGAAAAATAGGCAAGGGGGACAAAAGACATCAAAGAGAGCCAGGGTACCCAACTTCTGAGGCCTCAGAGGCGTGGATAGCTCCAGAGCATGGATCCATGGCTCATCTTGGCCCAATTGGTAAACTAAAACTCTTTGGGAACTTGGTTACCAAGTTACACCTACTGTAATCATAAGAAAATAGCAAATAACCTGCTATTTTGACATGCCAAGGAGGTAATGAGCTACTTAGTCTCCTGTAACCACCTCAATTCTTGATGACTTTCCATGACTAGAACCTAAAAGAGTAATTAAAACCCTTTTGGGACCCATATTCATTGATTTACCTCATAGCAACCAGCAAAATACTGCTATTTGCAATTCTACGTAGAAATGAGGTAAAAACTTCAAAAATTCATTAAAAATACAATTCTTAATGAATCTTTCTGAAACTTTCAGGACCAATAGAGAACTGTATTATCTATGGTACAACCAAAAAGAATTACAGTTTTACTAGTAAAATCAAAAGTGTTACTTATAGTCCATTTTTGACTATTCTACGTGAAACACTGAATCTTCAAAAATTCACAGTAATTAAAACCTGTGATGAAATTGGCAATAACATTGATAACTTTGAGAAATCAATGATTATTTTGGAATAAAAGAAGATTTACAGATGTTACTCCTTTTATTCTTAACCATATTGGGGTTGGTAGTCACGTAAAAGCATCAATTAAGTAATTATGATAATCTTACGTGACAACAGATGATGCAATCATTAATCCAAAAAGTTTTATTGTTTTCTCACTCACTGGTTTTTCAGTTTGCTCCATGGCACGCCTCTGTGAGCTGTTGTTGACTTAAAAGAAGCCTCTTCTTGCTGTTTTTTCCGTATGATCATCTTATCAATTTATTAAATCATTATTACCAACAAGTAAGTATTAGTTATAAGCTATTCTTAAGTGTTTTAAAACTTTCAAAATCAACCAGAAAGACGTGAAATCATAGAATCCAACTATATATTGTTGTAATACTGTTATAAATCCTTTTGATCCCTTAAATCCACAATTCCACGTCAAATTTCTCTACTTTTATCTATCAATAAGTTCTTTGGAGTATTAGTGAGTCATTTATCTTTAATTCTTAAAGTTTTTCTCTAGTAATAGTTTTCTTCAAGAATTATCTTTATAATTATTCTTGTAAAATATAATTATATATTAAAATAATTTTATTATTTTAATAAAAGAAGTTTTTATTATTAAATTCTTCTTGTAATTGATTCTTGTAGACAATTACTGCTCACTGTTATAATCACTAGTAGTGTATAACATGTGAAAGAAATAATTTTATAATGATTTAATTGTGGTTATAATAATTTTTTATTACTATATTTCATAAGAACAGACATAGTACTTTTGATTAATAGTAATATTATCATCAGTTTCATAGTCACATCTTACATAAAAGCATCAATTAAGTAATTGTGATAATCTTACATGACAAGACATGATGCAATCAATAATCCAAAAAGGTTTATTGCTTTCTCACTCACTGGTTTTTCAGTTTGCTCCATGGCACGCCTCTGTGAGCTGTTGTTGACTTAAAAGAAGCCTCTTCTTGCTGTTTTTTCCACATCATCATCATCTTATTATCATTTAAATCATTGTTACCAACAAGTAAGTATTAGTTACCGCTATTCTTAAGTGTTTTAATCTTTCAGAATCAACCAGAAAGACGTGAAATCATAGAATCCAACTATATATTGCTGTAATACTGTTTTAAATCCATTTTGATTCCTTAAATCCACAATTCTACGTCAAATCTCTCTACTTTATCTTTCAATAAGTTCTTTGGAATATTAGTGAGTGATTTATTTTTAATTCTTAAATTTTTTTTCTAAAATTAGTTTTCTTCAAGAATTACCATTATAATTATTCTTGCAAAAGATAATTATATATTAAAATAATTTTATTATTAAAATCTTCTTCTAATTGATTCTTGTAGACAATTACTTGCTCACTGTTAAAATCACTAGTAGTGTTTAACACGTGAAAGAAATAATTTTTTAATTATTTAATTGTGGTTATAATAATACTTTATTATTATATTTCATAAGAACAGACATAGTACTGTTGATTAATAGTAATATTATCATCAGTTTCATAGTCACATCTTACAATATATGCACTTTTATGATCAACGCACAATTCATGATTTTCAGCACATATCATTTGAAATATGCATGATGAAGAGTTGAACCATAAATAAAGTCATTACGTAATTAATTTAAGAATACAGATATAAATTATATTTTACAAGTTATAAACAAGGTTATAAGCTACAAAGGTTTATTGAGAAAAATACTTACAGCTGTTGACCCCTTTGTTGTGAAAGCAGTCCAAACTTAAAAAAAGTAGATATTCAGATTTTACTAGCTCATACATGAAGAATCATGTAATTCACATCATTATCTTCAAGGTATAAACCCTTAAAATCATGGTTTGATGTTTAAAATAGTAAATTTCAACAGAAAAGATGAGCTACAAGAAAAATCATCAAAAATAGAGCTTTTATGATGTAATGAAATGCTTTTGGAAGCTTAGTAAGGACATTCTGAGCCATCATAATTTACCCTTCTCATGGCTGTAGCATGTATAAGTCAGAAGTTATTAATGATAAACATTTATGCTCAAATTTGATTATTTATGATCACTCACTGTAATCTGATTTTAACTTTAACAGTTATATAAGTGATAAAACTTGTGAATACTAGTATATTATTCTTAATACTATTAGAATATACAAAGCTTAGACTTATTCCAATCCTATGATTTCAGAAAACTTAGAGTTACAGTGATAACTCTAAATAATGGCGTAATAATGAGATAAGATGGTATACATATGATGTAATCAGCACTAAACCTTAAAATACTAATAAATTCCAGTGGACACCATCAGTACACATCTACTAGAAGGCAGGATTCTACTATATTCAGAGCTGTTTAGACCTCCATTTCCCCCCCAGATGCATCCAAAACATTAAAATATTAAATCCAAATGTAATAACTTTGTCCTTTTTATATAATTCTATTATATTATCAAAGATTCAAGTTTATCGTTATAGTAATCATCAATTTAAACATGATTAAATCAATATTTAATTGTTTTTGTTAAATTTCTCTTTAAAATCTTCAATTTAAAGTAAAAGAAAGAATATTTGAAATTTCTTTTATCTTTATTGGGAAATACAATTTAAATAAGTTTTATTTATATCATTTGTTGTGAAAGTATCCAAAACTATCATATTAAGTGTTGAAAGTAGGTTATTTTTGACTTTTATAATAATCTCTTGTTATTTTTATTCTTTTAATATAAATAGTATTTATATCAATAATAACTTTGATATTGATAATATTATTACTATAAATTGTTTTTTATTATTAAATAAATGTTTTTTACACATTTATTATTTGTTTTTAACAATAATAAATTGCCATAAATATATTAAATATTAAATATTAATATAATTACTTATCTTATATTATTTAATAGTATAGTTTCTATTATCTCATCTATTTAAATAATATAACTATCTTTATGCCTTAATTATAATATTTCTTTATTATTATAATTATTTTTTATCTTATTTTTTACTATAATAAGGGAATTCAGAGTAAAATAAGGGAAATATTAGTAATATCAAGTTATTGTTTCATAGTCAAACCTTACATATAAGGTCTCTATCATTAAATGATAATAATCTTTTATCTGGTAAGAGTTTCTTCCAAAAAGAATTACTTTTTATTAACTAAAAAATAACTCCAAACATCAATACTTTTATCATATCAGATACTTTAAACATTCAAATTCTGAGTCTACTAGGGGTTTTGACAAATTCACTATTGAATAGGTATAGTAATAATACTCTTAAGCCTATTTTTATTGAGAAAGGGAACCCTTTATTCATTTTTGGGATTTTGTTAGATCTTTCCCTGATTCCCACAAGTACAAAGTAGGGAATTCCCCCTCTGGAAGCTCACTTGTGGTCTGGAAAACTTAATCCAGCATCTAATTAAGTCAAAAGTTTGTGTCAAAACCTTTGATAAGTTTATGATAATTTCTATGTTTACAGAGTAAAAAAACACAATCATGGATAAATTACATCACTTTTCTGACCTATCAGATTTTTATTAAGCAGTACGGAACACATCATTAGGATCATTTCCGATTATTTTAGACATTCTTTTGTCTTTCTCAATGTATGTTTCAAAAATAAAAAATAAGTTAACTTGCTACCTGATAAGCCCATTAGAGTTTTGTAGGGTACAAAAAAGAAATGGCTTCTCAAAAAAAGCATGGCTGGAAACCATCAATTGGGACACCAGTTGGTCATGATATGGGGGGCCTTCTGTGAAGCAAATTGGTCCGGGATTGGTTTACAGGGTAGTAAGTTACTTCAGCCAAACTGATTTTAGAGTTGGTGTGAATCTTTTCATCCACCTAGTTGAGAATGCTTCATGGATCCAAAGCCACCACTGACTTTGGATGGAATACAGCATACTAATCTACACTACCGACCTCTGCATTGAATGTCCTGTCAATGCGAAAATTGATGGGCAAGCTCATTTACCAGATTCAAGTCCAATTGAGAATATCTGGAAGATGATGAAGAGCCAGCTAAGCAAATTATACCAACCTTATAATATTGATCTTTAATTATCACCTGTGATCCATGCCCAGACATTTGGAGATGAACATTTGCATGCTTGAAGGACCATCACCCTATCAGTTGGTAGGTCTTTTTCTTATCATATCATTTTGTTCCTTCCTAGTTTTCTTAATTCCCTTTGTGCTCATTTCTCTGTCTCTTATTTCATTGGGGCTAAGGTCAACTATTCTTCCTGTCCAACTATGTTCGTCATGTATGTTTTTTGTTTTAGACCTAAATGTTTTTAGGGTTTTTGTTTTTTTCAAAAGAAATTAAGTTGTAAATTTGAAAAAAAAATCACCTGAGTACAGTATCACAATGCATGAAATTGAGAGATACCTGTGAGCAAAAACAATTGCATAGACACCCCTCAAAACAGCATTTGCATTCCTTGGGCAGGGCTTAAGAAGTCGCACTGATAACGGAAATTTAGTTTCAAGCTCATGTTTGATGCAGGTTATAGAAGAGGAAAACTCTTGCTTTTACCTTCACGTTCAAGAGGGACGCGAGAGCAAGAGGTGGTTGGACCGGGACTACAAAGTTGAAATACCTCACATAATGTCACCTAGTTAAAGTTTGGTGGCTTGGCCACCGTTGAGATCATAATTCCGACAGGCGATTTCGACGGTTGCGACCTTATTGACTTAGGCCTAAAAAGTGAAGGCTGTATATTGGTTTTCTTTCTCAAGTGACAAAAACATATAACGCAAGCTACGGTTGAGTAACACCAAACTCAAAAATAGGTTGGGCAACAAAAATATCATTATTATTATCAAATGCACAACGCAAACCCAACAATTTTTGTTCCTTCAAAGTTGGTCAATCACTTGCGAATAATGCCATGGATTCAAGACAAAATTATGAAGAAAACCCGTGGTATTTGGCGATTTCTGATTTGAGTGAGCTACTTGAAGAAAAATCGTCTTTTGTTTTTGAAAGACAGAAGCCGGCCGAAGTGTAAACTTTGGGTTCTTTGTCAGGAAGCAAGTCACAAAAAGAATGATGTGCTACAGTTCAGTCATGGGAATGCGAATACGAAAGAAAATTATGGCTTGTGTTTGTTATCTTTGAGACGCCGCATTCGTTGCTAACACGTAGTGAGAAAAGCGTTTTTGATTGAAATCAGAGCAAAAAAACACTTCATATTAGTCTATAAGCTTCAATAATCTGTCAACGTTTTGTAAATAATGCTAACAAGTCTCCATTTTTTGTAAGGCAAGATTGGGCGTTTCGGCTGTCTGAATTCGGGGTAATCGAACAGTTTCGCAACAGCAGTAGGTGAAAGAAGAATTCCACCGTTAGGACCCAAGAGGCGCTTAGTTTTAGGCAGGACTTGCGTTAATTCTTGTACTGGCTCAGATGAGACCGACCTTCGGAGCAAGGCGAGTGCCGGCGTGATGGTCGATGGTATGGCTAACGGCAGCCGGGATAGCCCTCGTGTGGCGAAGGTGAGCGGCATTTTTCTGGAGGAAGCCAGAGCGACGTTCCCGGTAGTTGAGCATTTGCTGCGGGTCTCGCAGCTACGCGCACATCGAACTCCGGTGACCGCAGCAACTTGTGGCCACCTGAGCAGCCTTTTGGCCACAGCTCAGCATCAACAGGTTGGCTACGTTAGGACCAAAGGTAGAAGGACGAGGGATCAACAAAGAGAAAGTACAAATTCTCTCAGGCTTTTGAGAGGATTTCTAATTAGGCATATTGTTAAATAAGTCATCCTAATTACAATGAGGCTGTCAAGCTGTCCCCAAACCTGTGACAGAAAAGTCATGTGTTTATGCTACGTTTCATAAAAATCGTAAGTGTGTAATAGGAATATATTTTGAAAGGATTCAGATGGCCTTGTACTCAAGATTTGTTGGAGAATTATATCTGGCGGGCTGAGGTGTAAAGGTCTGTGATGAAAAGCACCACCAAAGGGTTTTGACTAATAAATGGGTGTTTTACCCACTTTTTGAACATAATAGGGGAGTTCAAGGCGCGGGTTTTTTTTGGCTCATGCTCGATTTCTCGATCACTTAAATTTAACTCGATGAACCATGCCATGAGCCACCTTTTTTGGTAGCTCATGGCATGGTTCATCGAGTTGGCTCATTTGCTTGTCGCTCATCTCCGTAATCCAGTGCACACTCCCCATGATTGATACAGCTCTTAAATTTCCAATTACAATCGGCACCAACAACTACCAGGACATAGTTCGCTTTTCCAAGGTAACACTATGATGCTTTATTTTTGGCCCAGCTGCATCTCAACATTGTGACAACAGTAAGTCACAACTTTCTTCAATCCCATCTTTACACCATCTACTTAGCGATCTGAACTGATATCAGTCGTCTTGGCGATTTAAAGGCACTATGTCACACCATCAATTGTTTGTTTCTCTGCTTTCAAGGCCTGGGTTTGGTATTTTGAATGGTAATGAGGACCAACACCCATCTTCTTCATATGTCTTGAATAGAAATGAAGATCAACGGTCATCTGCTTCACTTGCTACTTCACTGCATCAGCTGATCTATGAAAACAAACGTCTGTATCATCAGCCCAATCATAATTATAATGATTACTACCAAATTAAATCTTACCCAGATCACATGTATGAGACGGATTCGCTTGCGTCAAGTCAAAACGATTGTCACACACGAGAAAGGCACACCTTGATTTCCAGTGTGTTCTTTCAGACACCAGCAGCAAGCCAATCAACTCCATTGTCCACCGAAGGTGTTAATGCTTGTCTGAATTGACAAGCGAACTCACCTAAATCCGGTCGTAACCACTCAAAGAGGATACAACGGACGAATAAACAAATTGCCGAGGATCAAGCGAATCAGCATCCCAAAAAACGTTTATCGTGCTCCAAAGGGATGGGGTCCACTGATAGGAATCCAGGTTTTGTTCAGTCTGACTACGAGAAAATATGCACATATCTGGAAGATAAGGAACATTATCATGGTGTGTCATTTATGTTTTGTCTGTGGGTGAAAAATTAGGCACTGAGATTGTGTTGCATCATTTGAAATTAGATCTTTTTGGGGATAGTAAAAAGACGATGTGGGGAAAGAAGAAACACACCAGGGCACAGGCGTTCAAGCGTTTTGCTCAATATCTTAATGATAATCATGTATTGGGCACGCTGAATTTGAATGGCCAAAATCTTCAGCAACGGTGGAGGACTTATAAACGCAAATTTGTGGATACCACTCGGTTCTTGAACAGCACAGGGGCTGGAACAACTGATGGGTCATATTCTACAATTCAGGAAGAAATTGAAGATCGCTGCCCATGCTACAAGCGGATGATGGGGATTTTTGGGGACAAACAAAATGTGGTTGGTTATAACGTTTTCGACAGTTTGAGGAAATCCAAAGAAGGCGATGGAGATTCTGATGAGAGTCATTGGGATCCTGTAGGCTTGTATACATCAATGGAAAGTAATTCTAATACTAGTGACAGTGAGAGTTGGGCTCATAGGCCATCGGTGGAGGATTTGCATAACAAGGTTGAAGACATGCCGAGGAAATCTGCGTCAAAAGAAATCGATGAGTCAGCACCATTGCGAGAAGATAATGGCAACAGAGAAGACATCTCGGATAGGGTGTCTACCCCAAGGTTTGAGGAGATTGATGACCCGAAGTCAGGTGGCATTTCCATAACCCAGAATGGTCGTTCACCAAAAAAAATTTGCAAGAAGAAAAATGCTGGCCCACAACGCAATCTACCGGAAAAATTTGTGTCCAACAAACCTAAATCGGTTATGTCTATTTTGGAACGCAGGTTGGATTTGCAAGAAAATCAGTGGCTGGAACATATGAAGAGCCAAATGTTGTATCAGCATTCACAAGATGAAAAGACAGGTGAACTCAAGTTACTGGAAATAAGAGAAAACAAGGCAATCAAAGAAATGGAGTTGAATTATCAGCATGATATAGAAATGGACAACAATAAGTATAGGTATGCTCAAGAGGAACGTGCAGCTGAATTGCATTGGGCCCAATTACAATTTCAACAGGAGGAGTTAGATATCAAAAAGGCGGTAGCGAAACATAATGATAGGCAAATGGAAGAATCAGGTAAAAGATTAGCGAAGGAATTGGACGCTTCGAGTGTGCGCACACAACTGGAATATGATTTTAAAAATAAGGAATTAGAACAAACTCAGCTGCGAATCAACCTTGAACTGCAACAGAGTCAACAGCAAATAAATCATGAGATTGGGGCAGCAATGCGTGCTGAGCGTTTGGCTGCAATCACTCAAATGCGCAAGGATGGTATGTCTCAAGAGGAAATTGAAAAAAATGTGAAGATTATTTTTGACACTTGAAGTGGCGGTCGTCTCAGATTGCTATACTACTAAAAATGAACTCTGATAAGATATATAAATTTATTGAATTTTAATTAAATAGGTATTTTAGTCTTTAAATTACATAAATTCAAGGAGTTAAGGTGTAAGAAGTCTACATATATTGTAAAAAATAGATATTAAGTAAATTCTTTGCAACTAAATATTTCAGTCTATTGTTGAGATCATAAGGGAGAAAATATAAATAATGATAGGTATTTATTATTCATTTATTTTAATTTTCTCCATCATTTTTTTTTGCTTATTCAGAAGCTATAATCTTGTAAATATTTGAGCTCCTCAATAGTATCTGTTTTAATAATTTAGTGAGGATATATAATCTTTTCTGTGCTCATAATTTATAGAAATCTCATGAAGTGCCTACCAACTGAAACAGAAATCTCATAATATCCTAAAATTAGTATGATAATTTTATATATGCTTGTGTTTTTTAATAATGAACGGTTTTGAATCTATCCTTAAGATATTCCCATTTGGCTTTAAAGTATAACCTATTAATCTATTAGAAAGTTAAAAATTGAAGCTTCAATCGGATGATCTAGGTGATATTATTCTTGTTACTCTCAGATTAATAGAGCTGGATTGTTATACAGTTTTTCCACTTTGCATCTAATTTTGGCCAAGGAAATATATTATGAAAGAGGGAGTATTTCTTCTTCATAAAACAATATTTGTTCAAATTATTGTTCAGTAAAAGATTTTCATTGATAATGTTTTTTTTATTAAGCATTTACCCAAATCCTCATTGTCAAAAATAAGTAGACTACTTGGTCAAGCGTTTTATGGTTAAATTGAAATTAAAATCATGTAATTTCAAGTTGGAATTAAATCGGGTAATCAATTTTCACAATCTCAACTTCAAGAAAGTTTGTCTTTGTGGTTCTTTTGAAATTATTCTCAATTAGGCCATCTTTAATAATATTACAAAAAGATATTGTTTCACGAATATATAATGCAAAAATCTTGCCAACCCAACCTTTGGCTTTTGGTATCTATCAAAGGTGGCTACAAGATTAAATATCCAACAGGAGGGACTGCTGCGTCGATCAACGTTGCGAGATACCGCAAGCCAATGTAGCAAAGGCTGCAATCACCTTGTTTATCTCAAAGGCAAGTTGCCAATTTAGCCAGCGTTGAATAGAAGGAACTCTCTCATGTGAAATTTTTGCCGGCTTATTTTGCTGCGTGGTAAGGACAAATACCCCTACCAGCCATAAGGACAGGCCCATCCACCAACCATGATGGGTTGATTCCCTTAGGCCTAGGTGCTTATGAGTTAAGGGTGAGACACCAAAACTAACCTTAAGACTGTGAATTCCTCGCAAATGGTGCGTGTCAATTAGATTTTGGAATGGGCCAGCCAGGCTAATTCCTTCATCCGAATGAAACGTGGATCTTTTTCTCACATACAAGGAAATAAAACACAAAGCCGCCAAAAGCTATCATTGCCAAAACCCCAATTGCAAACCTCTCGCGCCATCACAAAGATTACAGATGTTTCAATAATTTTTGTAAACGCTTTAACATATCGATTCCTACAAGAGCAAAGAGGGAGTGCCATTGCAAATACGACCATAGCACCCCGCTGACCCCATCAGAGATCGTATCTTACAATTCCAAACATCTAGCGGCGTCGGAAATACGACCATAGCAAAGCGCTGGTGCCCTCAGAAAAAGCTCCTCAATCAAGAGCCAGACAGGATCTTCCTTGTTGCTCTTCACACATCAAAAGTTCCAGTTGAGGGCGGAGATTTGTGTATGCGCCTCGGAGCTCATCATAAATAGTTTCTATGAAGGTTATTACTGCATCAGTGGCCAATAAAAATCTGAGTATTGCATTTATATATTTGAGCAATTGGTGTATGTAGTTGATAGCAAATGGATACCACGCTTTTATTGCTCCACAATCATTGCGCACTGTGTGTCGCAAACCGAAAGCCTCCTGAAAAAATGTCAGTTTCAGTGTTTGAGAGATCGTTAATTTGACATACTTCACCAGCATCCCTTATTAATCGCACAAATTCAAGCAGAACATTCCCATCGGGTTCGAGCATAAGTGATTCAGCCAATGGTAGACGATATGGATCCATGTTCAACTTAGTTGATAGGATTTCCATGATTTGTTATTTCGAGGGTAGTTGAAGTATGCATGGAAGAACAAATAGTATCGCAATTGTATGAATGGTATTTGTAGAATGCGTCCAAACAGCGATAGTATAGCGATAGTATAGCAATTGAAAGAAAGATATTTGAGGGTATTTGAAGAATGCGTCGAATAACAAATAGTATAGCAATTGTTTGAAGACCAAATATGATGTCGCGTAGACTATTTACCGTTGAAGCAAAGAGATAATACGTATAGTTACCATGCCCCTTGTAAAAGATCTTCAGTACATGACAATCTTTCATGTTTAAAATAAAACCCCCGCCTCTTACTGGTCCACATTACATTCCGCAAAATATAACATGTTGATTTTTCCTCACTCGGATGCTTACACAAAACACAGGCAAAGGCTTCATTGCCTATTATTTGTATATTAGATTAAAAGATTAAACATTAGCTGCGAAGAAATGCATAAAACTGAGTCACCTTATTGGAAGTAACCCAAACGCGTAATTATGTTCTACACATCTTTCCTTCACCCGTCTTTGAAGGTCAATTGCGTTGGCTGTTGGTGCATCAGTTGGATGTCTTCATTGCATTTCCTGATGTATTTCATTATCTAACTCCAACCATGAGTCTTCAATTTGTGAGAGCATGTTGTGTAGGATGCAACATGACTTGATCCATTCCATGTAAGGCTGGATGTCTTCACGTCCGTTCAAATTCAGTCGCATCTCTCTTAAAGACGCCCAACAGCCCTTCAAAATTCCGATCGTGTGCTCATTGCGCACACGGGACTTTGCCAAACAGTAGTTGAATTTGGCATTGATGGGCGCATTTGCAGCTGGTGCACGATATGCTGGGATGAGGTGCTCATTCAATGGGTACGCTGAATCAGCCAACAGATACTGACCTGGTTAAACAAAGAAATGTCATGAGCAGAATTCATGTATCCAATTCATAATTAAAAGAGAAAAATCATACCTATGTCAAAGAACTTATGTGAGTTCTTATACAAACCCATGTTCTTATACACCATTGAATATGCGCATGAACCTGGCCAACCTGCCATTATGGCTATAATCCTTTTATCACAATTGCAAAGGACTTGAGCATTGATTGAATAAACCTTTTTCCGATCAAAATATACTTCACCCTGCCATGCTGGTTTTTGGCATAATGGGAATGTAGTGCCATCAATGAAGCCCACGCAGCCTTCAAATCCCTCTTGCCACATCACTTGAGATATCTCACAACGCCTGCGAGAATTGGGCCATTTGATGTATTCTGCTTTGTAGCTATTGATAGCTTGTATTACTCGCCTAGTGATCAAAACAACCATACCACGACCAACATTGAAATTTCGCGCAAATTTCCCCACAGATCCAGCATTCCCATTTGAGCCCAATCGCTCCAGTGTAAGGGCCAACTGATGAGCAATGGGTAATTGCTTGCAGGTGCTGTGATTTTGAAAGGATGAATGATCCTTGATTTTATGGTAGATGTAAATGAAACCATCCTTGGACGTTCTCATAGCTTGCTTGAAGTCATCATCTCGCATTTGGAACAATCCATCAATATTGAAAGCGTGGTTTGCAACTGTTTTTGAAGGTCTTGACAAGTATCGGCTATGCATAGTGAGATGCAGTGCCAAGCTATATAACTGGGATGAATTGTGTGCTTGCAAAAATTCTTCCGAGTCTTGCCTATCCTGCCCATACATTTTCTCAGCAATGTTGATTCCATTCTCTTCAATGCGTGTGATTAGGCACATAAGGCGGAGGTCCTTAATTGCTTGCTTTCGGGTAGAGATTTTTGGCATTTTGAAGATATATGGTGATTAGTTGGGGTTTGTCGTTTTGTGTGGCAGGGCTTAGGTACAAGATTGAGGAGGGTGCAATTTTGTGAGAAAAGAATCAGCCCGCGCTCAGGCTTGACACATCGGGTCCATAGGGGGGACCGGGCACCCTTGGTCGGGCCCATGGGTACATAGCGCATGGGCTCGTGCATAGATGCATACACTAATATTTTAAGATAAAATTTGTTAAAATTTTCTTAAATTTAACTCGCATGAGCCAACCAATGAGCAAGCTCATGTGGTGGGCGCTTGGACGTTAAAATCTGCTTGCGT
The DNA here is from genome assembly GCA_023105745.1 of Austropuccinia psidii. Classification (NCBI taxonomy): domain Eukaryota; kingdom Fungi; phylum Basidiomycota; class Pucciniomycetes; order Pucciniales; family Sphaerophragmiaceae; genus Austropuccinia; species Austropuccinia psidii. Next base: position 1,388,272 of record JALGQZ010000002.1, read on the forward strand.
TGCTGTAAAATCTGGCTCATGAAACCTGGCCTTGAACTCCCCTAATGATTTTCTTTCGTGATGACTTAACTGTTTTTTTGTGTAATCTCAAAAATGAGCCTTCTTGAAGCATTAGAACACGTTGCTCGTAAGTCCGTTAAGTAAGACGTATTTACGGAAAATGAAACCTGGAGAAATGCAATCGTTGCTCGGTACCTGTAACCATCTTACCGATTCATTGAATCCTGGGGTGGGATCGGTGAATCTACAGAGCCTTAAAGAGCTCTGTAACTGCCTGATTTGCAGAGAGTAATAGCTCTCATCAGACCCTTATTAATCTCAAGATCCTGTTGTCAAGATTATCTTAAATGACTTCAAATACATCATTGCAAAATCTTAATATTAGTGCATCCTCACCTACTGGTACAAGTAACACACCAAATCAACCCAAGCAAAGCTCACCCGATTGGCTCCCTCATGAAGAGGAGAAATTGGCTCTTTCTTGATTTTATGTGAGCCAACTGCCAGAATTTGGAACAAATCAATCAGGTGAAGAATTTTATCGAAGAGTCACAATGAACTTTAATGAAATTTCGAACGGGATTCATTGTGATTCAAATTCCATTCAAACAAGGTATGTTCTGATATAAGTCAAAAAGTTTATTTATTGACTGTTATTATCTGCATACGCGGGCCAGCTTGAATACAGCCACACTTAAATTCTCAGCGATATATCATGCAAGGGAGTGATCACCACCTAGTGGTACTTCCCCAACGGATTCTCTGCACAGTGCGAAGAAACGTTATGCAAGTGCTAACAGAGGCCATCGGTTTAAGTCTGAGGCAGCCTGGCAGCGATTGAAGGATGCTCCAAAATGGAAACAACCTCCTGAAGTTAAAGGTGATAATCAGAAAGAGAAATTAGACATGATGAATGATAATAAAGAAGAACGAGTGGGAGTCAAAATAGCAAAACGATTGAAGATAGAACATGAAAAGGATCTGAAAGAGCTTCAACGCTCATCTCAAATTTCTCAGAAGAAAAATAAAATTGATGAAAATATGAACAATGTAATGGCTCAGGAAACTGACAGCCAAACATAAATAAATGATATGGAGATCTTGGGTAAAGATCTCACAAGCATTCCCTGTGCAGAGCAGGAGGCCATGCAAGCTTCAAGAAAATGTTGCAGAAAAATATAAATAATAGTATTTCTTGTTGAGAGAAATATTCTCTCCCAGTATGTGAGCAGAGGACCAAAAGGGTGTTAGTATTGCATGATCACTCACACGCAATTAAAGTATTGAACTTGTAAGACAATGAGTTAACCCACAGGGTTAAGAGCACAGTTTCATATATAAGAGCACTTCAAAGAATGAATGGTAGAAGCAAAAAAACTCATCTCATTTAAATATTACTTCATCATATCATTTTTTATCTATTTGTCTTTTATTTTTGTACACCTACATTTGACCAACTGTGGTTTGTCCTTGTTTCACTAAGGATATAAGAATTGTTAATTGCTAACCTTGTTGTTTAGTGTGTACTTTTGATACTTCAAATATTCAAACTTATATTTAGTATTGAGAATCTCTGATAATTGTTGAGAGGTCTGTATCATAATCTACTTAGTCATTTAAAAGGGAAATAATATTATTTAAAATTGTAGTTGTGAAAGAAGTATAGACAGAGCATGTACTCATATATGTAGTATTCTACTTTTAGTTGTTCACTCTTAAGTACTATTATTTTCTTTTATCTTATTTAACAGTTCACAGCATTAATAAAAATCACTCTTAGTTTGTATATATTTTCAGATTTACAGTCTCGAATCACTCAAACAAAATACAGAAAAAGAGTGAACAACATGTCAGAAAGGGCAGGAAGAGAAGTGAACCATTTACCAATCTTAGAAGGAAAAAACTTCCCACTTTGGAACATTGTAATTAATGTCAAATTATCTGCCAGAGGACTTGCAGAAATTTGTAACTCTGATGGACCACCCAATTCTGACCAAATTTCAATTAATAATTGGAATAAATTGAATATCAAAGCAGTACAGCTTATTTTAAGCAGACTTCATCCTGACATAATCATTACTGTAGTAGATGCCAAGGCCCTGTGGAAAAAGATAAATGAGAAATATGAAGCACAACCCATAAAAACCCAAGGAAGGACTTGGCTAAGATGGGAATGTCTTTTGCTCACTGAAAATATTTAAGAATATGTTAAGTAAATCCAAAATATCCTTTCCGAAATGGCTGGAATAGGCATCTCATTACCACAGGACATCATGGCCTACTCAAATTTAGGGACAGTAACGCATATGACAATATAATTGACTCTATGGTTCTGAAAATGAATGCCACAATAAACCCTCAACAAGTACCAGACAAACTCTCAGCACTTCTACAACACAAAAATACAAAAACTGAATTTCAAAAGACAATTAAGTAAAAAGAAAACCAAAGCTCTTCATTGCTCACTAACTCAAGTAACTTTCCATACAAAATCACTTATTTATGTCAAGATAGGAAACATAATCCTAAAGATACCACCCACAAAATTGAAAACTGTTGGGTGGAACACCCAGGACTACAACCTCCACCTAGAAAAAAAGATAAGAAAAAACCCACTGATCCAGGAACTCACCAAACAGGAATGGAAGCTTTAATTACAAACATTGAATCCCCATTAATTGATAAAGTTTGTTTGGTGATTGACTGTGGTGCTACACATCATATGTTTCACAACAAAGAAGTATTCAATAATTGAGACTTGAATCTGAATATAAAGATCACAACAAGTGATCCAAATCATAATATAGTATATAAAGTACATGGAAATGTAGAAATAATGATAAACAAAAAAATTTGTCCTTGAAAACTGTCTCTACGTCCCAACCATAACAAAAAATCTTGTCAGCCTTCTAGATATATGTCATGAACCTATCACCATAACAAGGAATAATTCATCATTCCACCTGTCTCAAAACAGCACAAAGATTCTAAGTGGACAAATCATCAACAAATTAATTATTGTAGCCTTTAATCAACCTCTTTCACTCTTAAGAAAACATCCTCATAATGCACCCTGGCATCATTGATTGGGACATCCAGGAAACAATGTCTTCAAATCTTTAGGCTTCCAACCTCTGGCTTGCATATGTGATATCTGGGTAAGAGGCAAAATGATGATGATATAATTCAAAATTAATTTTACCAAACCATTAGAACCTCTTGATTGTATCCATTTAGAGATAGTTGGATCAATATCACCTCCATTGATATTGGGTCATTGCTATTTCCTTACTATAGTAGATGAATTTACCTCTGTTAAAATAACAAGATTTTTCAAAAAAAAAATACAATGCATCTGAAGAATTTGTAAACCAACAAAATTTCATTGAAAATTTTCATAGTAAAAAAATAGAAGAGATATTGACAGATGGAGGGGGTGAATTCTTAAACCAAAAGTTCAACAAACTAGCCAATGAAAGAGTTTTTCTACACAATTTTTCCTCACCATATAATCCAGAACATAATGGAGTAGCTGAATGAGAGAATAGAACAATCTTGGGCAAAGCAAGATGTTTATTGCTGGGATCAAAACTTTCTCATCAATACTGGGTTAAAGCTGTGAACACTGTGACATAATTATCTAATGTTGTTCCAACCCCCTCAAGAAACAATCACTCACCACATTACTTGTGGACTAAGAAATCACCAAAGAATAAAAAAAATTAGAGCTTTTGGATGTAAGGTTATTTTCTCTATACCCAAAAAGAAGCTCTCTTGGAAGTTAGCTCCAGCATAAGAAGCAGGGATTCTCCTTGTATTCGAAAATTAATCCTCATATTCTATAATTAACCTTAAAGACTCAAAGGTATACAAGAGTAGGCGTGTTGTTTTCTTTGAGAGAGAATTTCCTCTTTTGGTATAGAACCAAGAGTCTATCCAAAATCTTATTTATTTCAGTGTGGATGAAGCTCAAGAGGAATATTTTGACTGACACAAATTTTCAGATGAGGAAGAAGCAAAATCCATCCAAGAAATTTGTGAAGAACAGAATAACAAAGAAATTGAGGATCATGCTAGTTCCAAAAGTGAAAATAAAAGTAGCCCAGATAGTGATTGTCCTCCAACAGCAAAAAGTATCAGGGTGAAAGGAACTCGACATCCTACTCTGATAAACTCTGATATGAATGAAAATAACATTATTCCATATTGTTGAAGACCAAAAGCTTATTTAACTCATTCAGACCAATTAACTTAAAATCAAGCCATTCAATCAACTGCATGCAATCTCTGGAAAGAGGAAATAGAAAAATAACTTCATAATATCAAGACCCTGGATGTATGGAGTGAAGTTCCAATTAGAAAAGAATATAAGATAATTGGAACCACCTGGGTTTTTAAGACCAAAAGAGATGAAAATTCTCAAATTATTGAACAAAAAGGCCATTTATGTGCTCAGGGATTTTCACTGGTCCAAGGAGAAAGAAAAAGTTGCACTCACTGGTAGACTAAACTCTCTCAGTACTTTAATTTATCTTTCCGCATCAAAAAAACCTATGTTTTGAACAATTAGACATCAAGAGTGCTTTTCTCAATGCACCTCTCAAAGAAGATTTCTTCGTATCTATACCTCAAATACTCAACAGAGATAAAATGAATTATTGCTTTAAACTTGACAAAGCAATATAAGGACTGAAACAAGCCCCCTTAGCTTGGTATCATCGACTCTATAAATGGCTAATAAGGTTTTGTTTTAAGATATCCAAAGCCAAATCCTGTGTATTATACTTGGATACAGAAGAAATAATTTGTCTCTTCCTCCATTAGGATGACATTGGTTTCTTTGGGAAAAATATTTATCAATTTAAAAAGGCAATCATTGAAGAATTCCAAACTAAACTGTTAGGAATGGCTGATATCATGATAGGAATAAAAATAACTCATAAGACTGACACCATCCCCTTATCTCAAAATCACTATGTATATTCACTTCTAGAATAGTATGGAATGTCAAACTATAAACCAGTATCTACACCATTAATTCCAAATCTTCATCTACAGGAAGCCACAATGTATGAAAGAGAAGAATCCTTGGAGCTTAAAATTAACTATTGGAGTTCCATAGTAAGTCTTAGTTAACTTAGTTCAGCCACTATACCAATTCTGTCTTATTAAGTTAGTGCATTGTCCCAGTTCCTGGCGAATCCTGGAATCAACCATTTGAAAGCATTCTCACACATTATCAGATATCAAAAATGTTCCAAAAAAATTGAGTCAATTTATCAAATAAATGTAGAAGAGCCTCCTGTTTCTTATTCCAATGTGTACTGGGGAAATTGCTGTACCACAAGATAATCTGTAAGAGGTTACCTAGTAATCATGAATGGGAATCTTGTAGTTAGGAAAACTAGAAAGAAACCAACAGTCCCTTTAGCCTCTGAAGAGGCAGAATAAAGATAATTGAGAAACCTATTCAGTGATCTACTATGGCTCAAGCAATTCTGCAAAGCAATTGATGTGATAAAGATTCATAAGGCAATACTAATACATGAAGACAACCAAGGGTGTATTGATAAAGCCAATAGCAACTGCAATAACAACGCGAGACAAATGAAACATTCTCAAATACAGATTCATTTCATAGAAGCAATTTAAAACTCAACACTTGTGCTTGTATGCATACCAACAAATAATATTCTTGCAGATTTTCTCAAAAAAACCAGTTTTCAGACCTTGCATCAAATATGCCATGGAAAACTTAAGGCTTCTCCCAGTGGGATACAGGAGGGGTGTTGAGAGAAATATTCTCTCCCAGTATGTGAGCAGAGAATTAAAAGGGTGTTAGTCCTGCACAAATACTCACACGCAATTAAGGGATTGAACTTGTAAGACAATGGGCTAACCAACAGGCCTAAGTGCACAGTATAATATATGAGAGCACTTCAAAGCATGACTAGTAGAAGCAAGAAAAAAACTCATCTCATTTGAATAGTACTTCATCATATAATTTTAAAAGGATCTGAAAGAGCTTCACCACTCATCTCAAATTTCTCAGAAGAAAAATGAAATTGATGAAAATATGAATATAATGGCTCAGGAAACTGACATCCAAACATAAATCAATGATATGGAGATCTTTGGTAAATATTTTACAAGCATTCCCTGTGCAGAGAAGGAGCCCATGAAAGCTTTAAAAAAATGTTGCAGAGAAATATACATAATAGTATTTCTTGTTGAGAGAAATATTATCTCCCAGTATGTGAGCAGAGGAACAAAAGGGTGTTATTACTGCATTATCACTCACATGAAATTAAGGGATTGAACTTGCAAGGAAATTAGCTAACCCACAGAGCTAAAAGCACAGTTTCATATATAAGAGCACTTCAAAGCAAGAATATTAGAAGCAAAAAAACTCATTTAATTTAAATACTACTTCATCATATAGCTTTTTTATCTTTTTGTCTTTTATTGCTGTACACCTATGTTTGACCGACTGTGGGTTGTCCTTGTTTCACTAAGGATATAAGAATACATAATTTCTAACCTTGGGGTTTAGTGTGTACTGTTGATGCTTCAAAGATTCAAACTTATATTTAATATTGAGAGGTCTGTATCATATTATACTTAGTCATTTAAAAGCTAAGTAACATTATTTAAAATCATAGTTGTGAAAGAAGTCTAGACAGAGAATGTATTCATATATATAGTATTATATTTTTTAGTTTTGAGCTCTTAGATCCTATTATTTGCTTTTATCTTATTTAATAAGTCATGGAATTAATGAAAATCACCCTTAGTTTGTATAAATATCCATTCCTGTGATAAATTCCTGGTCATTATTAGAAATAAATATGAATATTGAATTAGCTGAATGAAACAAATATGAAGAAAATGATCTATTGAGAGCCCAATTCACTCCACAAACCGTCTTTTAAGTCATATTCTAGTCTGTGATTTAAAAAAGCATCTTTAAGTAAGCAAATATGCCTTTGATATTTATTTGAAGTATTGAAAATAACTGGATCATAATTTGGCTCATTAATTTCAATCCCAAGCTGAATTCATTGAATTTCAGACAGATAAGGGTCAGTTCCACTATTATCCTCCAAAATAATATTGTGGAGGAAGATAAAAGAAATCATAATCCTTGAGATTTTCTCTCTATCATGTAAACAAAAAGTCTTAGAAATTATTCCCCATTGTGATTGCAAAGCACCAAAGTCTCTGTAAACTTCTTTTTTCATACCTTCTTGTGACAAATTGAAATCTATGTACTTCTGCTCTTGAGGCTTATGGAAAGGCTTCATAAACACTGGTCACAAGTGGGATATCCCATTGGCCAATTAGGAACCAATCTAATAAGTTTTATTCTTTATTTTGAAAAAATCATGCTTTCCTCATATGTAAAAATTGTAACTCATAAGTATTCCACCTATCAAAAATTCAAGCAATGTATGATGCACTCACTGGAAATAAATTATCAAACAAATTGCTCCTTTGCAAGAAATTTAGATCATTTAAAGCTCCAGGTGTTCCAAAAAATGCATTCCAAATATGTACACTCTTGGTTTCCACAGCCTCTAGAACATGGTTGATGATCTTTCTTTGCTTTGGTCCTGTCCAGCCCATGCAGCTAGGAAATTTTTCCATTCCCAATGCATACAATCTACTAAACCTTTACAGCCAAGGAAGCCACATTGTTGATTTTACCACAAAATCTGTTGAGGTTCTTGATTGTGAACCTGTGAGACATGTATGACATACCCATAAAGCCACAAATAACTTTTTATACAATTGTTTTGGTCTTAAATAGACATATGAATTGAAATTAAGACAAAATATAAGCATAACTTCATTTTGGATAAGCAAAGTTATAATTATTATGTCATTTTTTCATTCTACCCCAAAAATACGCTAGGGTAGACTCATGGGGTGTTATACCCAAAAATGGATCTTTCTTATTTTATTACAAGATTTAAGAATCCCACAGTAAAATTGATTTCTTTTTACCATTTTTCAAAATTGTTAACTTTAAGCTTAAATAATCTCAAATTTAAATTTTCCTAAGGTTTATGCAAACTTACCAAGATTTTAGTTAAAATTGAAGTGTTATGTATATTTACGGAATTGGCTAAGAATTTGCCATTCAGGATGTAAATTCTGTTTGAGCTCAACCAAAATTAATTCAAGGCCAAAGTATGGATTTAAATAAATGAAAGGGAAAAATCTGCACAGAAAGGTGGGACAAAGAAAAATAGCCAAATAGAGCCAGGGTACTCAACTTTTGGGATCTTCAAGGACTCAATTAAGGTTTTCCACCTGTATTGAAGTATTTTTAACCTTATTCAAATTCTAAAATTAAACTTTAATTGAAAATAAAAGTTTAAACTGGGTTTATCCCAATTTGGACAGGAATTACAAGCTACCAAAGGGTAGATCCCTATATGCAGGCTTGTAATCAAGGTTTTAAGAACTTTCAAAGCTTAAATATTCTGATTACTAAATTTATAAGTGTTAAAGCCTTATCAAAAGTTAATTTTTGGTGTGTATTTCTATTTTATGTGGAAAAATAGAAATAACTTGGAAAATTCATTAAAAATCTGATTCTTCATGAATTTTCTTGAATCTATCACACAGCTTACAGTTTGATTTTATCTGTGTATAAATTAAATTTCAAGTATCTTTTTTAAAAAAAATTAATTGGGAATTAGCCTTGAAATTAACTTTTTAATTATTCTTGAAGAAAATTAAGATTTCTTTAAAAAATAGTTAAAAATCCATTTTAAGATATTTTCACTTAAAAGTTTATTTTTAAGTCTTTTATGGGATGAAATTTAATATAGATGAAGTTATCTTATATTTAAAATTGAAATAATTGACCCAAAAGAGGACTAAAGTTACTTGGAGTTAAAAATAACACTTGTAACTTTAAATTTAAATGAAAAAATAATTAATCTTAAGTTAAGAACCTTATTTTTAAGCATTGTTTTTCAGTTCTGATCTGAGAAAACCCTCTATATCCATGATTAATCATAAGAGCTGATCTGAAGGCATAAAACAAGCCTTTAAAATAACTATTTTTGTCCATCATCATCATTATTACAATCAATATTGAATATTTAAACAGGTAAAGTTTTATTAAAAGTGATTCTTGAGTGTTTTATTCTTCAATAATTTTTCAAATTAAATAATTGAAATAACGGAATTCAGATTAATGTTTTAATCACCAATAATAAATTTTATCTTATAAAATTATTGGCTTAAATATCTTTTAAAATACACAAATTCCTCTAAAAATTCTTAAATCTTATTTTGTCATAAAAAAACTTGTTTTTATATTTTAGAATATTGATTTTTGGATTTTTTTTGACTTTTATTAATTCAATTACTATAACTATTGTTTTTTGACTTATTATATTAAGTACATATTATAAGTAAGTTTTCTCTAAAAAATACTATATCTTTCTTATCTAGTATGAGTTTTTCATATAGAATTTTATTTAGAAGATTTAGCTCTTCACAATGTGTGTGATATTCCTTTTATAAATAATATTCATATTATTTATAGGTGGATGAATATTAACATTTGCCACATATAATTTTCTCATTAAGAGATCTTATATTTTTGATTATAATAACTCTCAGTGACTAAAATAATAATAGAATAATTATAATTTTGGGTGTTGGTAAAAACATGTAAGCAAATTGGTAAAAACACATAAGAGCTTACATGTTTTTACTAGAAACTTATGTGTTTTTACCATCAATTGGTATAAACACGTACTTTTATGGTAAAAACACATAAGGGGTGTTTTTTGAATAAAATTTAGCTATTTTTGGCATTTCTGAAGCCATTGATGCCACTTATGGCATCAGAAAATCCATTTAAGGAATCAAAAATCCCATAAATGGCATTTTCAAGGCCACAAATGAAATTGTTAATGCCATGAAAGGCATTTTAAGGCCATTGATGGCATTTTTAAGTCCATTAATACCATTTCTTAAGGCCATTTATGGCATGACTGGCCTTAACAATTGCATTGTTGATTCCATAAATGGCATTTTTAGAGCCATTTATAGCATTGTTGAAGCCATAAATGGCCATTGTTAATTCCATTCATGGAATTTTTAATGCCATTGATGGCATTATTGAGGCCATAAATGGGAATTGTCAAGGCTTCAATTGGCCATTGTTAAGTCCATTTATGGCATTTTTGAGGCCATTTATGGCATTTTTGAAGCCATACAATGCCATTTATGGCATTTTTGTAATGCCATTCATGGCATATATATAATTCTCAATGCCATTCATGGCACTTTTGATTCCATTTATGGCATTATTATGTCATTTGTGATGCCATTTATAGCACTTTTAATGCCATAAATGGCACTGTTAATTCCACAAATAGAATTTTTAAATCCCACTAATGTCATAAATTAAATTTTTAATTGAATTGTTGTCATAAATGATATTTTCAACTTAATTACAGACATGAACAAAAAACAGAAAAAAGGAACTTTTTGGGCCTAAAATTGTCCTGGCAAAAAAAATCCCAAAATTTTGGGCCTCTGGGTTTTTATTCTCAACATTCTCACCTTCATTTTAAAATAAAAATTATGGAAATTCATAAGTGGGAACATTTTTGATGAATTTTTTTCAAAAAAATGGGCCATTTTGCCAAATTGGGCAAAAAAAAAAATTTGAAAAAATTTGGGGACCTTCACATCCCATGTTGGAAAAAATATGGCAAAAAAAAATGTTAAAAATTCTCAAAACTGATCCTGAGGAATTTCTATAAAAAAATTAGGTCACTTACATGTTTTGGCCATAATTTGGTAAAAACACGTAAGTTTATGGTAAAAACATGTAAGGGCTTACGTGCTTTTACCAACACCCATAATTTATTATAATTATTAATATTTTTTTTCATTGTTAAATTATTTAATAATAATTGATTATTTTTTATATATAATTATTTTCAATAATTATATTAATTTGTGGTTATAATATTTAATTATATTATATTTTCTACTGAGGACAGTCATAGTACTCTTGATATTTGTTACTATTATAAATAGCTTCATATAAAAACCTTATACATCTTCTCTCATATTATGAACTTTCTAAAATGAACTCAATTTATATATTAAACGTTAAGGTTTTATTCATGGAAATTATAATATCTCACTGTTTCAAAAATTCATAGTATTTGAGAAAATATTCATTCATAGTCAAAAGAGAGAGATTTTCCAGAAATTAGTTATTCAAGGCTGTAACCAATAGAAAAGGCCACTCCTTCAAGTAAAGAAACAGGATTTAAGCTCATAGAAAAACTGGCTGAAAATTTTCCCAATGTTCCTCCATTTAAAAATTCTATTTGACCAATAATCTACATGATAGAACAAAAACAAATAGAAACACATTTGTTTTATTTTAGCTTATAAATATCCATGGAATGAGCTTACAAAATTTATGCTAAAAAGCTTTTATTGGTTTCTTTTTTTTTGAAATGAAACCCAATAATGATATAAAGAAAGGTTAGTTTGATTGAACATTGAAAACATTTGAATAAGTAGGAAGGTGTGAAATGATTGAGAAAAAAAGATAACCAATCAATCAGAGAAACTGGATTTTAGTTGGGATATTAAATATATATGACCTTAAAAAAGGTTCTCAAAAAAAATTTATAATAAGAACAATGAAAAGAATTTTTCAACCAAAATAACTGATCAAGATTCATTCAAATATCATATTAAAACAACATTTGAAAAAAATCTTCATTTCTTTCATCAAAAAATCAGAAGCAAATGATTTAAAATTTTAAATTTATTTTCAGTTCAAGGCTTTATTTATTTAACAAAGACAATAAAATATTCAAGAATGAAGATGATGGTTTCATTTGATTTTAAAACATGTTCCTATCAGGTGGATTAAACAATGCATCATTTTTGAAGAAACAATTCTGATATTGAAAAAGTAGATTCCTTCTCATCTTAAATGAGAAATTTTCACCAAACGAGAAAATTCTCCCAAAAGATAAAATATTTGTCATTAGCCAATGACAAGTGAAAAAAGAAAAACTTTGACTTGTCCATTTTTTAAAAAATAAACTTGGACGTGTTTAACAATATGTCCATTTTATTTTTTGTTTGGAGTTTTAAATTCGACTGAATTTGATTCACTTTATTATCAGGAATAATTATTTAACACTTTTGATGTATAATTATATTCAATTAATCAACATCTTAAAGGGATAAATATTCTAATTATTTGCTTTATATCTTAGTTTATTGGTTATGCATTGAGTTGTATGAACCATGAGTCGATTTATTATTATTTTTCTTATAATATTTGACATATTTCTTTTTTGATATGGCGTTGTGAATCACCATTATTATTTTGTTATATTCTAATTACTCACAAAGAATATGGGTCAAAAATGAAAATAATGATTCAAATAATCTTTATTTTCCACAATATAGCAAATTTCTAACCTTAATATTCAAGCTCATTTTCTGCCTTTAGTTTTGTTGGTTTTATTCACATATTTTTTGCAAAAGTTCCTCTATTAATGAGTTCTATGTTAGCTTATTATCAAAGTTCTTTAAAATAGATATTAATTCTCTACTAAAATATTCATTCAAAAACCAAATCCTTTGATTCTAGATTTAAAAAGTCACTCTTCAAATTTCACCATTATCTCGAAAAAATCTTGATTTAAAATCTTGATTATCAAAAGTTGACATTAAAAGTACATCTTACATGATCCACATCCAAACAGTTAAATTCGATGTTGGATAAAGGTACAAAATTAGTTTTGGGTATAAATTAATATTTTAATAAATCAGTCAAGTAAATATCCTTTAATTCAAAAACTTGGTTCGAACTCAATTTGTCTTGATAGATTATGATTTTTATTGCGTGTGAATTTTTACGAAGGCATTTTTAAAGTTGTGTATAGTTTTGTTATTCATTCTCTTCATATTCATACCAACCAAAGCTCTTAAATATTAGCTTCAATTGAGTTACTAAAGCTGATCATAATATTCCAAGTAAAGTATTTCTCAAGATGAACTTCTATTAAGTTTCAGCTCGAAATAAAATCATAAAGGTATACACGCCCCTAAAAATTTTCCTTCCTGTTCATTATTCTTCCTAGAGTAATATTTGCTTGTATTTGAGTTTTAATTTTGACACAACAATGATAATAACTGAAAAGTCTCCACCAGTCAAAGCTTCATAAAAAGAAGTGACAAGAGCAAAGTACAAAACAGCTGATATGAGGTTTCGTTATCACAACTTCAATTATCATATTGCAAACCATATATATCCTTCAGGTTTGTGGGTTTTCAGGCACTTGTTCGCGGCATAATTAAAACTTGGACAATTTGTTTTGGATCTACAAAGTACAAATACTGCTACTTGAAGAAAAAAGTGTGAGGAGGTTAAAAGAGCCAAATCACTCTATGATCATACGGGCATGTTAAGATGTTTTACAACAGACAATGGCAAGGCAACAATACTACCACACAAACGCAATAGGATGAAATTAGGCGGAGAGCGCGAGGTAATAGTAAGGGATGAGAAAGGGAGAACATAGGTGTTAAGTCTAAGCATCCGAACGATTATCTTAAAAACCCTTTAACCGACGTTTCGGAACGTCAACATCATCTGGGCTTTTGTCCTCGGCGAAATATGCGATTCATTTAAGATTCTGTTGGAAGCTCGAAATCTTAATCGACATGTAACCGACGTAAGGTTCTACTGAAATGGCCTAAGAACTTTCGCAGTTGTGAGGCTTGGACTCATACTCAAATTCGACGACATGTTGCTGATTACGCCGGGCAGAATATTCGACAAGGAAGCTAAACAGAGATGGGGTGAAAGCAAGAATCATCAACACGACTTGATACTACAACTAAGACTGGAGGAAAGTACGAAAAAAGTACCCTGTCAGCAGTGTAGCCCAGAGAACCCAGCCCAAAACTATATAAGCCAAAACAACATCAATATCTCGATACTGTAGACTTTTTCCTATGACTCCAAGGAGGGTCTTAATCAACTCTGGGGGAAAGAAAGGAACAGTGACTGTGGCGGATTGGGTTGTAGCCACGATTGTTGCAGCGAGATGGATCGGAGTCAGGATGATGAGAAGAAAGCCAAGGGATATAAAAGAAACCTTTCTACTCCAGCTCTTTTTCAAGTTCTTGGAGCGAGTCTCGCTTGCAATCAAAAAGATATCCACAAGCTTTCGGACAGCATTGGCGTATGAGTAGTCATTCTCTATTGGAGGGCACTTGAGCAAGACTGTGCTGGTTGGACAAGGGAGGAGCTTACAGCAAAGATAAGGCTGAGTGCGCTAGCGATAAGGAGAGCCAAACCAGTTCCCATGAGGGATTTGGCAGTGAGTTTGCCGCCAGGTAATGACGATTCGAGAGTCGCTCGATTCTCTTGCAAGATCTTGAAGCCTTTGATGAGGAGACCGATGATGGTAGCTGAGACGCCTGCGATGAAAAACGCAAGAAACCCTCGACACCTAAGCCACAAGATAGGTAAGGACCCTCTCAAGGACAGAAGCATGAGGCAAACTACGCTTACGAATTGGAAGACATTGCGTTCATCGTGAAGATAGATCGAAGGCAATTTGAAGAAAGGGCCAGAAGGGCAGCTCAGGGTACCAGGCCCATCACGAGCTTCCTTTAAGGTGGTGCCAATCATGTAAGCATCTGCCCTGAGATTCCAAACAAGTACTATTATTAAGGCTGATAGTCTTCGCGTAGGAAGGTTATACACATTAAACCGACGTTGTACTGTACTGTTTGGTCGTACAGTGCTCTTAGAAAATCTACAGCAGCTGGTCGGAGTTTAACGATCCACAAAGCTAGATTGACAAACTTTTGGCCAGCGCCTGGGAGATTGACACCTCACTGTTCAGCGTTCAGTGTTCAGTGTTCATTTCAATCTTCATTACACATCTTGAAGCATTCCTTGGCTTGGCTTGGGCTCCTCCAAAATCGATGTCAGGGCATCGTAGAGTTGGCGCTGGTGGTGCTCAGCAAGGACTCTTCAACGTGAGTCGTGACGCAGTCAGACTGAGTCGCTGACCTAGGCTAGTTTATACCAATAGAGTCACTGGTTTGCACTGTATGGCAATCCTCTAAACCCTGTTATTTGACCCACAGCTAGCTTCACCAGCTACACGGGAAGATCCACTTAAAAGCTTAACAACAGCTGTTCTCATTTTTAGGGGGTGGACCTGTGGAGCAATGTTGTCTGTCCAATTGCTCAAAGTACTACTGCCACATGCCACAAAAAGCTGCTTAGAGTAGTGCCCCAAAACACTGGGCCTTCTTGGGGAGGAATCAGCCACTCTTTTTGTTTGAGTGCTCATGTTAAATCATACTTCAGAAGAGCTGTGAAACAATACTAAAGAAGTTTAAAAACTACAGGGCAAATAAGTTGACAACGTGCAATTAATCCTTGTGTTTTAAAAGAAGCCAATCAATCGGCAGACAAGACAGTACTATGTCCTTTAATCCAATCTCTTTAAGAAAATACAAGCTCAGATCCTTTTACTGTTACTAACTCCAAGGGTTTTTACAAGTTGCTACCACATTCGTATGGTACCTTCCGATTTGGAAGTCCCAAAGTTCTTAGGATGTGATGTGAATCGTAATGATTTTAGATTCTGTTAGCTAAATATTTCCAAGGTTTCTTAGCGTACTGAGATAGACGATAAGTTAGTTTGGATTCCAGAGGCCTTCCGTTAATTGCTTACACGATTTACTTCGATTATTTCGATTACTTGACCCTCGATTTGTCAAATATTTTCTCTCCTTTTTAGTTTTTGCTTTCATGAGTGTATTTAGATGCATGAATTAAGTCTCCTTTTTTTAGAAAAGGAAAACATCCTGTTTGAAAGGAACAAAGTATCATTGTGAAAACGTATTGTTTGACATTGAGGAGTTGAACTATCTGTTGACCCAGAAATCTTCGAAAAATGAAGATATTTTCTGAAAATAGAGAATAGGCTTCAGTTTTTAAAACAATAATTAGTAACTTTTTTTATGATATTTAACCTAAATTTATTATTATATTTTTGCGTTAATGAAAAAAAAAACATCATAGTATTATTTTGTTTCCTTGAGACTGTAACGAGATGATTTATTACTGCTAATGCTTTATATTGTGATTGACTAATTAATAAGGGGCGAAACCGAGATATAATAAATGATATTAACTCTTCTTCATATTATCCAAAGTTCAAGTGATATCTTTTTTCTTTATTTTTATACCTAATACAAGTTTCTTTGTTTTTCATTCAAAACACTCAAGCTTGAAATCAACTTATCATGTAAGCTCTCAAGTTTTATGTAATGTATTGGACAAGAAATTTTGAGTAATCTTAATGAATTGTTCTTTAACTCTTTGACTTGACAGTTGATTATTGATCATGGTGCGAATTAAATTCTTGAGTCAAATGAAGGCACAGAAATAGAAATTTTGACATTACAAGGAAAATAAAGGATTGTGTAAAATCTTTTGCAGAGCCCCTTTGGTGTCACGAAGAAAGACTACTCTTACCGTAAAGTGTCCTTCCTGGTTTTATAGAGCTGGGTTCTAAAATTAATCCAGAAGCTACTCATCAACTTAAAATTCCTACTAAATTTTTGGTAGTAATTGGGCCTTATCTATAAGCCGCAATTTGGGGTG
Organism: Austropuccinia psidii; assembly: GCA_023105745.1. Classification (NCBI taxonomy): domain Eukaryota; kingdom Fungi; phylum Basidiomycota; class Pucciniomycetes; order Pucciniales; family Sphaerophragmiaceae; genus Austropuccinia; species Austropuccinia psidii. Next base: position 1,404,983 of record JALGQZ010000002.1, read on the forward strand.
TATATAGTTTGAGATAATATTGCCTACTCTTACTCCTATTTCAGCGGTAAGCGAACCATTGGTCAAAGGAATCAACCAGCCAACCATTTAATATTCTCTAGCTTGCGTTATAGCCACTTTGACGAAGTTCTTTTCTTATGAATCCAGACTGTCAAGTTTTAGGAAGACAGGGATCCTAGTGGAAATAGGAGCATGGCAGACCGTCTTATAGGATTTGATCTGTAACCTCCGAGCTTATCATTCTTTCTAAGAGGTTTATAGGAGTTTATTAATTTGTGGATAGTTTCAAATAATTCTATCTGAAGAGGCTGCTCAATTAGTTGAGAATCACAGAAAAAGGCTGGTAAATACAGATAAATTAATTTTCAATTTAAGTATTATAAATAGGTGCCATATTGCACTAACATTTCAAAAATTCCATTACTTTTTAGTTGAAAAATTTGTTTTCTATAAATCAGGATTAATGGCATGTATTCTCCAATAGATCAAAACATTTTTGGCTCTTTGAATTAAATTAAACATTGTTGTAAAACCAAACTCCAAGATTCGTTACCACTCCTAAAATATCTTCTGAGTCTAAATAGTTTATTAAAGTGTTAAGGTTTTTTTAAAAACTGAGGTATATCTATATTTGATATTGGTTTTTATTTGAGGCCTCATAAAACCAACTTGATAAATTACTTTAGCTGAATAATTTTTGTTTCAAAATTAATGATATTGATAAACTAGCGCTCTAGGGGAAAGGGCATAACTTAAGAAATTTTGATTGAATATAGAAAAATGTTTCTTTCTTCATCAGATTACTGTTAAGGGTATCTTTGAATATTTACTGCTACTTATTCTTCCAAAGACGCTGATACCAAAGTATCAATATCTCTCAGAAGCTCAAAGAAGTACAAATCTACATGTACGTTACATTGTGCTGTACCATATTAAAGAAGAAAAACCATGCAAAACGTAAAATGAAATGGATAAAGTACATTCTTGATGCAAAGCTATTTTAATTTAAATGCAGTAAAATGAAAAATAATTTTTGTGAATTACTGTAATATTATTCAAAATAGTAGATAAAGGAATAATAATTGAGTATTTCAAGAATTATTTAACATGAAATCTTGAATCAAATATTTAATTGCTATCTAAGTTTAATAAGAGCTCACCACTCAAACCAATGGTAAAAAAATGAAATTTGAGAGCACATTATTTTCAACTGATTGGGTAAGAAATATGAGATCTAATTTTTATCTTCAATATAAAATTAAATAGAGCTATTACACAATAAGATCTTCAGATTACTTTTTCTTTTATCAAAAATGAATGAAGCTTGTCTTGAATTTACAGAAGAATAATATTAATGGGGTTCAGTTTGCCTCAATTAGTAGTTTGATTGGGTTCAAATATTTTAAATCATTTTGAAAAAAATAATAGCTTCACTAAACAAAAGCTTCCAAAAATGAATTAATTTAATTATTATTCAAACAAATTAAAAGGTCCCTTGATTTTTTTTGAATATTTTTTGTTTTTTCTTAAATTAAAAAAATTAGCTGATTTGATCAAGTTCATCATTTTAAAAAAAGAAAGTCTAAATCACTATTCCACTTATAGATTCAAACAATTATTTTTCAAAGCATTTTATTTATGTGGGAAACAAACTATAGATATCATGAAAATTTTACTGGTTTTCATCCATTATTTTTTGATTTACCAAAAGGGCTTCCATATCCAAAAACAATTTGAGAGAACTATTGGGAATTTAAATGTACTAAGATTATTATTTTCCTTTTAACTTTTTAATTTAAATTTTATTTTTCTGTAAAACAAAACTTGTTGGGATTTTATGACCAAAGTATCCCAAAAGCCATTTTGGTAATCAAAATCAAGGTTTTTGGGTCCATAATTTGATTCATAGGAGTTTAAATGATATGAGGTATATCATTGGAGGATTAGGAGTTTGATTTAAGGAGAAAATTACCTATATTATGCAGATTAATTTGAAATTGAACTAATTTATTTTGTGGTGAAGGTCCTTCAATTTTTTGATAAATTTGTATGTATTTGAGATAGGTTTTAAGCAAAAATTTGTGAAATTTATGTATTAATATTTGAATAATTTTATGAGTATTGAATTTGAAGAGAATTGATATGATGGGGCCAGAGTATGAATTTATTCAACAAAAAAAATTGATTGTGTATGTGTTGCAGCCACTAGCAGGGGTGAAGGGTATTCAACCTTATCCCCACACAAAAACTCCAAATCAGAAATTTACTGCTGTGTATTAACATACAGTTACAGAAACCTGCTTTGAAACTCTTATAAAGCTTTGATTTACAAATACAACCTGTCATTCCTTTCACAGGCTGGAATCACCAATATGAGAGTGTATGATCACCCAACTTTACCACACATCCTGTACATCAATACAAGGCCTGTATTATTCACCAGGGTGAATTTTGTGTCAAATGCCAGCAATTGACTCCATGTCAAGCAAGATAAAAGTCAAGCTCCTGTCAACAAAGAATCAGGGGAACATTGAGCATATGTCATAGTCAGGTCTTACACCAAATCCTGTTACATGTACCAATATTTGTTCCCCTATGCCTTCAAGTGAGATTACTCACCCCCTGAGTCTCCAGAAACCAGCCTGAGGTTGTTAAAAAGAAAACAAGACACACATCAAAGAGGTAATTCAACCAGTCTTGATGCAGAGGAGGGGTGTGTGTGACTTTCCCTGTCCATTAATCAGAAAATTGGAATGAGCAGAATTGAGAGGCTACATGTGACACAAGTGGGGCCACCCACACAATGCTCTGGGTGAAGGTGCATATGTGTGACATGCACACAAAGGCCAAAGAATTGTGCAGGGTTAATTCTGTGTAGCTATTAATAACCTTTCCACAAGGCATATGGACAGGCTGTGTGTGAAACAGGTGAAGCCAGCCAGACAATACTTTGGTTGTGGGTGCTTATGTGTGACATAGGCACACAAGGGCCCAAGAATGTGCAGGGTTGATTTTGTGTAGCTATGAATAAACTTTCCACAGGTGGAGCCAGCCACACAATGATTTGGGTGTGGGTGTGTCTGTGTGACAAACACAAAAAGGGGCATGAACATGCAGGTTTAATGTTGTGTAGCTGTGAATAAGATTTCCACATGCAGAATTAACAAGCTGTGGGCAGCACAGGTGCTTCCAGCCACACAATGCTTGGGTTGCAGGTGTGTATGTGTGACGTGAACACAAAATATAGAGAATATGTGGGGCTAATTATGTGTAACCTGAATGCACACAGAACTCACCAGGGGCACATGACCAGCCCCATACAGCTTACAGACATCCAACCTCTCATGGGATGTGATGCTAAGGCACACAGGTTTAATGGGGCTATTTTTGGTGTAGCATTAGGATAGCAGAGTTGTGCCATTTTAGATCCTGTGATATGTGAGAGTGCATGTAATATGATCATCTGAAGTGGCTTATTCACACTGTACCCAACGTGAACATGACAATTTTTTTGTAGTGATGTTAACTGAGGGGCTTGACTAGTCAAAATGGAAAATTCATGTAAGGAATCTCGGGGCAGTTATCTTTCAGTAAAACATCCTCATGAAGCTGAAAAACTTGGTTTAATGTGTCACTTTACTGTCAGCAAAAAAATAAATATCATGAAATAGTGTTTTTATCAATACAAGAAGTCCACATGACATCACTTTGTTATTATAAAATCCTCAATGACTTTCTTTTTATTCTTCAGATATAATAAAGATTTCATAATTAAAGCCAACAGCATGAAAAGTATTGAGATGAGGCCAATATAGTAAGAAATTCAAATCAATATTCAAATTTTTTAAGATCAGAAAATTATTGTTCAGAATTCAAGATGGATCAGAGACTTTAAAAATGCTATTAATAATACCAAATTATTGTGAGTTTACCCTCAGAAAACATATCACAATATTTCTGAAATTTATGGTTTCAGTTATATATATATTTTTTTGTTGATATTAATTTTAGAAACTGGAAAACAACAAGGCTAAACAACTCTCAAAGTGGGATGATGTGTGGATTGTAGAAGAGTGTCTCAGCTGAGCAACAGAATTTTTTTCTTTTGTTGAATGAAACTTCTTTAATTACTCAACCAGGGGATGATAAATTTTTTGGTAATGGAAGAGTAGTTTATTATGTTTTTAGTGATTCATCTGGGAAGCAGGTTGTGATTCAAAAAGTTGTTTTATTGCAAATGGAAATGATGCAGCTTTCAGCAGAAGGGAAAGGTTGGAACATCAACAAATATGTTGAAGTAAGGTTTTATCTACATCATTCATTCAGAGTTACAAGAAATTAATCTTATTTTGTTCATGTTTATAATCAATTTGAATATATTTTTCTCATTAATTAACACATATATTTTGTTGTTTGTTCTCATATTTGAAAATACTCAAAACAAGCACTTATACCTCCATGTGGCTGAGGCTTGTTCTGGTACCCAATTGTGAGCCTTTGAGTTATGACTACATATCCAAAAAGGTCACAACAAAATTTCTGTAATAATTATACTTATAATAATTATCTCAAAAATCAGTAAAATACCATAAATAAGTACAAAAATCTGAATTAAATGAGAATCTAATGAATAAACATGTGAAGTGAATTACACCATTAGATTCCTCATGGTAAAATACACATATGTTGTTTTCATGGCATGTATGAAAAGTCAATAATTACTGAAGCATAAGTAATAATACCTTAAAAAAGGTACAAAACCTCATTTAACTCAGCTGCCAATGAAACAACATGTGAAATGAATTGTTCCATTGAATTCTCCATGAAAATATACATATAAAACAATTATAAAGCTATTCTCTAAAGTCAATACGTAAGGAATTAAGGTGAATATATGCACTTTTTTGGTCAATGCATATATTCATGGTTTTTAGCTTATATCTCTTGAAATATACAGGATAGAGAGATAAACTAAAAATAAAGTCACCACTTAATTACTGTAGGAACACAGATATTAACTTTATTTTACAAGCTATAAACAAGGTTAAAACTTGTAATGGATTATTGAATGAAATCAATGGAGCTGTTGACCACTTTGTTGTGAAAATGGTCCAAACTTAAAAGAAGTAGACAGTCAGATTCTACTAGCTCATACGTGAAGAATGACATAATTTTTATTATAATATTCAAGGTATAACCCCTTGAAATCATGGTTTGAAGTTCAAAATATTATATTTTGACAGAAAAGATGAGTTACAAAAAAAATCATCAAGAATAGAGTTTTAATGATGTAATAAAATTCTCTTGCCAGTTTGATGAGGACATGCCCAGCTATGAGAATCCACTCTCAGAATAGCTTTAGCGTGTAGAACTTGAAAGTTATTGATGATCAAAGTTTAAGCTTAAAATTGATCATTTATGATCACTCACTGTAATCTTGCTTTATGTTTAACAGTCATATAAGTAATAAAACTGGTGAATACTATTATATTATGATTGATATTAATAAAATTCACAAATTTTAGGCTTCTACCAAGCCTATGATGTCATCAAAATTAGAGTTATAGTGATAACTCTAAATAATGGCGTAATAATGAGATAGCATGGTTTGATCATGATGTAATCATCAATAAACCTTAGAATACTGATCATTTCTAGTAGATACCATCAGTACACGTCTACTAGAAGGGAGGTATCTACTATAAATAGAGCTCTTTTTACTCTATTTCCCCCTCAGACACACCAAAACATTGAAACAATGTAATTAAAAGGTAAAATCTTTATTCTTTATATATAAATACATTATATTATTAAATACCAAAGATAATCTTCATTCTAATCATCATCTTCAACATGATTACTCCAATTGGTCCACTTTTTTGTTATATTTCTCTTACAAAACCTCAAATCCATGTAAAATCAAGAAAATTTGTAATTTCTCTTAGTTTTATTGTAAATACAATTTAAACAAGTTTTATTTATATTATTTTGCATAAAATTATTCAAAATTATTATACTAAGTGTTAAAAGTAGGTTGTTATGTCTTATTATTACTTTAATAATTCTTCAATTAATATAAATAGTATTTATATTAATTTCTAACTTTAATATTAGTAATACTCTTGCTATTAATTTTTTTTATCAATAAAAAACAATTTTCTGCGCCTTTATTATTTGTTGGTAACAATAATAAAGTGCTTTTAAATATATTAATATATTTATTTATTAATAATATCATTTTATTTATTCAATAATATAATTATTTTTGAACCTTAATTATAATAATTATTTTTATCCTATTTCTCTTATTTATAAGGACATCCAGAGTACAATAAGTAAAATATTGGTAATTTTTACTTATTGTTTCATAGTCAAACCTTACATTTGGGGGCCTGGATGTGATATTTACTTTAAAAGACCTTTAAAAAAATTCTAATTGGGTTTATCCAATAATGAATTATAATTATAATCATAAAATTATATAATAATTTTATATTTATTGATTTTAAAAGCTATTGAGGCATTTGGAAGGCAATTTTAATGTCTTACACATGGTTTTTCACATCCTTAGACTTGCAAGAACTTTCTTTGAGTGACTCTAGTGATTAAAAAAGATATTTTATAAATTCAAAATAATTTTATATTATAAATTAATTTCATAATAGAATCATATTCATTTTTATTTTATTCTTTAAAAATAAAAACATAAAAGTAATAAAAAGTATTGAAAACCAATAAAAAAAATAAAAAAACAAATTTTTATTCATTTTTTCATTTATTTCATTTATTCAAATATACAAAAGCAATTTTTACATGAAAAATTGCCATATCTTACCAAAAAATAGCACTTCTTATATAAAAGACTTATATTCATTTGTGTTTTTTAGTGTTTGAAGACAATACAACAGAAAACAACCAAACCACTGTTGAAAGATTGGTGGAAGAAACTTGCCCAAGTTCTCCAACACCGATTGTCACTAAGAAAAAGAAAGCTAAGAAATTAGACTTTCCAGGACCCACTATTCAGGACTCTGAAGGTGAGTACCTCATTTATAAATTGCCATAAGAAGAATTCCTGTTCTAAAATTCTCTTATTTCTTATTTTTCTTAAAATATGACTACCAGAAGAGGCTCCCAATACTCAATCCAATCAGATGGAGCTGGACTCAGAGGTAGAATTGATTCCTCAAAAGGGAGCAGGAAGGGCAATATCCCCAGTGGAACAGAATCCACATAAGGAAGTGCCTTATCCCAAAAGCAAGTCCCTGAAATGTCCATGATATCTGAACCAGAGTTAGAACTAAGTATGAGTATTTCAAACAGGTACCAATCACATTCAGAGGGCTCAGATAGACATTTAAATGAGCCAGTACAAGCAGTACTACACAGTGTACAAAGAAAAGGACTGGGAAATGTTGCCTCAAATACACCAAGGAGTGATGAACTACTGGCACATCCTCAAAACGTTCCTCAAAGAGGAGGAAATAATGAGATACTCCAATGGATGGAATCCACTATCATCCAAATCTCAAATCAAAAATATAAAGGAGTACCATGCCAAAAAGAAGGAGGCATCCAAGGAAGAAGCCCCAGTAGCTTCTACCAGCAACCCCCAAGCCAACCCACTTCCTCAAGAAGGGAAGATGAACAAGAAAAAGAACTGGAGAAAACCATATTCCCCAAGCTACAGGATTCCAAAAATACAAAAGGATGCCATGGACAATGTCTTCAACATGGCCAGAACCTTGATGGAATTCAAGGACAAAGAGGAACAAAGAGTGAGACAACCTCATTTCCCAAAGAGATAACCTTGTCCAAAGATGTTGTAAATACTTTAACAGAAATTAAAAATAGTATATTACCTCTAAAAGAAATTAAAAATAGTTTATTATAATTACAAGAAGTAAACAATAATTTATCCTCTTTAAAAAAATTGTTGTACAAAACAAAAAGGAGATTGACAACACTAAAGTTATTGTTAAAAACAACAAACCAAAAGTTTTAATTGACAATACTCAAAAATTAATACAAGGACAACAAGAATTGTATAAATACATAAAAGATATCAAAGATAAATCTTTGACAATCAATTATGATGTGATTATTGATAATCTTACAGAAAAATTGAACAAATTAAGTATTTCTGTAGAAAAATTTGAAGAAAAGACTTCATCACACCAGAAATTACTTTTAGACCATGTGGAAAGAAGTGATGAAGCAAGAATGAATCTGAAAGATGATATTCAAAGTGAAATAAGGCTTATCACTGAAAAAATGGATAAAATTAATGAGGCTAACTCAAATATGCCAAAATTATCAACTCCATTTTCTCACATAAGAAGCCCTGTTAAACCAAAAGAGGAATTATCAAATCCATTCATAACAGACATGAGTCACCAAGCCAATAACCAAGTCTTAATGAAGGAAGAACCTCAATCAAAATAATGGCCAACATTCACAGGAGAAGGTGAATATGACCATATGTCATTTATTGATACAATTGAAATGCTACAAGAAGATTATTCCATACCAGATGAATTAATTACTGCAAGATTACACTCATTGTTTGAGAAATCTGCAAAAAGGTGGTATTATGTCATAAGACAAACAAATGGCAAAAATACCTGGCCTTGGGGGAAACAAGAAATAATCACCAAGTGGGCTAATGATGCCTGGAGGTACAAAATAAAAAATTCATTTGAAAACTCCTTCTTTGACCCAGACAAAGATAAACCTTTGACTTGGTTCTTAAAAAAAGTGGAAAGATTAAATGCACTGTACCCAGAAATGTCACAAAAAATGGTACACATGAAAATACTTAAGAAATGTGGAGGTGAGTTGGAACATGCCCTGAGAAGCAGGTGTATAGAACCATGCTCCACAGAAGAGTATATCAATGCACTAGAAGACATAGTGACAAGGACAAAAATTGGCAGAACTTGGAAAAGATTGGACATCAAAAGTCCAAATAAGCCATTTATCAAAAAAGATAAATCAAAAGAAGCTTTCAAGCCCAATAAATCTAACAATAATGAGCAAAGAAAATGCCACAAATGTGGACGTATTGGACACTTGGACAATAATTGCCTTAAAAAAGAAAAAATAAATGAAATTGTGGAAACAGAGGACCACAATGAAAAAGAAGAAGAATCTGATTCTGAAAAGGACACTGAAGAATAAGAAACTTCTGAAAGTGATGAAATAATTATAATTAATGCACAAATTAATAATATTGATTTAATATATGAAGTACTGGATGTCAATTCAAACTTACCAAAAGTTGGAACATCTGATACAAAACTCACAAATATACAAGATGCTAAATTGTATAGAACCAAATTAGAAAAAGGGATGGGATATACAGCTGGCAAATCAAGTATAAGTATTGTCATTGTGGGAAACCAAGAGGCACAAGTAAACTTTGACACAGCAGCATATTGTACCTGTGTTGGTAAAAGTTATTTAAAAACAATTTTACCAGAGTGGGAAGAAAAACTTATATCAATACAAGGAGTCAAATTTAGTAGTGCAAGTGAAAGCATGAAGACCCTTGGAATAATTGACTTAACAATAATTTTTCCTCACCCTTCACAATGTATCAGATAGAAAGTAGAATTTGTAGTAATGGATAACTGCACTGGTAACCATTTTATACTTGAAAATGACTGCCTGTCAATTTATGGCATAGATATCTCTAACCAAAAAAGATAGATATTTTAACATAGGTGACAATAAAAGACAAAAATTTGGTGTTCTTAATAATAAAAGACAAATTACATTTGTTAAGAATGAAGAAAAATGCCGAGAAATGGATTTTCTCATAACTGAACAGCTAAAAGAGGCAGAATTCGATCATGAATTAACATTAAAAATGAAAGAAAAATTGATTGACCTCTTATTTAAATATAAAAACTCCTTTGCAACTGACAAGGAACCACTAGGTGCCATCATTGGACATGAGGTAGACATAATCCTTAATGTAGAGAAACCTTATCCACCTCTATCAAGAAGAACAGCTTATCCAGCCAGCTCAAGAGCTAGAGAAGCTCTAGTGGTACACATTAAATAATTAATGGACCTTGGAGTTTCAAGAAAAGTGGGACATAATGAACAGGTAGAGGTCACTACAACTGCCATTATAACTTGGCATAATGGAAAATCAAGGATGGTAGGGGACTTTAGAGCTCTCAACACCTATACTATCCCTGGCAGATATCCAATACCCAGAATCCATGAGACATTAACACAATTATCTGAGGCTAAGTTCATCACAGCCATGGATGCTCTAAAAGGTTTTGATCAAAATTTATTAACAGAAAATGCAAAGAAGCTACTAAGGATAATAGTCCACTGTGGAATCTTTGAATATCTCAGTATGCCATTTGGTATAAAAAATGCACCATCCCACTACCAAAGGATGATGAATACCATATTTCCCAAAGAATTATCAGAAGGATGGCTGATTTTTTATATTGATGATGTCATAATTTTCTCAGAGACTTGGGACAGTCACCTATCAAGACTAGAAAGAGTCTTGCAAAAAATAGTCCAAGTAAACATGACAATCTCTCTGAAAAAGTGTCATTTTGCATACAGTGAACTGAAAGCACTAGGACATTTTGTATCTGGATTAAGTTTGAGCATAGACAAGAAAAAATTAGCAGCAGTTATATTAAAGCCAACGCCCCAAACAAAGAAAGAGATGAAATCATTTTGAGGACTTTCTGGTTATTACAGACAACATATAAAAGATTTTGCAAGAATTGCTAAATAATTGTATAAACTCTGTGACCAACAGACAGTCTATGAAATGACTAAACAAAGAGTTGAGGCATATGAAGAATTGAAAAATTCCTTTACAAATGCCCCATTTCTTCTAATGCCAGATTGGAAGCTACCCTTTAAACTATACATTGATGCTTGTGGAGAAGGACTAGGTGCTGCACTACACCAGACACAAATCATCAATGACAACCCTGTTGAAGTACCAATTTGCTTCATTTCAAGACAAATAAAGTGAACAGAAGCAAGATATGGAGCAAGCCAAATGGAATGCCTCTGCTTAGTATGGGCTTTGGAAAAATTACACTATTATTTAGATGGGACAGTTTTGATGTAATTACAAATTGCAATGCTGTGAAATCTTTACTTGTCATGAAAACCCCAAATAGACATATCTTAAGATGGCAAATTGCCATCCAAGAATATAGAGGAAATATGACTATAGTTCATAAATCTGGGAATATTCATAAAAATTCAGATGGTCTTAGCATATGGGCTCTGGAAAATACACCTGAAAATCCAGCATGGGTACAACAGGAAGAACACCATATAGAAGGCATATGTGCAACAGATATAGGCACAGAATTCTTTAACCAAGTTAAAGAAAGCTATGAAATGGATAAAAACTGCCATATCCTATGCCAAATTTTAATGAAAGACTGTAAAGACCCATCACTTTCATCAAAACTAGATGAAACATGGAAAAAAGAATATGATGAAGGAAGATTCCACCTCCTTGATGGAATACTTTACCATAGAACTAAAAATACATGTGTTATGGCTCTAACAGATAGAGCTCTAATAAGCACTATACTACATGAATGTCATGATAGTGTTTCAGCTGGACATCTCTCAGAAGACAGAACACTAGAGAGGGTAAAAACCTGCTCTTGGTGGCCAAATTGGAAGAAAGATGTTGCAGAATACTGCCAAACCTGTGAAAGATGCCAAAAAGAAAACAGAGCCACAGGTAAGAAATTTGGAATGATGATCCAAATCCAGGAACCAAAATCCCCTTGGGAAATAGGTCATATGGATTGGGTAACAGCATTCCCTCCACAAGGAGACAGAAGTTACAATGCTTGCCTAGTATTAGTTGACAGATATAGCAAAACCCCAATGTTTTTAATATGTCACAAGGATGATACAGCTATGGATACAGCCATAATGATATGGCATAAAGCTATTAGCCACACAGGCTTATTCCAAAATATAATAAGTGACAGAGACCCAAAGCTCACTTCATCATCATGGACAGACCTCCATAACTTGTTTGGGACAAAATGGTCATTCTCAACAGCTTACCATTCTCTAGCTGATGGCTTAGCAGAAAGAATGATAAAAACCTTGGAGGACATGATTAGAAGATTCTGTGCTTGTGGACTGGAATTTAAAGATTCTGATGGGTTTACCCATGATTGGTGTACATTAATACCAGCTCTTGAGCTGGCATATAAGACATCAATCCATTCTTCAACTGGAAAGACACCTGCAATGCTAGAAAAAGGCTGGAATCCAAGACTCACTTATGATACACTTTGAAAAGGATTTAGTGGATATACACCAAACAGCAAGCAGCTTCAATTCAATGCTTGACAAAGCAAGACATCATGCAAACAGATGTATGCAAAAGAAAGATGGGATAAAAGTCATAAACCACCTGACTTCAAAATAGGAGACTTGGTCCTAGTATCAAATCTAAATTTCAACAATATAAAAGGCCCAAAGAAATTTAAAGATTCCTTTGCAGGACCATTTATGATAAAAGCACTACATGGACGTAATGCTGTGCAATTAGAGCTCACAGGTGAATTAATGAACAAACATCCAACTTTCTCCATTAGTCTGATAAAACCCTACAGCTCAAGTGAAAAGGAATTATTTCCACTAAGAAATAAACCCCCACTTGAAATACCCCCTTTAGAAGAAGGAGAAGAAAAGGGAATTATGAAAGTACTTAAAGAAAGAAGGACAAGAAACAAAAAGAAAAGGGAATACCTGATAAGGTATAGAAATCCAACTCAAAAAGATGAATGGCTACTGGTGAAGGATATAACAAATTCTGATAAACTATTAAGAGGGTTTAGACATGAAAGAAAGCCTAAAGAATAGAAAAATAAAGCATTATTGAGCTTCAAGACTAATAAAGTCTATTGAAGAGGTAGGACAGTGGATGATACCCTAATTAACTATATCAGATTGTAGTACAATATGTTTTGGTGGTAAAAAATGTGAGCCTTTTAGATATAACTACATATCTAAAAAGGTCACAACAAAATTTCTGTAATAATTATACTTGTAATAATTATCTCAAAAATTAGTAAAATACCATAAATAAGTACAAAAATTTGAATTGAATCAGAATCTAATGGATAAAAATGTGAAATAAATTACACCATTAGATTCCTCATGGTAAAATACACATATGTCATATTTATGGCATATCTGAAAAGTCAATAATTACTGAAATATAAGTAATAATACCTTAGAAAAAGTACATAACATCATTTAGCTCAGAAAGAAGTGAAACAACATGTGAAATAACTTGTACCATTGGATTCTACATGAAAATATACATATAAAACAATTACAAAGCTATTCTCCAAAGTCAATACTTAAGGAATTAAGCTGAATATATGCACTTTTTGGTCAATGCATATATTCATGGTTTTTAGCTAATATCTCTTGAAATATACGAGATAGAGAGATAAACTAAAAGTAAAGTCACCACTTAATTACTGTAGAAACACGGATATGAAATTTATTTTACAAGTTATAAACAAGGTTAAAACTTGTAATGGATTATTGAATAAAATCAATGGAGCTGTTGACCCCTTTGTTGTAAAAATGGTCCAAGCTTAAAAAAAAGTAGACAGTCAGATTATACTAGCTCATACGTGAAGAATTACATAATTTTTACTATAATATTCAAGGGATAACCCCTTGAAATCATGGTTTGAAGTTCAAAATATTATATTTTGACAGAAAAGATGAGTTACAAGAAAAATCATCTAAAATAGAGTTTTAATGATGTAACAAAATGCTCTTGCCAGTTCGATAAGGACATGCCAAGCTATCAGAATCCACTCTCACAATAGCTTTAGAATGTAGAACTTAAAAGTTATACATGAACAAAGCTTAAGCTTAAAATTGATCATTGATCATCACTCACTGTAATCTTATTTGAAGCTTAACAGTCATATAAGTGATAAAACTGGTGAATACTATTATATTATGATTAATAATAATAAAATCCATGAAGTTTTGGCTTCTGCAAAGCCTATGATGTCATCAAACATAGAGTTATAGTAATAACTCTAAGTAATGGTGTAGTAACGAGATAAGATGGTTTGATCATGATGCAATCATCACTAAACCTTAAAATACTGATCATTTCTAGTAGATACCACCAGTACACGCTACCAGAAGCCTACTGGACTTTAGAAGGGAGGTATTCACTCTAAATAGAGCTCTTTTTACTCTATTTTCCCCTCAGACACACCAAAACATTAAAACAATTGAATTAAAAGGTAAAAGCTTTATTCTTTATATATAAATCCATTATATTATTAAAGACCAAAGATGATATTCATTGTAATCATAATCTTTGATTTCATTACTCCAATTGTTCCACTGTTTTGTTATATTTCTCTTGAAAAACCTCAAATCCACATAAAATCAAGAAAATTTGTAATTTCTCTTATTTTTTATTGTAAATACAATTCAAACAAGTTGTATTTATATTATTTGGCGTAAAATTATTCAAAATTATTATAATAAGTGTTAAAAGTAGGTTATTCTCTCTTATTATAATAATTTCCTCTTTATTATTACTTTAATAATTCTTTAATTAATATAAATAGTATTTATATTAATTTATAACTTTAATATTAGTAATATTATTTTTATTAATTGTTTTTTATCAATAAAAAACAATTTTTGAAGCCTTTATTATTTGTTGGTAACAATAATAAAGTGCTTTTAAATATATTAATATATTAATATATTTCTTTATTATATTAGGGGGTGTCAAAGTCACCAAATCCCGCCTTAAAATAACATGGGATTTGGAACCCAAATCCCAACACTAAATCCCAGGTTTTTTATGTGTAAATACCATGGCATTTTAACTGAGTCCCCTGGTATTTTGACCAAATCCCATGCATCTGGGATTTCAGCTTGAAACCTAACCCAAATGAGTACTCACAATTCATGCCTGTACAACATATTCTTCTACACTCCATTTTGGACAATCTGACCAAACAGCTTACAGTCCATTTATACTTCATCATCCATATAATAATGCCTCGATCCAAAGCAAGACAAATGAAGACAGATATGAAGATAACCTCTGGCCTGCCTCTTCCATCAGGTCACTTGATACGTACAGATTATCTAACCATAATTTATTGGCTTTCAGTCAAGTCCAATTTTGAGTCATGTTTTGGTACTAGCGGTTCAACAACTATTGGAAGACCTCCTTCCTCAAAGCAGCATGGGTTTCAGCTTATGGCCATTGAGGTCAACAAAAAATCACGAAATTGCCTAAACCTTAGTTCAAGCAGCATGCAAGATCAATGGCGAACATATAAAAGGAAATATATGGCCGCAAAAAAATTTGAAAACTTAACTGGGGCTGGAATAACGGAAGAAGATGAGAGTAAGGGAATAAAAACAATGAGTGAAAAGCTGGAAAGTATGTGTCCTTGCTATGCAGAATTGGATGTGCTCTTTGGCCACAAGCCCAATGTCACTCCCATTGCAAGCTATGATTCCCAAGAAAAAGACAGTCTCAATGGTGATGATGATGATGTTTTGCTTGATAAGGTGAGTTATGGTCTCTTCCTTTTTTTACCTGGGATAATTAAAGCTCATTTGCTTTTCAAAGGAGAATAATCGCTTGGTTTCACCTCACAATCTGGATCCTTTGCTTAATAATGATGATAACTTGGTTCCAGTGGAAAACCTTCAAGATGATTTGGTAAGTACATTTTAGAGTATTATTGATTCACTCCAATATTGATTATTTCTCCTTTGACCAGCAAAGTAAATCCATAACGCATTCAACACAAAAGCGTAATCAAGCCATGACACCCAACTTGAATGACAAGAGCGGTTCTAGGAAAAGGTTGCTGGATATGTTTGCCCCTACTTATGCAAATTTACTTGAATCACGGAACAAAGGTATGACTTGCAATTATGGTTACTATGATGAATTTTACTTACAAAATTCATGCTTATTAGCCCGTGAAATTAGTGATAATGCACGTTTGGAGTGGGACAGGGAGAGGTGGAATGAAGAGAAAGTGTGCAACATGGAAAAACAACGGTTTGAAGAGGTCAAGTTACAAAAACAAATGGAGTTTGACGAGAAGCAAAATGCGAAGAAACATGAATTTGAAAAAGAAAAGTGGAATCGGGAATGTGAACTTAAGGAAAAGCAATGCCAGATGGATCTCACTATTGCGGCATTGTCATCAAGCAGGCCCATTGCGGAGTTGGAACAAATTCTGACCTTGATCAATAAAAAATAACTTATTACATATATGTCATGTAATCATTTGATACATGGTGATTTGTCATATACAATTGATGTTTATTGGGAAATTGTCTTAGTTTTTTGAATTGGATTGCAATTCATTACACAATTGAAAATTGGGGTGATTTTGGCATCATGATGTTATGTGCCAAAGATCAAGGTCCGTGTTTGAACCATTTGAAGTTGATGGTGCCTTCAAAATTTCCATTGTGTGGTGAATTTTTGCCAATTAAGAGTGGATTGTGCCTTTTGTTTTTTTCCTCTTTCTTTGGCTCATTTTCTTTTAATTCAATTTCATTAAATTTCCCTTTACCATCCTTTTTCTTGATTTTTGGATAATCTTGGTATGTCCTCTTTGAATTTACTGGACTTTCCCTTATTTTGATTTTTTTAAATATATTGGTATTTTTTTCTTTGTGTTTATCTCTTTTATTTTTATTTTTCTTCTGTTTGATGTGAGTTTGTTTCATGTGTTATCAAATGTTTGATTATTATTTTTTGGGGGGTTTTAAGTTTGGTGTGAATGGTCTCATTTTATTATGATTTATTTTGATTTC
This sequence comes from Austropuccinia psidii, assembly GCA_023105745.1. NCBI lineage: Eukaryota > Fungi > Basidiomycota > Pucciniomycetes > Pucciniales > Sphaerophragmiaceae > Austropuccinia > Austropuccinia psidii. The sequence continues at coordinate 1,421,861 of JALGQZ010000002.1, forward strand.
TTTGGGTTTTTTCTTTTTTTGGGGTTGGTTGAAGTTTCTTTAAATTTTTTCAATTGGTTTTTTTTTTTAGTTGAAGAACCATCCTTTTTTTTTCTTTGGATGGATGTGTGTTTTTTAAATTGAATTTTCTTTCCAGCAGTATACATAACATTTGAATGTTTAACTGATTTCCTTTTAGTTCGATCAAAATCATTCTTCAAACATTTGCATTTTCCTCGCTTCCTCTACCAATCCTCATCCTTCTTGACACCCTCATTTTTAAGGCCAATAAACCTTTTTTTTAGCAATTTCATTTTTGATTGTCCCTCAGTTTTTTGAATCAATTAGCTTATTTCTGGAGGTTAACATACAGTCACAGTTGGTTCTTTTTAGATCGATGTGGGTCCTTTCACTTACATTTGTTTGTTCAACTGTGTGCAATCCAACTAATATTTTGCTTAACAATGTTTGTAGTTCTTTCCTCATTGTTGTCAAATAATTCTAATAAGATTGAGGTGAGTCTTTACCTTGCTTCCTTTTGTTTCAACAGGTTACCGTTAGGCATAAACACCTCGAGGTCAGAGCCGAGTATTGTGGCGAGCTCCTTTTGATTTGGCAGCGGCCGATCACGAGTGGAGGACTCACGCCTTGGCTAAAATGAGGCGAATCGGTCAGCGATAGTATATTGAGACAATTTGAGTTGTTGGATCACGGAATGGTCATTTATATGATCAAGACAGCCACAACCTCCACCTCGCATAGCGCGTTCTTATCTTCACTTACACAGGTGGGACTCAGTACAAGTGCGGAGGCCAACTCTTTTGTTATTGCGCTTTTTGATCCCCGTCCACGTCCCTCATCATCTTCACCTTTGGTTCTTAATGGGGCTGCGAATCAAGGGCTTCTTGAAGGTAATTGCAAAAAGGCCAAAAGGTATGCAATAGCATTACAAAAACAGAAGTTACGGTTGCTACTTAATGATAGGTTAGAAGATGCAAAGGTTGAAATCAAGAGGGCGAAAAAGGAAAAAAGTGCTTTGAAGAACAAAGGTAAAGAGCCTAAACACGGATGGCAAAGTGAATAGACTCACGTGCAGCTAAAAGATGCCGTTGGGAAGAAGATGGATGACTTGAGCAAGAGTTTCTCAATGATCAGTACCCTCATTATGCCTGTTACACTAAGGATGGTGGCAAGATTGGCTGGACGCAACACCGACATGTTGTAGCAATGTCGGTGTCAGCCAGAGTGGCTGTTGAAATGGGTGTAAGGTTAGGGGAGGCCGTTGGTTATTTGATTCGGTCAGAAGATTGCACTTGACAAAAGACGGTGATGGAGTATATGCGTGACGGAATCCTTATAAGGGAGATCAGGACCGAACCTGATCTTGCCGGTTACGCCCCTGTGATATTTGATGAATCTCACGAGCACACATTAAGTCCTGATATCTTGCTGGGATCAGTTAAGGTCAATCAACACTGCTTCATTGTTGTGATTTTTCTTTTTTTAACATTCCTTTCTTGGTGATCATATCCTGTAGGATATCGCACGTTGGCAGCCTGAATTTGCAGCTTGTAATCTCTAGTGCGACTATGAATGCTGCTAAGTTTCCGGAGGATTTTAATGAGGCACCCATTTGGTTTAGCACCAAGAGAATTTGTGGATTCAATGCGTCGAGCAAATAAATTAATTCCTGGAATAGGTCATAAAATTAAATCCAAACCAAATCCTGACATGAGAGTTGAATTGGTAAATGATTTTGCTAGAAACAACTTTCCAAGCTTAGATATGTTAGAGTATGCTTTGGCAGTGGAAGATGTTACTAGTTCAAATAAACATACTTTAATATTAAATGTTGATCGATGGATTTCAGTATGCTTTTGTTATTTGTTAAGAAACTTGGGTGCTTTCAGTTGTGAAGAAGCTGATGAATATATGCAGGTTAGTGATTTATTTTTAATGAAATTCAATAGTTTAAAAAATAAATAAGAATATTTTAATACCTTTTGGTTTTTTTAGACTATTATAGCTTGGAACTTTGAATGCTTTATCTGTTTTGGGTTGAAGTATTGGATTAACTGCTTGAGACTCCTAATCGTGATTAATATTCATCAGGGGTTTCACGCTGCTGCAAATCAATGTGCTGGCCAAGCTGGTAGTGTAGCACCAGGAAGGTGTTTTCAACTGTATACCAAGTCGGCCTACAAGAAAGAATTAGAAGAGCATACTGTACCTGACCATCAAAGGACCTATTTAGTAAGTGTTGTTTTACTCTTAAAGGCGTTAGGGATTAATGATTTGATAGGCATTGATTGTTTGGATTCACCACCAGGATATACACTAGTTTGGTTGCTTGATCTTCTTTATGCTCTTGGAACTCACAATGATTGAGGTGAATTAACTAAAGATGGATGAAGGATGGCCAAGTGTCCAATGGATCCATTGTGGAGATGGAAAAGCATCAATGGACCAAAGAAGTGTGTTGCATTGTATCAATACTTCATGCTGATCGGTGAGTTCCCTTTCCAATTTCCCTCTCATTTTTGATTTTCGGAATAAAAACAACCCTAAAAACCCTTCTCACCGGTTATTAAAATTTCTGGTATGTATTATAGGGCTCGATTAAATTTTTTTCAGCCGGGTGGTGATCACTTTGCACTTTTGAATGTATATGATTTGTGTATGATTACCATTGTACTCAGATCATAATTAATCATCTTTGACTTTTTTTATATTCAAAGATGATTAAAGCTGATCATATCTTTTCATTATTCATGATTTTATTTTTCATTTTTTATGAATTTATTAATACATCATCATGCTGACTGACTTATGTGTTTCCTTTTTTAAAACTCCTCTTCAAATAATTACCCTAAATGCTCATACTGATATTTTTTTAATATTGTTTTAATTTGTTTACATTTATGAATACTTAAGCATTTTTTTGCAATGCCATTCCCATTCCACCCCCTTCCATCATCATTAAAATTCAAAAAAAATGCTTCCACTCCCTGTCACTCTTCAAATTCTTCTGATGATGTCATGGTTAGGACTAAACCAGTGTCAGTACATCATCAGAATGATTTGAAAGATGATGCAACTATTGTTCCACCTCTTGATGTCATGGTTAGGACTAAACCAAAGATAGAACATCATGAGGATAATAATAGCCCAACCAATCATAAAAGGAAACTAACCCAAAGGAAAAGACAACATATTCATGATTCAAAAGAAACAATGCCTCTGCTTGGTCATTCAAACACAGCATATAAGCACTTTTCCTCCATTTCAATTGACAAGAAAGCAGCCAATGCCTCATGGTTAAAACTACCGTCAATCAATACTTTACCCCACCCTTATCTAATAATTGACAAAACACAAAAGCCATATCTCCCTGTCTGCATTTATGAAATCACCCCTTTTGATGTTTCCTCAGGCCACTCTCAAATACTAACAGACCTTATCATTACATTGATGTCCTTATCTCAAAATCGCCAAGAAATTAAAACAAATAAACAACTCCTAGGTGGCATTATGAAAGGTATTGGCTTGCGTCCTGGATGTGATGCTGGCAAATCTGCAGGTGTGTGAATTTTTTACCTTATAACTTGAATAATTACTAACTATTGTCAAACGTTTTAGGTGTTTACTCCAGAAAGGCTGGTTTATCTGCGCATCAAATTGAATTGGATAATATGCAATGGACCAAACTTCAAAAGTATGACGGATTCATTTACTCCAGAATCTCTCATTTTTCACAATTAGCCGCACAACAAAATCAGTCATTAATGGAGTCAGCCAAATTACCAAACTTCAGTCAACTTGAATGGACTTCTGCCAATCCAAAGGACAAATTCAAATCTTTTTCCAATGTCATTGTCACTCAAGATGGATTTTTCAATAAACCCCACCAAGATTTGAATAATCTCAATGCCCGGACTTATGGTATTTTTTCTTTTGTATACAAAAAAGATTTTCAACCCCTTCCAACTGTCTTCACTCCCTCTGGACATGGCTTGCACTTCCCCAAATTGAAAATGGAGATCGATTTTTCCAAAAAACTGGGCATCATGGAAATTCTTTGGAAGACTTCAACAATGGTTCATCATACAACAGAACCACCACCAGAAATTATCAATAATGATGAAATAACTCATTTTGGATGTTCTTTTCAAATAAACCATAAATTATTTAATGTAGGTGAGAAATTCTTGAAAATGCCACCCACCGCAATTAACTCAAGAGTCAATGGGTACTGTGAAAGAAATATGCAGGACCAAAAGAGAACTAAAAAATATTAATTGTAAATAGTTTCATTTTATGAATAACATCTCCACTCCATTGTATGCCATTGAATTATGTACATAAATCAATGGTCCTGATGAAATTTACAATTGACTATTTTTCCATACCAAAGTGATTGGTTTAATTTTTTCACGCATATTTACCACATCTTCCCCAATGTTGTTGTTGGCCAGATTTTCTGCATGTGGTGGATCATCATCCTCATATAGATCAAACCATTCATCACAAATTTGTGCTAACATATTATGTAAAATTGTGCAAGAAACGACCCAACTAACAAAATATTGAATTTCATGAGCATCCCTCATTTGATTTCGCATTTCCCTTAGAGAAAACCACCGCCCCTTCAAAATTCCAATTTCATGCTCTATTCTGACCCTTGATTTTGCTAGACAGTAATTGAAAGAACGGTTGTCTTCATTCTGTGCTACAACTCCCTTATATGCTGGAACAATCCAAGGAGAGCTTGCATATACCGAATTGGCAAGTAAGTACTGATCTTTTTCATAAAACTCTTGAGGTGTTTGTGCTATTTTCATATGTTGATAGACATTCGAATCATGAAGTGACCCAGTACAACCAACATGTAGAGCAGTGAACTGTTTTTTGATATCGCAAACCAGTTGTATTGACATAGAATACCTTATATATGAACCATCAGTAAGATTGAAATAAAGAATAATGATTCAACAGCTTACCTTTTTTTGCGATCAAAATAGGCTTCACCATCACTGGGAGGACGTTGTGATAATGGTATGAGACTCCCATCAATAAACCCAATGCACCCAGGGAAGCCTTCTGCTTGCATAACTTGAGACATCTCTCTTTGTTGTTCTATTGTTGGCCACACAATCACTTTGCGCTTCAGCTTCATTAGTATCTGGATGACTCTTTGAGTGTACAACAAAATAGCCCCATGGCTAATTCCAAACAACATTCCAATCTTTCCCAAAGCGGCCCCATTGCCATTTGATCCTAGCCTTGATAATGCCACAGCCAATTCGATGGCAGGATTGCGTTGTTTGTTTTGTGATGAGTTTTGAAAGATTTTATCAGCTTGAATTTGTGCAACCAATTTTTCAAATGATTCATGTGTGGTCCTACGTAGTTGTTGAAACTTTTCAGATGATAATGTTTGTAAATCATTCATTGTATACATGTAATGTGATGGATATCTTCTACGAGGATTGATGTATCTTTGTGAGGTGATTACATCTAATAAGATTATATCTTCCTGGATATCAGAATCACTATCCGAGTTGAGTGCATCAATGAGGTGCAGTGAGTTTAACGTCTGAAGTAAAGGTAGCCTTTTTGATGCTTTGGGCATGGTAAACGAAGAAAAGGCCTGTATTAAATGTAATTTAGAATCAAATCCTTTATTAAATGATGAGTGTATTCAGATTTTATGCAAGAGAAGTAAAGTTATATGCAATTTAACATGCACTTACTGAGTTGTGTGTTTTAGACATGTGCCTTTATGGGAAGCTAAAGGTGGGATTTTAGTATTTAAACATGGGATTTGGTACCAAAAAACCTGGGTTTTTGAACCTTAAAATACCACACCTCTTGAGGTGTGGGATTTCTGAAATCCCAAAAAGTTAATGTGGGATTTTGGCAAAAAAAACTCATGATTTTGAGTGTGGGATTTGGTAACTTTGACACCCCCTATTATTTACTTATAATATAAATTATATTATTTCATTTATTCAATAATATAATTATTTTTATCTTATTCATTTTATTTATAAGGACATTCAGAGTACCATAAGTAAAATATTGGTAATTTTTACTTATTTTTTCCTAGTCAAACCTTACACCAATATTGAAAGATTTCTAGAATATGATCAGAAAAATTATCATTTGGTTTACTTTTCTCATTTGGGAACAGGAATTGATTGGAAAGGTGGAATGTTTTCAATTTTAAGCAAATTCAGTCACATCATCCATTGAAACAGTCAGACTTGTTGCAATGTTGATAGAACTAATAAAATGGAATGTATTCTTGGCTAGTTCATTTTCAAGGTCTTCAGATTTACCCATTTTTCTCCATTTATTGGGGGAATTGTGTTCCTCTAATGACATCTGTTGACTGAGAATTGAGAATGGAATATAGACCTTTTCTAAGAGAGCCCATTGAGTGGATTTCGAACTACTATGAGAGGGGGAACTCATTTCCATGCTTATGGAATTATGGTATGGGATATGATTTGTTGGAGAAGCTCCAGAGCCTCACCTTTGATCTGGTGCTTACTGAGTGCACTGATATCCAACTAAGAGGGAATGTAATCTGCATCAAATGAGGAATTTTCCACAAAACCACTAGATGAATGTTGTGTGCAAGGGGGGGAATTTTTGAGTAGTGGGGAGTGACTCATTTATTATTTTTTCAGTGCCTCTTCTCAGGAGTTGGTCTATCTCACTGTGATTTGATCAAGAGAGCTGTTGGGAGTCATGAAATATGAGTCTTAACTGTTGGTTTCAATATATTTCTCATGGTAATTGACAAATATTTTTTATTTGGTCTACAGAATACCGAATTTGAAATTTGCATGATCCTTCAAAATTTCCAGGATTGAATTATGCATTGTGTAAGATGTGTCTTGGAAACTATTGATAATATTACTATTAATCAACAGTATTATGACTGTTATTATGAAATATAATAATGAAAAAATTATTGTAAGAACAATTAAAAAATTAATTAATTAATTATTTCTTTTACTTGTTATACACTACTAGTGATTATAACAGTAAGAAGTAATGTTCTACAAGAATCAATTACAAGAAATATTTAATAATAAAACTTCTTTATTGAAGTAATAAATTATTTTAATATATAATTATCTTTTGCAAGAATAGTTATAATTATAATTCTTGAAGAAAACTATTACTAGAGAAAACCTTTTAAGAATTAATAATAAATCACTCAATAGTATTCCAACAAACCTTTAGAAAGAATATGGTGCAGAGATTTGATGGATAAATTGTGGATTTAAGGGATAAAAATTGATTTATAAAAATATTAAAAAAATATATAGGTGATTTCTATAATTTCAAGTCTTTCTGATTGATTCTGAAAGAATTTAAACACTTAAGAAAATATTCTAACTAATACTTACTTTTTGGTAACAAAGATATAATTGGATAATAGGATGATTTGGAAAAAACAGCAAGAGGAGGCCTCTTTTAAGTCAAAGAAAGCTCACATAGGCATTCCATGGAAAAAACTAAAATACAAGTGAGTGAGAAAATAATAATTATTTTTGGATTAATTGTTACATCATATGTTGTCATGTAAGATTATCATAATTACTTAATTGATGCTTTTACATGACTACCAACCCAAATATGGTTTAGAATAAAAGGAGTAACAACAGTAAATCTTCTTTAATTTCAAAATAAACATTAATTTCTGAAAGCTATAGATTTTATTGGAAATTTCATCACAGGTTGTATTTTCTGTGAACTTTTGCATATTCAGTATTTCACATGGAATTATCAAAAATGGACTGTGAGTAAAACTTTTAATTTTGCTTATGAAACTGTAACTTTTTTGATTTCTTTATGGATAATACTATTCTCCATTGGTCCTGGAAGTTTCAGGAAGATTCATGAATAATTTCATTTTTAATGAATTTTTGAAGGTTTTACCTCATTTCTATGTATAATTGCAAATAACACTATATAGCAGGTTGCTATGTGGTAACTCAATGGATACTAGTCCAAAAAGGGTTTTAGTTACTCTTTTGAGATTTATCCATGGAAAATCATTAAGAATTGACATGGTTACAGGAGTCTAAGTTGCTCTTTACTTCTCTGTCACATCAAAATAGTAGCTTATTTGCAATTTTCTAATGATTCAATGAGATTTTAACTTGGTAACTAGGTTCCCAAAAGGTTTTAGTATACTAATTGGGCCAAGATCAGCAATGGATCAAAGTGTTAGCTCTATCCATGCCTCAGAGGCCTCAGAAGTTGGGTACCCTGGCTCTCTTTGCTGTCTTGTGTCACCCTTAGCTATTTTCATGTCAAAAATAGGAATTCAAGCTTCAAGACTGATATCCACCATGGGTGTATCAAAATTGTATGTAAGAATACCATAATATCAAGTTGCACAAACACAAAGAACACTATTCTTAGTGTATATGTATCATGGGATTTCTCACATTCCCATTATTTTGGCGTGAAATTGAGAAAAACAAAGATTTTCACAATTATTTTATATGGTATTGATGATATGGTATTGAAGTATTTTCCATATTACCACCTCTTAGAGTTAATTTATGCTTATTCACTCTATGGAGCTAACCTGGGTGCAATTTTGTGCAGAATCCAAATCTGGCCTTAAGTCCATGGCTTTACTTACTCACAAAAAAGTTATTCACCTTTTCTGAAATAAAAAATGATGAATTTTGAATATATGCATGATGTCAGCCTGTGACTCAAAAACAGAGCACAAGCATGACAGCCAAATACCATAAACCAATGGTAAAGCCAACATACCACCAAAACATGGAGCTGAGCCAAATTAGGTCAAAAGGTATCAAAGAAAAGAGGAAACCCACCTCTTTCCAAAAATACAAGTCCCATAATTATAGGATAAAGAATAACAAAGTTATTCCTGCTCAAAGTTGTTGCTGAGCATAAACCTTAATTTTCACCTTTCATTTGAAATCCAGAGGAAGAGGCTTAACCCCATCAAATGGGTATCCAGAAATGAAGCTCTAAGTCAGGGCTATCCAATGGGACTACACAAATTGAGCTAGAACCAGAATTACAGAAGCTATGGACAAAATAAGGGCAAATAAGGGTGAATAAACAATTCACCTCTCATCTAGCTTCTACAGTTTTAGTGTGAGATACTTAAAGTGGGGTCTTTTTTCAAAGAGAACAATCAGGCCTATCTTATGGTGCCATTCATTTTCCCATATCTCACCTGTAACAAATGTTATGGGCAAAACAAGCTCCATACAGATTTTGAGAAAATCATACCTATGGATAACTAAACTTTTACATGGCATACCTTTGCCATATTTCATGTTAACCATGTCAAATGAGGTACCATTGTGTAGGGCCTATCTAGGGCTACACAATGGACCAGCTTTGAGCTCAATATCTTAAAAACTGACAACATTATGGCAGTTCTAAGGTCAAAAACCCACAGTTAGACCAATATAGCCTTACTGTGGGATAATATCCCATAACTAGGATTATGAGGTGTCAAACAGACAAAGAAGAATGTTTATACTTCAATACTAGGGCTCCAGACAGGTTCTGTACATCATTCTACGCATCATACACGTCAGAAGAGGGCTGTGACGTCCCCAGATGAAAATTTCCACCCTGTATTGATGAAAACTGCCCAGATGTGGTTTCAAAACCACATCTGAGCCCAATACAGTGTGTAAAGGCTTTGTAGAAGCCACAAGACAGTACTCTGAAGTGAAAAACTCTTAACTTCCTCTATGTGGATGGTCTAGAGGGCCATTCCACCCCATTTTAGGATAAAAGGAGGCCTTTCCTCCAACAGAAAATGTTTCCTCATCCTGTTCTTAAATCCCTACATAGTGCAACTGTCAAATAGAGCTATACTCTTGGAAAATAAGTCAGGTATACTTTAAATTTAAGTATTGTAGCTCTTATCATGGTAATCCAACTGGAAAGACTGCAACCAGGACTTTCAACAGCACTCACCACCACTAATTCTTAATAGTAAAGCCCTTATTATTTTATTTTAAACCCTTATCAACCCTATCAAACCTTGTTTTATCAATTTTCACTGTGTCACAGTAAAAGTTATAGCTGTATATAGCCTGATTATAACTTCACCATAGACTCAGCCTGAAAATTTGGGGGCCTGGTGGTACTTTTTGAACATTTTTTGGACTATTTTTCAAGCCAAAAGTGATTTTTTTGGAATTCTTTTTATTAACATTATTGTTTCTTTTTTTAGTGGGATTTTATTAAAAAAATATACTATATATATTCTTATTATTATTATTTTTGAGTAGTATATTCAAATATAATACTGTGTTTTTTTTCTTTATTTCCACATGGTTAAAAATAATTTCATCACCCCAAGTGGAATTTTGGGCATGTTTTGCATATGAAAACACTTCAACCCTTAATACTGTTCTTTTCTAATTGAAAACTAAACTTTCTTACTGTAAGTAACAATACTGGAGGCGTCATTGAGCATATTGATAATTTCAATTGTTCATTACAGAGCCAATTGAGATTATAATTGTTAATTACAAGTTAATCTGTGAGATACTGGTATACAAACAGTATACCAGAAGTCCCCAAAAACTGTATTTTGGACATGTAATTGATAATTTCAGATACACAATCATAATACAGGGGTATGATATAGAAATATATTGCCCAGAGGCCATTCTTAGACATGCAAACAGCATTTTAAGAAGTATTAATTGACATAAACCCTCTTTTCTCTTTGATTCAGTGGAATAAAACTTCATACCACTTGAAAACCAATCACAAGGCAACCCACATGTGACAGCTGCAGAACCAGAAAGCAGAAAGGGCAAAGGAAAGAGGCATAGTGAAGGCCTAATAATAACCAAGACGTGAACGCCAATTGCCACTCAGAGGAGTAGAAAACCACAAAACTCTGCATCAATACAAGCTAAACAAACCTTCATATCTTGTACAGGGAATATCACAGTGATCAACCCAGTTGTAACTTCCAAAGGAAGACTGCCCAAATCTGTTGATAACAAATTTTTACAAGGCACAGTCAAAGGTAAATACCCTAAGAAAATTAAGTTTTTTAATGCTTGCAAACACTGATATGTCACCTGTAAACCTCAGGAACCTTGGAATCCCAAGGAACCAGGCAGAGGACAGAGAAGGCCTGTCCAGAGCCAGAAGACCTGGAAGAGGACACCTTGGACACACTGGTGGATGGCAAGAAACTGAGGGAGATCATACCCACTCTGCCATTCACCTTACAATTCAACATAGACCTAAAACCAGAGGACTGGAAGGATATGGATCAAGCTCTTCAGCTCCACCAACTCCTCAAAGATCCTTTCCAATGAAGCATGGAAAACAAAAGGTTCAACCTAGCATCCCACTGGGTAGAACTTGGAGAAAGTTGCCAGAAGATATGTATCAAAGAGATACCCTTCAAGTACCTTATGGTAATCACCAGAGGTTGAAATCCCACCAGGCAGTTAAGACTCCTGGAGGAGAGGGCAACCAGGATAAGGTAGAATCAAGCCACTATCCAAGCTATAGAAGAACAGATGAACCAGAAAGGGACTACTCAGATTCCTTCAGGCTCACAAGAAGTAAACCAACCCAGCTATCCAGCAGCTTTATACCATTCAGGAACCAGAAGATCAGTGTCCAAGAGTCACCATTCTTCAAAATCCCAGGTAGTTTCCAGGAGAAGACAAGGATACAAGGGCAAAAACAAGACATCTTTCAGCCGAAGGCAGAAAGAGTCAGACTCAATGATCGAGAATCTGTTGGACTTGGTGAAAGAAGTACACAAAGGCCAGAAATAGTTGTAAATACTTCTAAAATAAGTAGCACCAATCATAGGAATGTTACCCCCACTCAGAATGAACACAGTGTTTCTACACCTGAGAGTAACTTAAACAGTGATGCACTGTGGTTACAAATGTCCCAATTTTCAGATGAAACACAAAAGAAGTTTTCAGGGGTCCAAGAAAGCCATGAGAGGATGAAAAAATTAACAGCCTCCATGGACAAAATTGTTAAAAATACTCAAGAGGGACATGCTCAATTGAGCAAAACCTCTGAAGAAACCAATAGAGACTGAATCAAGTCTTTGAAGAACAGCACCACTGCAAAAGGGACAGGGACTGTCTAGATCAAGAATTAAACAAATTGCTTGATGTCTACCAAAACATGAAGACCCAACCACAAAGCCGTGTTTTGGTTAATCCATACCACCAAGAAGCCATTAAGCCAGATGCCCTTTTGGAGAATAAGGGAAGGTCTCCATCTCAATACCAAGATGGAGAAAACATTTTTTCTTCTGAGAAGGAAGCATTGAAATGCTTCCAGAGGGCTCAAACTGGCCCAAATTCTCTTGCACAGGAGAATATGATCATATGGAACACACTGATTATATTGATGTACCAAGCATGACAGACTACTGTATTACTGCTAGATTGAATAAAGCATTTAAAGGACATGCTAGTATTTGGTACACAGAGATGAAAGAAATCCATGGCAGAAGACACTGGCCATGGTGGAAAAGTGAAATCATCCAAAAGTACAGCAATTATACTTGGATATGGCAAAAGACCATGTCATTTGAAAATGACAAGTACTCTGTGGACAAAGATCCATATGAGTGGTGTATTAGACCGTCTAAAAGACTGAAGGTCATTGATACTCAAATAAATATTCAGATGAGGAATCACAAACTCCTGACACAAATCCCAGGAGAACTAGAGCATGCAGTAAAATTCAGATGCAAACAAAGTTGCACTCTAGATGAAATTGCCAACACCTTACAAGATTTAAGGAAAAGAACAAATATAGGGAAATATTCCCAATATAAAAGGAGTAGTTTTAAAGATAAACAACCTTTTAGAGTGGGCTTCAAGGAGAAACCCAAGAAAAGAATGGCAGAAGTGACCAAGAAGAAAAACTCTTGTCTCAATTGTGGGTCAACAGACCACTATTCCAATAACTGTGTAAAGGAAAAGAAAAAAGTCTATACCATTGAGAAAGTCCCAGAGTAAGAACCCTTAATAGGATATTCTGACTCAGAATCTATGGGTGATGCCATCAGAGAGCTTTCTGATGATGACCAAGACCCAAAAGAAGAATTTATAGTGGAGTACCAAGAGGAAACACAACTAGAAATTCAGGACATACAGTTAGAAGCAGGCATTCCACAGGACACTGCAAACAAAAACTTGTGTAAACACACACAAGATGCACAAACCTTCCTAGTTACACCAACTAAAGGGATGGCATATATACATGGGTCAGCCACAAAGATGACTGTTTGTGTTGTAAATTATCAACATCCATTGATAATTGACAGTGGAGAACACTGCTCAGTAGTGGCCAGAGAGTATCTGGATAACCACTTCCTAAGCTGGGAAAAAGAGCTCTTGCCAACCAAGGCAAAGAGCTTTACAAGTGCATCAGAGAAGATGACATCCATTGGGAAAACTATTGAAGGGATAGTCATACCCCATAGGAAAGATAATATAAGACTCAACCCAGAGTTTGTTGTGCTTGAAGATGCCCACATACAAGGATTAATACTGGGAACATATTAACAGAGGATGTATGGCATTGATATTTACAACAGTAAGAACAGGCGTATTATCATAGCTACAAACAAGGAAATGAAATTTTCACTTGATATATACCAGATGTCCACCTATGACCCACTGGAGAAATTACTGAATGAATTCAGAGCAGGCCAATTCAACACCAACCTCACCAGTAAACAGAAACTTAGCTTAGTGAAAATGCCAAGGATGAATAGACCAGCATTTGCCATAGGTGAAGAGCCTTTGGGAAAAATAAGAGGCCATGATATAGAATTATATCTAGATGGGGAAAGACCTTATCCACCTATTCTGAGAAGACCTCCATATCCAGAAAGCCTGGAAACTAGGAGAGAAATTGAAAAACACATCAATTAACTTCTAGACATGGATGTTATCAGATATATAGGACATAATGAAATAATGGAAATCACCACTCCTGTCCTTATCACCTGGCCTGATGGCAAATCTTGCTTGTGTGGGGATTTCAGAGCTTTTAAGAACTACACAAAAGCTGATAGGTACCCTATACCAAGTATACCTCATGCACTAGACAAACTGGCAAAAGCCAAATACATAATACAAATGGATTGTATGAAAGACTTCCATCAAAATGAAGGGAAACCATTATATTCCAGATGGGTATATATGAGTGCACCAGGATGCCATTTGGCATCAAAGTGCACCATCCCACTTCCAGAGGATGATGGACACCATATCTCAAGAAGAAATATTGGAAGGCTGGATGGTAGTATTTATTGATGACATCATTATATACTCAGAGACATGGGAAGACCATGTGCAGTACATAGACAGAGCTCTAAGTAAATGCACACCCATCAATCTGAAAATTTCACTCAAGAAGTGAAATTTTGGAAAACAAGAATTATTGGCACTGGGAAATAAAGTCTCAGATTCTAGTCTGACCATAGACCAGAACAAAGTAGCAGCAGTACTGCAGAAACCAGTACCAAAGAACATAAAAGAGATGCAATCTCTCCTTGGGTTTGCTAGCTACTACAGAAACCACATCAAAAACTTTTCCCATATAACTAGTAACCTGTACAGGTTATTCTCAAAGGATTTAGTTTTAAAAATCACCAAGGAGAGGAGGGATGCATATTAGAGGATCAAAAATGAACTCCCCCATGAACCTGTCCTCATCTTACCTGACTTTGAACCACCATTCAAGTTATAAATTGATGCAGCTTGTAGTCAGGGCCTAGGGGCAGACCTTGACCAAAGACAAATTGTGGATGGTGAACCAAGAGAGGGAGTCATATGTTCAATCTCTAGGCAACTTTAATATTCAGAAGCCAGGTATGGGGCTACCTAAACTGAATGCTTATCTTTAGTTTGGGCTCTAGAAAAACTCCATTACTACTTGGAGGGTGCAGTCTTTGAAGTCTACATAGACTGTACAGCCTTAAAATCTTTACTTAACATGAAGACTACTAACAGACACATGTTGAGATGGCAAATAGCCATTCAAGAGTATAGAGGTAACATGACCATCATATAAAAAGAGGAAAAAGACACACCAATGCAGATGGTCTGAGCAGATGGCCACTGGACAATGTCAAAAGCAACCCAGCTTATGACCCTGAAGTAACAGCCAAAATCCCTATCCATTTCATGGAAATAGACAGGAGGCAGAACTTCAAATTCTCTGAATGGGCACCAGAATGTGGTACCCCAGACAGTGAAGACACTGACTCAGAAAGAACAGAAACTTGCCTCTTAGGGATAAGCTCCTCAGAACTACATAATGAACTCTTCAGTGCAGTAATGAAGACTTATTCCAAACACAAACAGTGTGGCATATTGTTACAACTCCTTCAGCAGAAATACAGGAGTCCAGAACTGGAATCCCAGCTAGAGGAACAATTATTGAGGGACTGTAAGGATAAAAGGTTTTTCCTTATAGATGTACTGCTTTACAACAGATAAAAGCACACAGTTGCACTAACAGTGATAGACGGGGACCAAATATCCCTTATCCCACAAGAATGCCATGAATGCCCCTTTATGGAACACATGGGTGAAGACAGGACCAAAGAAAGGGTAGCAAGCACAGCTTAGCGGCCCAAATGGGAACAAGAGTTGATTGAATACATCACCACTTGTGAAAGATTTCAAAAGGCAAACAGAAAGCATGGGAAGAAATATGGGCTACTTCAGCACATAAAAGAGCCCAAACACCCATTGGAAACCATCAATATGGACTGGGTCACAGGACTTGTCTCAGGATGAAAAGAAAATTCCAATGCCTGCCTATAGAAAAGGTGTGAGGTGCCTAAAATGTCATAAGGAAGACACAGCAATGGATACAGCCTTGTTATTTTGGAATAACATCATATCCACATGTGGAGTCCCATAATCATCATTAGTTACAGGGACCCAAAGTTCACATCAGAATTTTGCACCAACCTCTATGACATGCTAGGTACAAAGCTTGCATCTTCTACAGCTTACCATCCACAGACAGATGGTTTAGCTGAAAGGTTGATCTAAACCATGGAGGATATCCTTAAAAGGTTCTGTGCATATGGCAAGGAATATAATTACCATGAAGGATATACCCATGAATGGGTTACACTTCTACCAGCAGTCCAGCTGGCTTACAACACAAGCCAGCATTCTACCACAGGGAAATCACCCTCTCTGGTAGGAAAAAGGTGGAACCTCTTATTGCATGTGGATCACCTGAAGAAAAATATTCTGACTATCCATCCTAAAGCCAAATACTTTGATGAAATGTGGAAGAGAGCTTGAGACACAGCTGCCAAGTGCATAGCTGAGGTAAAAGAATACAACAAGCAGAGGTATAACAAGACAAATATGGAACCAGACTTTGAAGAAGGGGACCAAGTGTTAGTGTCTACAATCAACCTCAATAACCTTAAGGGGCCAAAGAAAATCAGAGATTCATTTGTGGGGCCCTTCACTATAATTAAATTGGTAGGGGAAAATGAAGTGGAGGTTAGACTCACAGAGGAATTCTCTAGGAAACACCCAGTATTTCCAGTGATTTTAGTCAAGCCATACTTCCAGACAGAGGAGGATAAATTCCCCTCCAGGAAGAAGAACCCCACACCACCAGGAATAGTGGAGGTGGAGGATTCCCCTGGACCAGTGAAAAAGATCATCAAGGCCAGGAAGATTAGACTGAATGGTAAAGACCAAAGACAATATTTGGTCAGATTTAGAAACCAGACAGTAGACAAAGACAAATGGTTGGCAGAAGATCCCATACCCAATGGGAACCTTCATCTAAGTAGATTCAGTGCCTCTAGGAGGACTGAAAAGTCTAATCAATGATGAGCCTTTTTAGAGGGAAGGTATGTCAGCCTGTGACTCAAAACCAGAGCACAAACATGACAGCTAAATATCATAAACCAATGGTAAAACCAAGATACCACCAAAACATGGAGCTGAGCCAAACCAGCTAAAAAAAGTATCAAACAAAAGGAAAAACTCACCTCTTTCCAAATATACAAGTCCCATTGACATAGGACAAGGAATAACAAAGTTATTCCTGCTCAAAGCTGTTGCTGAGCATAAACCTTAATTTTCACCTCTCATCTGAAATCCAAAGGAAGAGGGTTAACCCCAGTAAATGGGTATTCAAATTGAATCTCTAAGTAAGGGCTATCCAATGCTACTAGACAAATTGAGCTAACACCAAAATTACAGAAGTTATGGCATAAATAAGGCCAAATAAGGGTGAATAAAATATTCACCTCTCATCTAGCTTCTACAGTTTTAGTGTGAGATACTTAAAGTGGGGTCTTTTTGAAAAGAGAAAAATCAGGCCTATCTTATGGTGCCATTCATTTCCCCATATCTCACCTGTAACAAAGGTTATGGGGAAAAAAGCTCCATACAGATTTTGAGAAAATCATACATTTGGATAACTAAACCTGTACATGGAATACCTTTGCCATATTTCATGTTACCCATGCCAAATGAGGTACCATTGTGTAGAGCCTATCCAGGGCTACACTATGAACCAACTTTGAGCTCAATACCTTGAGAACAGACAAATCTATTGCAGTTTTATGGTCAAAATCCCACAGTTTGACCAATACAGCCTTACTGAGGGATAATATCCCATAGCTATGATTATGAGGTGTCAAACAGACAAAGAAGCATCTTTATACTTCAATAACTCATAGTTAATTCAATAATGACGTCCCATACAGCTTCTGTACCGCATTCTATGCATCATACACATCAGAAGAGGGCTGTGTGGTCCCCAGATGAGAATTCTCACCCTGTATTGTGAAAACTGCCCAGATGTGGTTTCAAAGCCCCATCTAAGCCCAATGTAGGGTGTACAGGCTTTGTAGAATCCACAAGCCAGTACTCTGAAGTGAAAACCTCTTCACTTCCTCTACATGGATGGTCTAGAGGGCCATTCCACCCCATTTTAGGATAAAAGGAAGCCCTTTCTCCACCAGAAAAGGTTTCCTCATCCTGTTCTTAAATTCCTATGTAGTACAACTGTTAAAGACAGTTATACTCTTGGAAAGCAATTCAGGTATACTTTAAATTTAAGTATTGTAGTTCTTATTTTAGTAATCCAACTGGTAAGACTGCAACCAGGGCTTTCAAAAGCACTCACCACCACTATTTCTTAATAGTAAAGCCCTTATCAGTCCATTTTAACTGTAATAAACCCTACCAAACCCTGTTTTATCAATTTTAACCGTGTCACAGCCATAGTTAAAGTTTTATATAGCCTTATTATAGCTTCATTGTGAGCCTGAAAGCTTGTAAACCTTTACCTGCTATACAGACTCCAATTACTTTCTTTAAATTTTTGTCTTATTTTCTTTTATTATTTTGTATAAATTTCAAATACTTCAATTCATATTATTATAATATGAATTAAATATTGTTGCTATGACCAATCACTCAATGTGTCATAGTATATGCTCCCAATATGTCATTAATTTTGTTGTTACATGTCAGCTGGAGTCTATGTTGAAGCTGTAATTAGGCTATTTACAACTAGAACTATGACTGTGACATGTGAAAATAATTTTAATATAAGAGTTTTTTAATAATGTAATAGTTTATAATATGATAAAAGGGTTCTACTATTAAGAAATAGTGGTGGTGAGCGCTATTGAGAACCCTGGATGCAGTCTTACCAGTTGGATTACTATAATAAGAACTACAATAATTAAGATTATAATTATACCCTGATTATTACCCAAGAGTAAAACTGTTTTGGACAGTTTACTATGTAGGATATTCAAGAGCAGGATGAGGCAACAATTCTGGCTGTGAAAAGCCTCCTTTTTATCCTGAAATGGGGTGGAAAGGGTGCTAGACCTTTCCACGTAGAGGAAGTGAAGAATTTTTCACTCTCTGGTACTGGCTTGTGGTTTGAAAACAGCCTGTATAACCTGTATTGGGCTCAGATGTTGTTTTAAAACCACATCTGGGCAGTTTTCACCAATACAGGGTGAAAATTTTCATCTGGGGACCTCACAGCTGGATTCTGACGTGTATGACGTGTAGAATGCTGTACAGAAACTGTATGGGACCCCAGTATTGACTGAAATATGAGGTATTGAAGTAAAAACATGCTTCTTTGTCTATGTGACACCTCATATTCATGATTATGGGATATTATCCCATGGTAAGGCTGTATATGACAGCAGGTGGGAATCTGACCTTAAAACAGCCATAACTTTGTCAATTCTTGAGATATCAACGTCAAAATTTGTTCCGTGTGTAGCCCTGTATGTGCTCTACACAATTGTACCTCATTTGATATGAGTATCATTAAATATGGCAAAGTTATCCCATGTACAAGAATTTTGTACATTTGCGTGTTTTAGGCAAAAAGCTGTATTGAGCTTGTTTAGCCCATACCTTCTGCTGTAGTTGAGATATGGGGAAGTGGATGACACCATCAGATAGCCCCAATTGTGCTCTTTCCAAAAAGACCCCACTTCAAGCATCCCACACTAAAAATGTAGAAGTTAGATGAGAGGTGAATGTTTTGTTCACCCTTATTTGGCCTGGAATTGACCATAACTCCAGTAATATTGGTGCTAGCTCAGTTTGGCTGGTACCATTGGATAGCCCTAGCTTAGAGCTTCATTTTGAATACCCATTTGATGGGGTTAAGCCTTTTCTTCTAGTTTGAAGATGAGAGGTGAAAATTAAGGTTTATGCTCAGTAATAACTTTGAGCAGGAATAACTTTGTTATTTCTTGTCCTATGGTGATGGGAGTTATATTTTCAGAAAGGGGTGAGTTTCCTCTCTTTTTTTATACCTTTTGAGCTGATTTGGCTCAGCTCCATGTTTTGATGGTATCTTGGCTATACCATTGGTTTATGGTATTTTGGCTGTCATGCTTGTGCTCTGGTTTTGAGTCTCAGGCTGACATACCCTCCCTGTAAAAAAGGCTCATCATTGATGAGACTGTTCAGTCCTCCTAGAGGCTCTGAATCTCCTTAGATGAAGGCTCCCATCTGGTATGGCATACTCTGTCAACCATTTGTCTTTATCAGCTGTTTGGTGCTTGAATCTGACTAAGTATTGTCTCTGATCCTTTCCATTAAGTCTGATCTTCCTAGCCCTGATGATTTTACTCACAGGTCCTGGGGAATGCTCCACTTCCACTATATTAGGTGGTGTGGGGTTCTTTTTCCTGGAGGGGAACTTATCCTCCTCTGTTTGGAAGTATGGTTTGACCAAACTCACTGGGAAGACTGGGTGCTTCCTGGAAAATTCCTCTGTAAGTTTGACTTCCACTGCATTCTTTCCTATCAACTTAATGATAGTGAAAGGCCCTACAAATGAGTCCCTCATATTCTTGGGTCCTTTAAGATTATTAAAGTTCAGTGTAGAAACTAGCACCTGGTCCCCTTCCTTGAAGTCAGGTTCCATATGTGATTTATCCCACCTCTGCTTATTGTATTCTTTTGCCTCAGCTATGCATTTGGCAGCTGTGTCACAGGCCCTCTTCCACATATCATGGAAGTCTTTGGCTGTGGCGTGGATAGTCAGGAGATTTTTCTTCAAGTGATCCACAGGCAACAGGGGGTTCCACCCTTTCTCCACCAGTGCAGGGGTTTTACCTGTGGTGGAGTGCTGGCTTTTATTATAAGCCAGTTGGACTGCTGGTAAGAGGGTAACCCAATCATGGGTGTATCCCTCATGGTCTTTGTATTCCATGCCATAGGCACAGAATCTTCTGAGGATGTCCTCCATTGTTTGGATCATCCTCTCAGCTAGGCCATCTGTTTGGGGATGGTAAGCTGTGGAAAAAGCAAGCTTGGTGCCAAGCATGTCATACAAGTTGGTCCAAAATTCAGATGTGAATTTTGGGTCCCTATCACTAATGATGATCTTAGGGACTCCACAGGTAGATATGATGTTATTCCAAAATAACAGAGCAGTATCCATGGCTGTGTCCTCTTTGTGGCATGGTAGACACCTCATGCTCTTGCTGAACCTATCAACTATGATCAAGCAGGCATTGTAGTTTTCTTTGCCTCCTGGGACAAGTCCTGTAACCCAGTCCATGTTGATGGTCTCCCATGGGTGTTTGGGTTCTTCTATATGCTGAAGTAACCCATACTTCTTCCCATGTTTCCTATTTGCCTTTTGGCATCTTTCACAAGTGATGATGTATTCTCCCAACTCTTGTTCCCACTTGGGCCACCAAGCTGTGCTTGCTACCCTCTCCTTAGTCGTGTCTTCATTCATGTGTCCCATATAGGGGCAGTCATGGCATTCCTGCAGGATCAGGGAGATGTGGTCCCTGTCTACCACTGTGAGTGCACTTGTGTGTTTTCTCTGTGGTAGAGCAGGCCATCTATAAGGAAAAGCTTGTTGTCCTTATAGGCCCTCAACCAGGGTTCTTCCAGCTGGGATTCCAGTTCTGGACTCCTGTACTTTTATTGAAGGAGTTGTAGTAATATGCCGCATTGTTTGTTCTTGGCATAAGACTTCAGTACTGCACTAAAAAATTCATTGTGTAGTTCTGAGGAGCTTATTTCCAGTATGGGAGTTTCTGTTCCCTCTGAATCAGTGTTTCCACTGTCAAGGGTACCACTTTCTGGTGCCCATTCAGAAAATCTGAAGTTCTTCTTCCTATCTACTTCCATGAAATGGATAGGAATCTTGGCTGCAACTTCAGGGTCATAAGCTGGATTGCTTTGGACATTGTCCAGTGGCCATCTGCTAAGGCCATCTGCATTGGTATGACTTTTACCTTCTTTGTATATGATGGTCATGTTCCCTCTATACTCCTGGATAGCTATTTTCCATCTCAGCATGTGTCTATTTGTAGTCTTCATGTTCAGTAAAGACTTCAAGGCTGTGCAGTCTGTGTAGACTTCAAAGACTGCACCCTCCAAATAATAATGGAGTTTCTCTAGAGCCCAGACTAGACATAGGCACTCAGTCTGGGTGGCCCCATACCTGGCTTCTGAATCTTTCAGCTGCCTTGAGATGTAGCAAATTACTCCTTCTCTTGGTTCACCATCCACAATTTGTCTTTGGTGGAGGGCTGCTCCTAGGCCTTGACTGCATGCTGCATCTATATATAACTTGAATGGTAGTTCAAAGTCAGGTAAGATGAGCACAGGTGCATTTGTGAGTTCATATTTGATCCTCTCATATGCATCCCTCCTTTCCTTGGTTATTTCAAAAACTACATCTTTTGAGCATAACTTGTATAAACTACTAGTTATGTGTGCAAAGTTCTTAATGTGGTTTCTATAGTAGCTAGCAAACCCAAGGAAAGATTGCATCTCTTTGATGCTTTTTGGTACTGGTTTCTGCAGTACTGCTGCTACTTTATTCTCGTCAATTGCCAAACTAAGACCTGAGACTTTATTTCCTAGAGCCAGTAACTCTTGTTTGCCAAAATTGCACTTTTCAAGTGAAATTTTGAGATTTATGGGTGTGCATTTACTTAGTACTCTGTCTATGTATTGCACATGGTCTTCCCATGTCTCTGAGTATATAATGATATCATCAATATATACTACCATCCAGCCTTCCAGTATTTCTTCTTGGAATATGGTGTCCATCATTCTTTGGAAATGAGCTGGTGCATTTTTGATGCCAAATGACATCCTGGTATACTCATATATTCCCATATGGCATATTATTCTGAGTCATTTCATGGAGCTTGGTTTAACTCCATTTTGGTGGAAGCCTTCCATACAATCCATTTTGGTTATGCATTTGACTTTTGCCAGTTTATCCAAGGCATGAGGTATCCTGGGTATAGGGTACCTGTCTGCTTTTGTGTAGTTGTTCAGAGCTCTGAAATCTCCACACAGTCTAGACTTTCTATCATGCCAGGTGATTAGGACAGGGGTGGTGATTACCACTATTTCATTATTTCCAATCTTCCTGATGACATCCATATCCAGGAGTTCATTGATATGTTTCTCAATTTCTTTCCTGGTTTCCAGGCTTTCTGGATAAGGAGGTCTCCTGAGCATGGGTGGATAAGGCCTCTCCACATCCAGATATAGTTCTATATCATGGCCTTTGATCTTGCCTAATGGTTCTTCACCTATGGAAAATGCTGGTCTGTTCTTTCTCAGCATCTTCAGTAAACTTAGTTTCTGTTTACTGGTGAGGGTAGTGCTAAACTGTCCCTCTGTGAATTCCTTCAGAAGTTCTTCTAGTGGATCTTGAGAAGATATCTGGTATATATCAAGTGAAAATATCTTTTCCTTGTTAGTACCAATGGTGATGTGCCTATTCTTACTGTTGTAAATGTCTATGCCATACATCCTCTGGTAATCTGTCCCCAATAAAACCCTTGGATCTGGGCATCATCCAGAACTACAAACTCTGGGTTGAGCCTGATATTACCCTTCCTGTGGGGTATAATTATCTCCTTGATAATTGTCCCAATGGAAGTAATCTTCCCTGATGCACTTTCAAAGTCCTTTGCCTTAGTGGGCAAGAGCTGTTTTTCCCAGTTTGGGAAGTGGGTGTCCAAATAGTTTCTGGCCACTATGGAGCAGTGTGCTCCACTATCAATGATAAGTGGATGCTGAGCATTGCCAATGCAAACAGTCATTTTTGTGGCTGTCCAATGTATATATGCCATTCCTCTGGTTGGTGTAACCAGGAAATTTTGTGCATCTTGTGTGTGTTTGCACAAGTTTTTGTTAGCAGTGTCCTGTGGCATGCCTGCTTCCAGCTGTATGTCCTGAATTTCTAGTGGGGTTTCCTCTTGGTATTCCACTAAAAATTCCTCTCTGGGGTCTTGATCATCATCAGATGGTTCTCTGATGGCATCACCCATGAAGTCTGATTCAGAATCCTCTGTTGGAGGTTCTTCCTCTGGGACTTTCTCAATGGCATAGACTTTTTTCTTTGCCTTTGGACAGTTGTTAGCATAGTGGTCTGTTGAACCACAGTTGTGACAAGAATTCCTCTTCTTTGCCACTTCTGCCACTCTTTCTTTGGGTTTGTCTTTGAACTCTACCCTGAAAGGTTGTTTCTCTTTGAAACTACTGTTCTTGTATGGGGTGAGTTTCCCTATATTAGTCCTTTTCCTTATGTCTTGTAAGGTGTTGGCAATGTCATCTAGAGTGCAATTTTGGTTGCATCTGCATCTTACTGCATGCTCTAGTTCTCCTGGCAGTTGTGTCAGAGGTTTATGATTCCTCATTTGGATTTTTATTTGAGGATCAATGGCTTTAAGTCTTTTAGACTGTCTAAGAAACCACTCATATGGATCTTTGTCCACAGAGTATTTGTCATTTTCAAATGACATAGTCTTCTTCCATATCCAAGCTTCATTACTGTACTTTTGGATGATTTGACTCTTCCACCATGGCCAGTTTCTTCTCCCATGGATTTCTTTCATTTCTGTGTACCATATACTAGCATGACCTTTAAATTCAGTATTCAATCTAGCAGTGATCCAGTAGTCTGGTATGCTTGGTACAGCAATGAAGAGTCCATAAATATAATCCATGAGTTCCATATGATCATATTCTCCTGATCCAGAGAATTTGGGCCAGCTTAAGGCCTCGGGAAACTGTTTCAAGGCTTCCTTCTCTGAATAAGACATGCCATCTCCATTCTGGTATTGTGATGGGGATCTTGCCTTATTCATTAACATGGCATCTGGCTTGATGTCATTTGGTTGATATGGATTATCCATAACTTGGCCTTGTGGTTGGGGCTTCAAGCTATGGTAGGCATTAAGCAATTTGTTAATGTCTTGATCCAGACACTCCCTTTCCCTTGTGCTGTGGTGTTGTTCTTCAAAGACTATATTCAGTCTTTTGTTGGTTTCTTCAGAGGCTTTGCTCAGTTGAGCATATCCTTCTTGAAGATTATTAACTATCTGTTCCAAGGAGGCTTGAGTTTCTCTCATCCTCTCTTGTCCAGCTTTAATTTCTGCAAACTGCTTTGCAGATTGCTCAGCATATTGGTACATTTGTAACCACATTGTATCACTGTTGATGTTACTCTCAGATGTGACAATGTTATTTTCAGTCTGAGTGGGGGTAATGTTTCTATTACTAGGACTACTGATTCTAGATTGGTTTACAATTACTTCTGGTTCTTGTGCACTTCTTTTACCAAATCCAACAGCTTCTGAATCATAGGGTCTGACTCTTTCCTCCTCTGGTTGAAGGAGGTTTTGTTCTTGCCCTTGTTTCCTTGTCTTCTCCTGGAAACTTCCTGAAATTGTGAAGAATGGTGACTCTTGGCCACTGATCTTCTGGTTTCTGAATGGTGTGAAGCCACTGGAGAGCTGATTTGGCCTGCTCCTTGTGAACCTGAAGGAATCTGAGTAGGCCCTGTCTGGGTCAACTGTTCTTCTATGGCTTGACTAGTGGCTTGATTCTCCCTTATCCTCTGTGCCCTTGCCTCCAGGAGTCTGAACTGCCTGGTAGGATTCCAACCTTTGGTGATTTCCATCAGGTCTTTGAAGTCTATCTCTCTGAGACAGATCTTCTGGAAACTTTCTCCAAGTTTTTCCCAGTGACTTGCCAGGTTGAACCTTTTGTTGTCCATGCTCCATTGGAATAAGTCCTTGAGGAGTTGGTGGAGCTGAAGAACTTGATCCATGTCTTTCCAGTCCTCTGGTTTGAGGTCTCCATTGAATTGGAGTGTGAATGGCAGGGTTGATATTATCTCCCTCATTGTTTTGCCATCCACCACTGTGTCCAAGGTGTCCTCTTTCAGGTCTTCTGGTTCTGGACAAACCTTCTCTGTCCTCTGGTTGGTTCCTTTGGAAGCCAAGATCTCTGAGGTGTACAGGTGACATGTTAGTGTTTGCAAGCAGTCAAAAATTTATGTTCTTAGGGTATTTACCTTTGACTGCGCCTTGTACAAATTTGTTATCTTCTGATTTGGGCAGTTTTCCTTTGGAGGTTACAACTGGGTTAATAATTGTAATTTTTCCTGTACAAGTTATCAAGGTTGGTTTACCTTGTATTGATGCAGAATTTAGTGGTTTTCTACTCTTCTGAGTGGCAATGGGTTTCCACTTCTTTTCTGTTATCTGGCCTTCACTGTGCCTCTTTCCTTTGCCTTTGCTGCCCTCTGGCTCTGAGGATGTCACTGGTGTGCTGGCCTGTGACTGGCTTTCAAGTGGTATGAAATTATCTTCCACTGAATCAAAAGCAGGAAACAAGATGGCTTATGTCAGTTAGGACTTTCTCAAGAAATGCTGGTTTTGCACGTCTAAGAATGGCCTCTGGGCTTGTATATTATTACAGTGTGCCCTTGTACAATGACAGTGTGATTGAATTAACAATTTCACATCAGAAATACAGCTTAATGCTATTTGGTATACTGTTTGTATTCCAATATCTTACACAATAACTTGTATTTAGCAAGTGTAAACTGTCAAAAGGTGGTGTGTAACAGGGCAATTGAGTTAACAATATGTCCAACCACACCTCAACTGTTGGTTTATCAGTATGAGGTGTCTTATTTTACTTAAAAAATAACACTATATTAATGGCTTATGTGTTTTTATATGTAAAACACACCAAAAATAAGGGTCTTGTGGGTATTAGCCACGTGACAGGTACTCTTAAAATATGAGTAAAAAAGGTGGTATATGTACCAAAAATAGAAAAATATATATAATATATTTTTTTTAAGAAATATCACGCCTAAAAAAGAGCGAAAAAAATGTCAGAAAGTGAGAAATAAGAAAAAAAACTCACTTATAAGGGTCCAAAAAAGCTTAAAAACAAGGCCAGGCCCCAAAAATGTCAGCTGGAGTCTATGTTAAAGCTGTAACTAGGCTTTTTACAACTAGAACTATGACTGTGACAAGTGAAAATAATTTTAATATAAGATTTTTTTAATAATGTAATAGTTTATAATATAATAAAAGGGTTCTGCTTATAAGAAATAGTGGTGGTGAGCACTATTGAGAACCCTGGATGCAGTCTTACCAGTTGGATTACTATAATAAGAACTACAATAATTAAGATTATAATTATACCCTGATTATTACCCAAGAGTAAAGCTGTTTTGGACAGTTTACTACGTAGGATATTCAAGAGCAGGATGAGGCAACAATTCTGGCTGTGAAAAGCCTCCTTTTTATCCTGAAATGGGGTGGAAAGGGTGCTAGACCTTTCCACGTAGAGGAAGTGAAGAATTTTTCACTCTCTGGTACTGGCTTGTGGTTTTCAAACAGCCTGTATAACCTGTATTGGGCTCAGATGTGGCTTTAAAACCACATCTGGGCAGTTTTCACCAATACAGGGTGAGAATTTTCATCTGGGGACCTCACAGCTTGATTCTGACCTGTATGATGTGTAGAATGCTGTACAGAAACTGTATGGATCCCATTATTGAATTACATATGAGGTATTGAAGTAAAAACATGCTTCTTTGTCTGTTTGACACCTCATATTCATGATTATGGGATATTATCCCATGGTAAGGCTGTATATGACAGAAGGTGGGAATCTGACCTTAAAACAGCCATAACTTTGTCAATTCTTGAGATATCAACCTCAAAATTGGTTCAGTGTGTAGCCCTGTATGTGCTCTACATAATGGTACCTCATTTGATATGGGTATCATTAAATACGGCAAAGGTATCCCATGTACAAGATTTTTGTACATTTGCGTGTTTTAGGCAAAAAGCTGTATTGAGCTTGTTTAGCCCATACCTTCTGCTGTAGTTGAGATATAGGGAAGTGGATGACACCATCAGATAGCCCTGATTGTGCTCTTTCCAAAAAGACCCCACTTCAAGTATCCCACACTTAAACTGTAGAAGTTAGATGAGAGGTGAATGTTTTGTTCACCCTTATTTGGCCTGAAATTGACCATAACTCCAGTAATATTGGTGCTAGCTCAGTTTGGCTGGTACCATTGGATAGCCCTAGCTTAGAGCTTCATTTTGGATACCCATTTTATGGGGTTAAGCCTTCTCTTATAGACTTTAGATGAGAGGTGAAAATTAAGGTTTATGCTCATCAATAACTTTGAGCAGGAATAACTTGGTTATTTCTTTTCCTATGGTGATGGGACTTATATTTTCAGAAAGGGGTGAGTTTCCTCTTTCTTTTGATACCTTTTGAGCTGATTTGGCTCAGCTCCATGTTTTGGTGGTATCTTGGCTATACCATTGGTTTATGGTATTTTGGCTGTCATGTTTGTGCTCTGGTTTTGAGTCACAGGCTGACATTAAATTTGCTCCTGTCACCATAGCAAATCTTTCTTCTTTCAAAACATAATTATTTTACATTATTTTGATTTCAAATTTGTAACTACAACATTTAAAGAGGATTAATTCTATTTGAATTAATCCTCAGAGCTCTTACACAAATATATTTTTACAATTAAAATCATCTACATTTTATTTTAGAAACATTAGTGCTCTCACCTTTAAAAGTGATTAAGTTCATTTTTTTTACAGTTTATTATTACTGTTGAAGCCTCAATTCCAACAGTACACAATTTTCAATCAAGTGACACATCTATTAATTTTATTTAGTAGTATTCCACTTCTTTCCAGTTTATGAGAATTCCTGATATTTGGTCTGGAAGCCACAAAAGAGGCATTAGCTAACATTCATCATAGACTCAGCCTGACACATGACCTATGGGTTATGCATAGTTCAGAATTTATTTTAAAGATATTTTTGTCCTATTTGGATATGTAAAATATACCTAAAGGCTCACATTCCCTCCCACCAAAAAATCAAATTTTACTAAACTTTCATTAATGATATCCAAAAGAAAGAAGGCCTCAAAAGGGGGTTAATGTCCACTGTCCAAAGTCTTTACATTACTCAAATCAAGTAATTTCAAGCAGATTTATGGAAATATTTGGCCTTGTGGCCTTCTTTCATGTCTAAATCTTCTTAAGAGTTTATCTGATTCAGGTATTTCTGATTCATCCAGCCATTCATCTTCATGTACTGGATTTCTATATCTTACAAGATATTCTCTTTGATTTTTAACCCTAAGTCTCCTTTCTTTATCTTTTTTTATTCACTCTGTTCCACTGGTGGTACAGTCAAGGCAGTTGGGTTACTTAAAGTAAACAATTCTTTGTCAGTTTCCCAATAAGGCTTTATCAAGCTTACTTGAAAAGTGGGTTGGTTTTTTTCTAATTCACCACTCAATTCCACTTGAACTGTGTTGGTTCCATGTAAGGCAACAATAATGAAAGTTCCTGCAGAGGAATCTTTAATAATCTTTGGGCCTTTGATATCATTAAAATTCAAGGTTGAAACTGGAACTAGGTCTCCTACTTTGTGACTCTTGTCCCACTTCTGTTTTGCATAGTCAAAAACTTCATCCATGCTTTTTTTTGCATGATGTTTCACTTTATCAAGAATTAGCTTGAAGCTGGAGGCTGTAGGATGGATGTCACTCAAGTCTTTCCTCAGAGTGTCTGCTGGGAATCTTGGATTCCATACTTTTTCTAACATAGCAGGAGCTTGACTGGTGGATTAATTGACTGATGTCTTATATGCCAACTACAATGCAGGTATTGGAGTACACTAGTCATGGGTAAATCAATCTGAGTCTTTGAATTCTAATCCATAAGCACAGAATCTCCTGATCAGTTATTCTAATGTTTGAATCGTTCTCTCTGCCAGACCATCAGTCTGAGGGTGATATGCTGTAGAAAATGATAACTTGGTCCCAAAAAATCTATGAAGATTGGTCCAAAGAGAAGCTGTGAATTTGTGATCTCTGTCACTTATGATATTCTTAAATAATCCTGTATGAGAAATGACTCTACTCCATAGAAGAAGGGCTGTATCCATGGCAGTGCTATCTTTATGGCATGGTAAGAATATAGGAGTTTTCCTATATAGGTCCTCAATGACTAGACAAGAATTATAGCTTTTGTCACCACTTGGAGGAAGTGCTGTGACCAAATCCATGTGAACAGCTTCCCAAGGGGATTCAGATTCTTGAATATGGATCATTAGTCCAAATTTCTTGCCTGTACTCTTGTTTCTTTTTGCCATCTGTCACAGGTATAGCAATATTCAATGGTCACTTTTTTCCAAGATGCCACCATGCACAGTTTGGCACTTTTTCAAGTGTTCTTTCTTCCCACTGGTGTCCAGAATAGATGCTAGCATAAAATTCATGAAGAATGATATTGATAAGAAGTCAACTGCATAATTTAATTACACAAGAATGTTTGGTTCTGTGGTAAGTTATGCCATCAAACAAGTGAAATATTCCTTCAGAATAGGAGGTTTTCCATGTAGTGAGTTAACAAAAGAGGTATCTTTTCATTCTTTATCTAACAAGGAAGTCAAGATATGGAAATTCTTGTCCTACTTATAAGATTCTCCAACTTCTTCAAAGAATTAAGTCCCAATATCAGTTATGTTAATTCCTTTTATTGGAATCTGTGGTTCTTCTTTTAAAGGTAATTAAGCTGGGTTATCAGGATTATTGGATAATTCCCACCTACTAAGCTCATCAGCCTTTTTATGAATATTTCCTACTTTATGAGCTATGGTAATATTACCTCTATATTATTGAGTGGCTATCTGCCATCTCAACATATGTCTGTTGGGTGTCTTCATGCTGAGAAGTCATTTCACTGAATTACAGTCAGTTTGTCAGCCTCTGACTCAAAGCTAGAGCACAAGCATGACAGCCAAATACCATAAACCAATGGTAAAGCCAAGATACCACCAAAACATGGAGCTGAGCCAAGTTAGGTCAAAAGGTATCAAAGAAAAGAGGAAACCCACCTCTTTCCAAATATACAAGTCCCATCATTATAGGATAAATAATAACAAAGTTATTCCTGCTCAAAGTTTTTGCTGAGCATAAACCTTAATTTTCACCTCCCATCTGAAATCCAGAGGGAGAGGAATAAACCCATCAAATGGGTATTCAAAAAACGCTCTAGGTCAGGGCTATCCAATTGTACTAGCCAAATTGAGATAGCATCAGAATTACTGAAGTTATGACCAAAAGAAGGTCAAATAAGGGTGAATACAATATTCAGCTCACATCTAACTTCCACAGTTGTAGTGTGAGATACCTGAATTGAGATCTTTTTGGAAAGGGAGAAATGAGGGCTACCTGATGGTTCCATCCATTTCCCCATATCTCTCCTAGAACAAAAGCTATGGGGCAAACAAGCTCCATACAGATTATAAACAAATCATACATATGCACAAAAAATCTTGTACGTGGCATAGCTTTTCCATATTTAATGATGCCCATATCAAATGAGGTACTATTATGTAGAACATATTCAGGGCTACACAATGAACCAACTTTGAGCTTGATATCTCAAAACTGACAAAGGTATGGCAGTTTTAAGGTCAAAATCCCACAGTTAAACCAATACAGCCTTACTATGGGATAATACCCCATAGCTCTGATTATGAGGTGTCAAAAAAGAATACAAAGCTTGTTTATATTTAAATACTTCATAGTTTGGTCAATACTGGGGTCCCATACAGGTTCTGTACAGCATTATATGGGTAATACATGTCAGAAGAGGGCTGTGTGGTCCCCAGATGAAACTTTCATTCTGTATTGGTGAAAACCTCCCAGATGTGGTTTCAAAACCACATCTGAGCCTAATAAAGGTTGAACAGGCATTGTGAAAACCACAAGCCAGTCCTTGGAAGTGAAAAATCTTCACTTCCTCTACATGGAAAGGTCTAGAAGACTTTTTTACCTAAGTTTAGGATAAAAAGGGGCCTTTTCTCCACCAGAAATGGTTTCCTCATCCTGATCTTGAATTCCTATGTAGTACAACTGTCAAAAACAGTTATACTCTTGGAAAATAATCATGTATACTTCCAACTTTAGGTATTTTAGCCTTTATTATAATAACCCAATTGGTAAAGCTGCACCCAGGGCTTTCAACAGAGCTAAAAACCCTTATTTATAACTATTATCCATGTCACAGTCATATTTTAGGTTGTAAATACTATTATTATAGCCTCTTCATAGACTCAGCCTGACACAGTCATCACCTCAAAAACACTGCCATCAAGATAATAGTGTAGTTTCTCAAGCTCCCAAACAAAACATAAGCATTCCATTTGGCTTGCACCATATCTGGCTTCTGTTGGTTGGATCTATCTTGAGATATATCAAACTGGTCCTTTTGTAGGTTTGTCATTAATAATTTGGACTTTATGTAGGGCTTCCCCCAAGCCATCTCCACATTTATCAATGTAAAATTTGAAAGGTATATTCCATTCAGGCATGAGTATTAAAGGTGCTTCTGTAAGAGCTTTCCTTATCTTCTCATAAGATTTAATTCTTTCCTGTGTCATTTCAAATACTGTCTGTTGATCACAGATTCTATAGAGTGACTTGACTATAATTGCAAAGTCTTTCAGGTGTTTCCTGTAATAATGGGCAAATACAAGAAAATACATCACTCCTTTCTTATTCTGAGGTACCTGCTCAAGTAATACTGATGCCACATTATTCTTGTAAATACCCAAGCTTAAACCAGAAACAATATGTGCTAAAGCTTCAAGTTCTTCAAAGCCAAAGTTGGATTTCTTGAGTGAGATCTTCATATTTACTCCTTCAGCTTTGTCAAGTACTCTGGAAAGTCTTTCTAGGTGTAAGGACCATGAGTCTGAAAGTATAATTATATCATCAATATAAATAATGAGCAATCCTTCAGATAATTCTGTGGGGAAGATGGTATTCATCATCCTTTGCTAATGAGATGGTGCATTTTTAATCCCAAATGGCATTCTAAGATACTCATAAATACCACAGTGAGTGAGAATTCTAAGCATTTACTTGGCCTTGGGCGTCAAAACATTTTGATAAAAGCCTTTCAATACATCCATGAATGTTATATACTTGGCTTTGGACAATTGGGTCACACTTTCTTGGATTCTAGGAATTGGATAACTATCTGGAACTGTGTAGGTAATCAGTGCTGTAAAATCTCCAACCATCCTGTATTTATCATTATGCTAAGTAATAATAACAGGAGTTGTTACTTCAACTTCCTCATTATGGCCTACTTTCCTTAGTACACCAAGCTGTATTAACTCTTGGATATGTTTTTCCAAGGCCTCTCTAGCGCTTGGACTTTCTGGGTAAGCTGGTTCTCTAAGTTCTGGAGGATATGGTTGGTCAATATTAAGACTAACATCAACTTCATGCCCTCTAATAGTGCCTAATTATTTATTATCAGAAGCAGATGCATTTCTATATGTGAATAACACATTAATAAGCTCATGCTTCATCCTGAGTGATAATTATGGATAAATTTGTGCTTCAACAAGTTGTTAAGTCACAAATTCTTCTTTATAAGCATCTTTATTTGAAGATACTACTGATATTTGTTTGGTCATATTGGAAAAAGCAAATTTGTCTTTTATTTTCTCCAATTGTAAAATATCTGTTTTCAAGGTTATTGATGTCAACACCATAAATATTCAAATAATCATTTCCAAGAATGATATGTTGAGATGTACAATTGTCCATTACTACTATCTCTGTATTCATTCCCACACTTTCAGCAGGATGTAGAAATACAATGATAGTGTCCAATATGCCCAAAGGGTACATATTATTACTTGAACTACTAAATTTCACACCTTCTATAGGTAACAGATGGTTTTTTCATTCAGTGAATATGACTTGAAGGTAGTCTTTGACTATACAAGTGCAAAATGCCCCTGTGTCTAAATTGACTTTAGCTTTGACATCATTTATCAAGACTGCTGTAATAAAAGATGCTCCAGAAGTATATTGTTTGCCTCTAGAAGGTTTAGTCTTACACATTCTTGAATCTTTAGTATTGATCAGGTTATAGCAACCTCACTATACTGTGGCAAGTGAGTATGGACTTCTGTGACTTCAAAGAAATCTGTAATGTTCTAAATTAAATAATATTCTACTTGTGTTTCTTCAGCAACTTCAAAATCTTGATCAAATTCTTCCTTCTCTTCAGTACACTGAGCTTCTTCAATGATTTGAACTTCATTTATTTTTGTCTTTTTGGTGCAAGTACTGGCTAAATGTGAGGTACTCCCACATTTATGACACTTAAAGACAGGTCTTTCAGGTCTCTTATATTCTGTGGAAATCTTTGGGACCATTTTGGACTATATAGGGTTTCTAGTCCAGTTTTTACCAATTCTTGTTCTAGTGATGATATCTTCCATGGAATTAATTTAGTCTTCTTATGAATAGGGTTCTACACATCTGAACTTGATAGCATGTTCTAGTTCTCCTCAACATTTTCCTAATATTTTTATATTAATCATTGATTCAGACATATCTGGGTGTAAGGCAGATAATCTGTCTTTTTTCTTGAGGAACCAAGTAAGTGGTTAATCCTTATCTGAGTTAAAAATGGCACTTTCAAAAGAATTTTCCATTTTAAACCTCCAAGAATTAGTGGCTCACTTGGTGATTATTTCAGATTTCCACCAAGACCAATCATGTATTCCATGTTCTTGTCTCATTTTGTAATAACATTTCTTTGCAGTCCTGGTAAACAAAGAGTTCAATTTACCCATTATAATTTCATCAGGTATATGAAAGTCTTCCTGCAACATATTTATTTTGTGTACAGACCACCCAGGAGACCCCTTTAGATCAAGTTCTCTCAATAGGATATCAATTATTCTGATGAACTCAACACAATTGTATTAACCTTCACCAGATTTAAGGTGTGGATATGAAACTTTGATTGAAAATCAAGTACTTTTCCTGTCTTTAACCTTTTTATGAAGTAAGAATTGATTAAAAATAGTAATAAAGAATATTTTCAACAAAAATAAATACAAATTTCATTGTTTTTAACTTGATAAGTATGAAACAGCAATATTGTAAAGATTTATTGTTTTACCAACAATAAAAATGTATCCAAAAATACTCTACAAGAGATATTTGATGCTACAAAAGAAATTTCTTCAAGAGAAATTTCAATTGCAATTAATTGAGAAAAGAACTTCAGGAAGTTTATATAAGAACATAATCTTTAAAAAGGTTATCAAACAGAAAAAAAGCTCAAAAGTGATCAGAGTGAATTTGGAAACAAAGTGACAAGGTTAACAGTGATGAAAGATGCTTTAATTCACTTATGGGGTGGTTCAAGGGTAAAAATGATTATAAGAGTTACAAAAAAAAATTATAATGACTTTTTCACATGGTTAAAAGGTTTAAAATGGATAAAAAAAGGTGGTTGGAATCTTTTATTGGTTGGTTTAACAGTGTTTGAACTGATTATAAAAGGAAAAGATTCTAACATGAAGAGAAAAGTGGTGCAAAGAAGACATTCTTTTATAACCAACAATTTTCTTACTCCAAAAGTAAAATTTACTCTTTTCAGTTGTGGAAAACACTTTGACAACAGAGAAGCCAATCATGGCATCATTGAACCCTGGTTTTGGGCATTTTGAGCTACTTTTAGCCATTTTGGGTCCTTAAATCAGCCATTACTATAGTAATACTTAGTTTTAAGTCTCCAAACCACGTACGAATGTGTGTAAGAGACGTCAAAATTAATTAAAACTGTTCTTACTATGATTGTTTTATCTTAAGGGTACTTTTACCCTCTTGGCAACAGTTAAAACTGCCCTGGTTGGTATCAAAACCTCATCATCAATTGAGACACAGACCCTGTGAATCAATTCCATACCAAAAGTGATGAGCTTCCGCATGGATTTTGACATCTCACGCCTCTCAGCAAGGAATTTGGGGGTCTAGCTCCCCCTTAGAGCTAAAGTTCCTTTTCCCCCCCCCAGAATTAATCTTTCCAATTTATTTTTTCTTTAATTTTTCATCATGTATTATACTTACAGCTTACATATGTAATTCAATTGAATTTTTACAGTACACAACCTTATTAATTGAGACCTCATATGTAAATTAAAGCTTACCTATGTAATACATGCGCACATTTTGACATTTCAATTGAAAATACTTCAATTCCTCATAGCTTCTAAACTACATACAACACCTTGATTTTATCACAAAAATTGATGTTTAACACCACATTTGATGTGAATCAAATTAAGGGTTCGAGGATTACCAACTTTTGTACAGAAAATACTAAAAAACTTAATTTAAGCTTATTTAGGGTTAAGTTACAGAAATTTTACCCAGAGGTGACCCCACCTCATTTTTTATGAGGAGTCCAATGGTTAAATAATTTTCATATGTTTTTTTGTTGAATAAAAATTTATAATAATCATTCACAATTATAATTTTCAATGTAATTTTATTTTTAAATTGTACTTAAAATTTCATTTTTGTGTATAAATTTGTATTTATATTTCAAATTTTGTCTTGATAATATAAGTAAATTTATTTTATTCATAATTGTATCTTGTTTTATTCTTTGTGGTCTTTTGGGTATATTAAAATACCTCTAAGGCTCAGACCAGAGAATGTTGGCCATTCTTTTAATTTGGGAATATCTTTTTCAGATACTGCATTTTCTCCTAGGAAAGGGGTCAAACTTCCTTTCACAGAGGGTTTCTCTGCAGTAAAAGGTGTGGAATGTCTGGGCATATGTGGACTTGGTTCATAATTCTTATGAATCTTTTCCACATGTGCAATTATCTCATCTTTTAATTTTTGCCTTTCACTATCACTTCTTGCCAGATGGGTGGCAAATTGATTGGTATTATAAACTATTGCTAAAATATGGTTTTTTAGAAATTTAAGTTGTTCATTGATGTTGGTAATGGAAATTTATCCCATTTCATCATCTTGAATTTGACATTTACTCTCAATTCTGTCACATGTATTGTAGATTAAATCAAGTCTGTCAGTTGTAGACTTATGAAACTCAGCAGATACTCAATCATTCTTTTTAAATCATTAATATCTGATGTTATTTTGGTTAACTTTGCATCAAATTTACCAAGTTGTACTCCAATATTATATTTAATAAAATGTATTTCATCTATTATTTGCGTGGAAAAGTCCTGTTCATCCTTTCCTGCTCTTTGGATGTGAATTCCATCAGATTTCTGGCCATATTTAAAATGCTGTCCACAGCTGAAGGCTCCAATTTTGGGATCCTGTACCTCTGTGGGCAAGGTCTGTGCCAATTAGCTTTGCCTTTTCCCTTGCCTTGATGGTTCTTGGAACCTTTCTGCTTCTTCTGAGGTCCCTTGGGTTTGTCTTTGGACATTTCTGGAGCTGTTAGACACCACTGGTCCTTCTTTCTCCAAAGCTGGGGTCATTTCCAGCTCTGTCTTCTGGTCTATGGATAAAAGACTTTGGTTATTCAAAAAATTCCTTATCTTCTTGACCTTTTCTTTGCAAGACAATGGGCTCCACCCTGCTAAGAGTTCTATGGTCTTCTCCTGAGCCAGAAAGCTCTTGATGTGTAAGTAGGAGCTCATGGCCCCCTGCCAAAGGCTTGGGCATATTTCCTACTCCTCTTCCTTGGCTTCTCCATACCAGTTTTTGGACTGGAACTGATCCATTACTATGGCTACCACTTGAAAACAGTTCAGCACTCAAAATATTACCTTGAATACGTTCTGTCTCAGAGTTCACATCAAAGGTTTTGGGCACAGACCTTTGGCGATGGGGGAAGCTCTGGCATCCTCCAGACATGTCTTTATTGAGGAAGACTTGCCAGATATGGCCCTGGTCTTGCCTCTTCCTTTTCCAGCTCCATCCGGTTGGACTGAATAGTTGCTTCCATTTCTGGTATGCACCATATTCACATCAATTTAATAGAAAATGAAACATAAAGACAGAAAACCACACCTTTTGGTGGTTGTTTGGCTTGTTCTGCCCTAAATAAAGTGCCTCTTTTGGCAATTTTTACTTCAATGTTTTCTTCAGATTCTGCTTCTGAAGAGAATTTACTAGTAATATATCTCTTACCGAGCTTATCACCAGCTGCACTATATTTGATTAAAGACACTAAAACAAATTTATAAAAGAAAGAAATTCATTATTTTTTATGCTTTGAGAACTTTTTGATATAAAAAATTGATTCCTTTTAAAGAAAAAAATTGAAATTTGAGATTTTGAATTTAGAATTAATTCAGAGTAACTCAAAAAATGTTTTTATAAGCTTTGGGATGTGAAAAAATCACATGTAAAAACAGTATAAAATCAAACCAAACTCCTCAAAGAAAATTTCAAAAAAGAAAATCATTTTCACTTTAAATTGAAAGGAAATTTTTTTTAAATTAATATATTTTAAAGCTTAAAAATATAGTAATTGAGGGTACAAGGTTCAAAAAACAGGGCCAGGCCCCCAAATGCAAGATGTGTCTATGAAAATATTGATAATATTACTATTAATCAACAGTACTATGACTGTTCTTATGAAATATAATAATAAAAATTATGATAACAACAATTAAATCATTAATTAATTAATTACTTATTTTACTTTTTATACACTACCAGTGATTATAACAGTAAGAAGTAATTGTCTGAAAGAATAAATTACAAGAAGTATTTAATAATAAAACTTCTTTATTAAAATAATAAGATCACTTTAATATATAATTATCTTTTTAAAGAATAATTATGAGTATAATTCTTGAAGAAAATTATTACTAGAGAAACACTTTTAAGAATTAATAATAAATCACTCACTAATACTCTAATGAAGCTTAGAAAGAGATTGGTAGAGAGATTTGACATATAATTGTGGATTTAAAGGATCAAAATTTATTTTTAGCAATATTACAAAAATATATAGTTGATTTCTATGATTTCACATCTTTCTGATTGATTCTTAAAGAATAAAACACTTAAGAAAAGATTTATCTAATACTTACTTGTTGGTAATGATGGTATAATTGGATAATAAGATCATTTGAAAAAAACAGCAAGAGGAGGACTCTTTCAATCCAAAGACAGCTGAAAGAGGCATGCCATGGAGCAAACTGAAAAACAGTGAGTGATAAAACAATAATCCTTTTTGGATTAATGATTGAATCATATGTTGTCATGTAAGATTATCATAATTACTTAACTGATGCTTTTATGTGACTACATACCCAAATATGGCTAAGAATAAAAGGAGTAACAACTGTAAATCTTCTTTCATTTCAAAAAAAACATTAATTTCTCAAAGTCATCAATGTTATTGCAAATTTCATCACAGGTTGTATTTTTTGTGCATTTTCAAAGATTCAGTATTTCACATGGAATTATCAAAAATGGACTGTAAGTAAAACTTTGAAATTTATTTATGAGACTGTGAATATTCTTGGGTTTCTTTATGGATTATACTGTTCCCCATTGGTCCTTAATGTTTCAGAAGCATTAATTAAGAATCGGATCTTTAATGAATTTTTGAAGTTTTTACCTCCTTTCTACATAGAATTGCAAATAACACTATATGGCAGGTTTCTATGAGGTTGTCACAGGGGCTCTTCGAAGTGAAGAGGGCCTGGCACTCAGTAAACTGGGACTCACTTATGGAGGGCTCAAGGATAGGATAAGATGAGATACACTTAAGAGTGTTAAAGATGAATTACTAAAAGGATGAATATAAGAAAAGCAGCAACAAAAGAAATAAGAAGAAGAAAATAGAAGAGCCAACCACAAACAAGTCCAAGTCCACTGTTTCAACCTGTCAGAATGGAAAGAGAAGGGTTAATAAGGATATGGCCACCCAACTCATACTGTACAGGCGAAGAAAGAAAAGAGGCAAAGACTAACTTAAGATTAAATAAATATAATACCCAAAATATAAGGATAAGAATATTCAGTTAATAATAAATCAACTAAAATTAATTAACTGGGGAAAAGTCCCCAGGGGGGAGAAAGAGGGGCTGGTATATGTGAGAATCACCAGCCCTCATCCAGAGAAGAATTTTCATGAGAATAATTGATTGTTGAATTGAGTCTGGCCAATACAGGTCCTGTACAGCTGTACAGGACCTGTACAAGAGGTGTGGTGTATTTGAGTGATCATACAGTTTCATACTGGTGTATTGAAACTGTATTGGGTGAATCCATCCTGTACAAGTATTGACAGGCTGTATTGATGTACCAAGCTGTATGCATGTTTCAGAATGAAGATTGCTGAAACTGACTGCTGATGCAGATACTGGATTTGCTGATTTGAGGTGTTTGAGTGGGTGTATGAATGAATACCCTTACCCCTGATGGATGGTTGTTACAGTATCCCCCTCTTGAAGCTGGTGGGCTCCTGAACACCATAATACCCTGCCACTGTTGAGTGGCATCTCAATATCCCCACATTTTTTCAAAAAATTTTCTTTTTTAAATTTCTTTCCTCTTGACCATTATCCTGAAAATCCTTTATTACTTCTTCCCTGCCAAATTCAATTGATTCCCCCCTTTCTTTTCAAATTTGAGTGAGTATCCCTTCCAGAGTATGCAATTCTTTCTTTTGATTCAATCAGTCCTGTCTTGGGATGTGGCCTTGGGATATATCCCAGAATAAAGGCCATTGAGCACTTGTGCTCAAAAATTGGTGCCCAATGAGTATATGACTTGTACTCATTGGCCCAGACTTAATCCCTTCAATGAACCTCCAAGGGGTCTTGTCCCCATGATCCAAGGAATTGGCCTCGGGCAGCCCTCCCAGTGGGTTTGGACTGTGGCCCCCATCTTGAGTGATCTTGATGTATCTTGCTTTTTATGGCCTTTTTGGCCTTGCTGGGTGTTTTGGTGATTAGGGCAATTTTTTTGATTTTTTGGGTTTTTTGGCCATAATAGGCCTTTTGATGTTTTTGGGATCCTACGGTCCGCGGTCCGTACGCCGCGGTCCGTGGGCCATGGTTCGCGGTCCGTGGACCGTACGCCGCGGTCCGCGGTCCGTGGGGGCTATTGGAGGCCCCCAGGACCAAAATGAAGCCCCTGGGCCCAAATTTGCTGGGGACCCAGGATGACCAAGGGGCCCAAAATTGGCCCAATTCCAAAATTCACCATATATGGCCTGGATCCATTGAAGGGGTCCAGGACCATCAAGATCTTGGCCTCCCCAAAGTTGCAGGGGAGGCCCTGGGTGATGAGTTCAGCCCCAAAGGGGTATGAACCTTCACCTTAGAGGCTTTGAGGTGGGGCATAATTGAGTTATGGCCCCAGTTCCTTGAGTCAAATTTCTTTTTCTTGATGTGGAGTGGATTGATTCTGACGTCTTGAATCTTCTGCTTGCACTTTCTTCAGTTATGAGTTCCAAACTGACTGAACTCACTGAATCTTCCCCTTCTGCACCGCCACCGTCTGTTCTTCATGGTTCTGGCGTCTTCAGTCGATTGTCTTCTCCCTCCATGGCGTCTTCTGGCCATTTTGACCCCTCCCAAACATATGATGGGTTCAGAGCAGTTGAAGTTCTTGATCCTGCCTGTACTGAGTGTTTGGCCAGGGGGAAGGATTGCTTTCAACATTACAATCCTCGATTGTCAAAGTGCCATTTCTGCTTCATTGGGAAGAAGCCATGCCGCCGTACCGGATCAACTTTGTCCCGGGTCAAGAGACACTTGTGGAGTAGGAAGGATGGGCCTTATGGGCAGGAATTCCCCATTCTTGAGGAACCTACCCCTGATGCCACTTCTGGATTTTCTCAATGTGAGTGATTTGCATTTCTTGGTTGAATTGATGCTGATATTTTGATGTAGTGACTGGTTCCAGGCAGAGGGATGTGGCCAGGTGGACTAATGTTGGAGGGCCCATTCCGATTGGTGGTAGGCCCATCCACTACAGCTCAGAAATTCCCATTTCAAGGACCAATGCTGATGGAGTGGTGAAAGTAGTGAAGAAGCTAAGAAGAATTGTTGATTCCCCATCAGATCCAGATGCTGAAGGAAGTGATGAGTTGGATGGTGAAGAAGTTCAAGTTATTCCTCATTCAAGTGGCCATCCATCCAGCAATTCCTCCTCTCAACCTCTTGCCAACCCCAGATTCCAAAGCCAAGTGGTTCCCAGCACTCCAAGGACCTTCCAACCAATGCTTGCTTCAATTCCTACTACCCTTCCTCCTCCATCACCAACTACTTCCCACACCACCAGGCCTGCCTTGAATCCAGCAGTAAGACCATCTCCAGTTCAACAGCCCAGAAACTCACCCATAAACACCTCCCGTCAACTCCAACCTGTGGCTAGCTCCAGCAGAAGAAGAGATGGGATGTCCCCTTTGCCGTTTCCTGCCGCTCAAGTATTCCAAAGAAGAGAACGTTGGCCTATCCGGGTTACCAGAGAAGATCCCAACGCGGCTAGTGAAAATCAAGATGCTGTGGCCAGATTGTTCAGGAGAGTTGACAGAAATAGCAGAGAGGTGATTATGTATGCCAATGACAGGACGATTCCAGGTACTGCTTCTGAAGAAATGGCTGCAAAATTTGCCTGGTATGAAGATGAGTTGATAAATGATTTCCAGAGAACTTTTGATGACTTGGGTAGAGATAACTAGTTTCCTTTTCCTTGTTTGTGTTTGGCTTGCCTTCTATCCCCACTCTTATAAATACTAAAAATGAAAAAATAATGGAACCTCCCAATACATGTTTTGGGGAGGGGATGCTGCTGCTTTAAAGAAATAAAAGAAAGAAAATTATACAAGTAAAGAAAGAAAGAAAAATAAAAGAATAAGAGAAAATGAGAGTAAAGAAAGAAATAAAGAAAAATTCCTGATGGCTGGTCCTTCTTGTGGTGAGTTGCTTGATTCTGGCCAAGAAGTGTCTGAAAAATGAAAACCAAGCATTTGATGCTCACAGAGTGGCCAAGGTGATGTTTTACAAGAAGTAGAACCCTCAGGGATGCATACCAGGAGATGGAACTTACTTTCATAACTTCCACTCCCCACCAAGCACCATAAAACTGAAAAGAATTGCCATAAGTGACTTCTGAAATGAATTGCCATAAATGACTTCTGAGATGGATTGCCATAAATGACTTCTGAAATGATTTGCCATAAATGACTTCTGAGATGAATTGCCATAAATGACTTGAAGTAATGAATGTCTTGAATTATGATGATTGGCATAAAATGAAAAGATAATAAAGAAAGAAAATGAAACATAAAGAAAGAAACATTGGGCCATATCTTGATAAGGTCCAAATCGGAGGGTATTGATGTTGTATGCTTCCTGAACCTGTCCAAAGATTTGACAAGTGCTCACAAAGTGGCCAAGGTGATGCTTACAACAACATATGGGTAGAATACCCCCTTAAAGGTGCATGCCAGGAGAGGAACTTACTTTCATAACTTCTTCTCCCCACCAAGCACCATAAAATCAAACTCTTGAGGTGTTTGGACCAGGCTTGTCTGGATACAGTGAATGGAAATCCTTGACAAGGTCTGGTGAGTTGGTAAGGTTGGAAGCTGGTTCCCAAGTGGTTCTTTCTGGGTCTTCACTGAATCCTTTCCACTCTACAAGATACCATAATTTACCTCTTTTGAGTTTTGAGTCCAGAACCTGAGCCACTTCCCATTCTTCTTGCTCTTCCACTAAAACTGGTGGTGGCGGCAATTGATGACGATTTGGGATAGTTGAATGCTTGACTGGTTCTAATAAGGACACATGGAATACAGGGTGAACTGTCTTCCATTGCTGAGGCAACTTGAGGTGATATGCATGACTTCCAATCTTCTTCAGAACTTCAAAAGGTCCCAACCATCTTTCTGATAACTTCTTGGTTGGTCTTGTGGTCTTGATGTTCTTGGAAGCTAGCCATACTTTGTCCCCAGGTTGGAAATCAGGTGGAATTGCCCTATTTCTATCTGCATACTTCTTGAATCTCCTTATTGCTGACTCTAATTCTTCTTTGACAACTTGCTGTACTGATTGGAGTTTTGTTGATAACTTTCCAGCAGGTGAGTCTTGAGAAATATGGATTGAGTCAAAGCTGGGATTTCTTCCATAAATGGTGAAAAAAGGTGATTGCTTAGTTGATGAATGTTCTGCATTATTATAGGCAAATTCAGCCAGAGGGAGCCAGGTGTACCAGTCATCTTGATGATAGCTGACATACATCCGAAGGTACTGTTCTAGTATCTGATTTACCCTCTCTGTCTGTCCATCTGTTTCAGGATGAAAAGCAGTTGAAAGATCTCTTGATATCTTGAGCTGCTGACACAATTGAGTCCAGAATGATGAAACAAATAAGGATCCTCTATCACTGACAATACTGACTGGGAGTCCATGCTTGGAAAATACATGGCTAATGAATATTTGAGCTAAATCCAGAGCAGTGATTGTGCCATAAGTTGGAATGAAGATTGCCATTTTTGAGAATCTGTCCACAACTACTAAAATTGAATCAAAGTTGTTGGACAGTGGCAATTGAGTGATAAAGTCCATTGATAATGAATTCCAAGGACCAGATGGAATTGAAAGAGGTTTGAGTAATCCAAACTTCTTGTGATGGATGTTCTTGTTTCTTGAACATTGCTGACATGAGGACACATAGTCCTTGATAAATTGA
Source organism: Austropuccinia psidii (assembly GCA_023105745.1). Lineage (NCBI taxonomy): Eukaryota > Fungi > Basidiomycota > Pucciniomycetes > Pucciniales > Sphaerophragmiaceae > Austropuccinia > Austropuccinia psidii. The sequence goes on from JALGQZ010000002.1 coordinate 1,466,294, forward strand.
TTCATGCCAGCCCAATAAAAATCCCTCTTGATGAGCTTGAGGGTCTTCTCCTGGCCAGGATGGCCAGCCAATGGTGAGTCATGACGCTTTTGAAGAATATTGAGTTGAAGTTCTTCATTGCTTGGGATTACCACTCTATCTTTGAATAATAATAACTTGGCTTGAGGTTCAAGAGAATAATCTGGAACTGATTCACCTCTTGCTAGTTGCTTGAGTATTTCTTTATAGTCTTTGTCTTGCCATACTTCTTCTTGAATCTTGTCAACTAAATCTGAGAAAATTTCCACTTTGATTGAGAAGAATCTTGACTCTTGAATTCCATCTTGCTTAAGAACTTGATGAAGATTTTGAGGATTCTTGATGATGAAGTCCACCCCCCTCTCTGGGTACACGTCGTCCCGACGTGACAAGGCATCTGGTAAAGTGGCCAGCCTGCCTGGGCGGTAAGTGATAGTGAAATGAAACTCAGAGAGGAACTCAGCCCAACGGGCCTGGCGACGAGTAAGAACTTTGGAAGAAATGAAATACTGCAAGGAAGAGTGGTCTGTCAAGACCTCAAAAGAATTGGAAAGAGAAAGAAGAAATGCTCTCCAGCGCTTGAGAGCCCAAACTATGCCAAGGAGTTCCTTGTCATGAATTTCATAGTTGAGTTCAGCTGGTAAGAGCTTGCGACTATCAAATGCAATGGGATGCTTTCCAGAGTCATTCACCTGACTCAGTACGGCGCCCAATGCATAATCAGAAGCATCAGTCTCTACTATAGTAGGTAGAGAAGGATTAAAGTGAGATAAGATAGGAGCAGAGGTGAAAGCTTCTTTGAGTGCTTGAAACTGACTAAGAGCTTCCTCATTGAAGATGAAGGGAGAATCTTTTTTAAGGAGGGAAGTGAGAGAAGTGATTTTTTTGGAATAATTTTTAATGAAGCGACGATAAAAAATTGGCAAAGCCAAGAAAAGATTGAAGAGCCTTGATGTTTTTGGGCTGAGGCCAATTGAGTATTTGCTGAACTTTTGAAGAGTCCATCTTGAGGCCATCACTTGAAACAACATAGCCCAAGTATTCCACACTTGAGGCATGGAATACACACTTGGAGGCTTTGGCAAACAAATTATTGTCCCTCAGTCTTTGGAGGACAGAGGCCACATGGTTGACATGTTCCTCCTCAGAACTGTAAAAGACCATAATATCATCTAAATAAACCACAACAAACACATCCAAGAAATCTGCAAATATATCGTTTACCAGATTCTGGAAAGAAGCAGGAGCATTGGTCAAACCAAATGGCATGACCAAATACTCATAACTACCATATTTGGTTCTAAAGGCAGTTAAGTGCTCATCCCCCTCTTTGATTCTCAGAAGGTTATATGCACCACGCAAATCTATCTTGGAGAAGATAGTGGAACCGTTGAATACGGTAAGAAGCTGGTTCATAGGAGGAACAGGGTATCTGTTCTTCCTAGTGACAGCATTGAGTTTGCGGTAGTCAACACACAAACGAAGACCTCCATCCTTTTTCTTGACAAAAAGGACAGGTGCTCCTGTTGAAGAGGAGCTTGGTCTGATGAAACCTTTCTCTACATTCTCTGAAATGTAGGCCCGCAGTGTTTCTGACTCTTGATTTGATAATGAGTAGATAACACCAATTGGAGGTAGAAGACCCTCCAATTCGATATGGTGATCACAGGCGCGGTGTGGAGGAAGTTTCTCTGCTTTCACCTTGGAGAATACATCCAAATATTGGTGATAAGCGGGAGGAACAACCTTCAACACAGTTTCAATTTCTTCTGGCTCTTCCTCCTCATCCCACTGCTCCTCCAGGGATGCATGAAAAGATAAGGGAGGAAGGTCCATATCCCCTTGGAAGAGATGAAGTGAAGATATGGCAACATCTTCTCCAACATCCTTTATCTCTTTGAAGACTTCATCTCTTGATGGAAGTAATGACTGAGAGGGAATTATGGAAGGGATATGGACAGAAGAAGGGATGGAAGGTGTCTTAAGTTCACCAGCCAGAGCAACACTGTTGACAGCAGTGGCTAAGTCATTACTAGTAGAAGGAATAATACCACTAGAATCCTTATGATTAGAATCATAGGTGATCAATCCATTTTTCCAATCAATAATGGGATTGAAATGGTAAAGGAAATCATAGCCCAATATCAGGTCTTCTCCTTTGGGTGAATCTATGATAAAGAAATCCCATTCAAAGCTTGGGAAGGAAGGCAAGTCAACTACCCACTTGGTATAATGGGTGATGAACAAGGCAGGGGATTCATTAGAATCCAAAATGAAAAGAGGAATCTTTTCAGGGAGCTCTGACAGAGTCAATGAGTACTTGAGAACAAAATTCTTTGCAATAAAAGAGTTTGTAGCACCAGAATCAATGAGAATACTATAAAAAATATCAGAGACAGAAGAAAAAATGAGAAATTTTAAAGATTTCTTGACACTAGTATTCAGAGTGCACAATTGTGCTCTTGAAGGAAATAAGTGAGAACCATTGAACACATCATGATTCCCACTCAGGCTTTTCCCTGCTTGCTAGGGAAGCCTCTTGATGATGACCCAGGCTTGTTCTGAGGTCTCTTGAAGCATTTTTCAATTGGGTGCTTTCCACCACAATAAGTACACAACCCCTCTTTAATCCTCCTCTCCTTTTCAGAACCGATTAGTTTATTGTCCTTATTGAGGAGAGCAGCATGGGGCTTGTCCTTTGAAGATTGGAATTGCTTGCCCTTCTTGTTCTTCTTCTGGTGAGGCCTCTTTGAAGATGAGTTTTGAGGAGGCCTAGATTGATTGGATCCAATGACTGGAGGCTTCTTTTCTTGATTGCCACCCTTTTCCTTCTGCCTCTCATGATATCTTGTGTCTAATTCTAGAGTGACATCCATAAGTTCTTGAAGAGTGTCAAAAGTTCCAGGGTGAGAATCCAACTGATCCAATAATCTTGATGCCAATCCTCTTCTGTAAACATGGATATAAGCTCTTTCCCCCCAATCTCCAATTCTTGACATTAAGCTTCTGAAATCTGCTATGTACAAGGAAACATGACCACTTTCCTTCATCCTCAAATTGTCCAACTCTTGTTCAGCTTTCCTGACTTCATTGGGGTCACCAAACAGAGTGAATAACTGAGATTCAAACAAGGGCCAATTATTGAGGAGGTAGGAAGGGTCTTCATTGGAAATATTTGAGAGGTAAGGTTCAATCCATTTGCCAGCTGTACCAGTAAGAAAAGAAGTTGAGTACAAAACCTTCTTCCTGTCAGAGAAGAAGTTTGCTGGATCATTATGGAAAATTAGTTGACAGGATTGGATAAATCCTCTCAACTTATGAGCTTGAGTACCATCAAAAGAATCAGGTGCCTTCATGGATGGAGTCTTGAAAGCAGGGGCTTTGGAATTGTCCCTGGGGGCAACTGCTTGAGTGAGTTGTCCCATGAATTGAGTCATCTGCTCCATCATCTTGAGGAGACTTGGGTCAGTTTGAGAGACAAGAGGTTGACTAGAAAGGGCTAGATTAGAACCCTGAGGCACCTCTGGAGCATTTGCCAAGGCATCTGCCACTTCCGTTTCCCCAGAATCATCCTCTTCCACAGACTCTTCCCCCTCTTCATCTTCAACTTCCCCTAATCTTGCTCTTGCACCTTCAGACATGCCAGGGTAGCCACCCAAAAGTCCAGAAAAGGATCTTGATCTTCTAGATTTCATTCCACCTCTTCTTGAGGGTGCTGCTCCTTCCATTGGTGGTCCTCTGTCCAAGTTTGCACTCAGTTGATGAACTGATGGTGTGCGGTCAAGAGGAGCCCTTGCTGTAGGAGTGAGAACAGCTGGAATTTTCTGGGATCTAGTATTCTTGGCTGGGGGGCTATGCTGAACTGGCATTATGAAAAGAATTAAAGTAACTTGATGGTATTAAGAAGAATAATCAGATTTGGCCAAATCAATCACGATAAAATCTTGATGAATCTTGAGGAATCAATTCAAATCTTGAGGAATCAAATTCAATCAACAATCAAATCAATTCAATCAATCAACAATCAATTCAAATCAAATATCAATCAATAAGTGTCTTCAATATGAAATCAAGTCTTGAGGAATCAATCATTCAGTTCAAAATCTTCAGAAATCAATTCAATATCTTGATGAGTTAAATCAAATCAATAATCAAAATCAATTCTTGAGGATCAATCAATATCTTGAGAGTTCAAAAGTCAGTCAATAATCCAAATGAAATCCTGAATCAATAACCAATCAACCAATGAATCCCAATGAATAAACCAATCAAATGACCAATCAATTACTCCTGAATAAGACCTGAATAAAAACACAGAGAAAATTTGATTTGATAAAAATAAAATGAAGTGATGAAATGGTCAGCAATGATTAAGAAAGGAAAAGAATCAATTTTCATGAGAATGAAAAGAATGAGATGAAAATTGATAAGAGAATGGAAATTCATAAAAAATCATAAAAATCATAAAATCATGAAAAGGTCATAATTGATGAATGAGAGGAAATGAATGTAAATGAATGAAAAGAAAGAATCAAATATGAGTTAATTAATTTAATGTCACAGGGGCTCTTCGAAGTGAAGAGGGCCTGGCACTCAGTAAACTGGGACTCACTTATGGAGGGCTCAAGGATAGGATAAGATGAGATACACTTAAGAGTGTTAAAGATGAATTACTAAAAGGATGAATATAAGAAAAGCAGCAACAAAAGAAATAAGAAGAAGAAAATAGAAGAGCCAACCACAAACAAGTCCAAGTCCACTGTTTCAACCTGTCAGAATGGAAAGAGAAGGGTTAATAAGGATATGGCCACCCAACTCATACTGTACAGGCGAAGAAAGAAAAGAGGCAAAGACTAACTTAAGATTAAATAAATATAATACCCAAAATATAAGGATAAGAATATTCAGTTAATAATAAATCAACTAAAATTAATTAACTGGGGAAAAGTCCCCAGGGGGGAGAAAGAGGGGCTGGTATATGTGAGAATCACCAGCCCTCATCCAGAGAAGAATTTTCATGAGAATAATTGATTGTTGAATTGAGTCTGGCCAATACAGGTCCTGTACAGCTGTACAGGACCTGTACAAGAGGTGTGGTGTATTTGAGTGATCATACAGTTTCATACTGGTGTATTGAAACTGTATTGGGTGAATCCATCCTGTACAAGTATTGACAGGCTGTATTGATGTACCAAACTGTATGCATGTTTCAGAATGAAGATTGCTGAAACTGACTGCTGATGCAGATACTGGATTTGCTGATTTGAGGTGTTTGAGTGGGTGTATGAATGAATACCCTTACCCCTGATGGATGGTTGTTACAGTATCCCCCTCTTGAAACTGGTGGGCTCCTGAACACCATAATACCCTGCCACTGTTGAGTGGCATCTCAATATCCCCACATTTTTTCAAAAAATTTTCTTTTTTAAATTTCTTTCCTCTTGACCATTATCCTGAAAATCCTTTATTACTTCTTCCCTGCCAAATTCAATTGATTCCCCCCTTTCTTTTCAAATTTGAGTGAGTATCCCTTCCAGAGTATGCAATTCTTTCTTTTGATTCAATCAGTCCTGTCTTGGGATGTGGCCTTGGGATATATCCCAGAATAAAGGCCATTGAGCACTTGTGCTCAAAAATTGGTGCCCAATGAGTATATGACTTGTACTCATTGGCCCAGACTTAATCCCTTCAATGAGCCTCCAAGGGGTCTTGTCCCCATGATCCAAGGAATTGGCCTCGGGCAGCCCTCCCAGTGGGTTTGGACTGTGGCCCCCATCTTGAGTGATCTTGATGTATCTTGCTTTTTATGGCCTTTTTGGCCTTGCTGGGTGTTTTGGTGATTAGGGCAATTTTTTTGATTTTTTGGGTTTTTTGGCCATAATAGGCCTTTTGATGTTTTTGGGATCCTACGGTCCGCGGTCCGTACGCCGCGGTCCGTGGTCCGCGGTTCGCGGTCCGTGGACCGTACGCCGCGGTCCGTGGACCGTACGCCGCGGTCCGCGGTCCGTGGGGGCTATTGGAGGCCCCCAGGACCAAAATGAAGCCCCTGGGCCCAAATTTGCTGGGGACCCAGGATGACCAAGGGGCCCAAAATTGGCCCAATTCCAAAATTCACCATATATGGCCTGGATCCATTGAAGGGGTCCAGGACCATCAAGATCTTGGCCTCCCCAAAGTTGCAGGGGAGGCCCTGGGTGATGAGTTCAGCCCCAAAGGGGTATGAACCTTCACCTTAGAGGCTTTGAGGTGGGGCATAATTGAGTTATGGCCCCAGTTCCTTGAGTCAAATTTCTTTTTCTTGATGTGGAGTGGATTGATTCTGACGTCTTGAATCTTCTGCTTGCACTTTCTTCAGTTATGAGTTCCAAACTGACTGAACTCACTGAATCTTCCCCTTCTGCACCGCCACCGTCTGTTCTTCATGGTTCTGGCGTCTTCAGTCGATTGTCTTCTCCCTCCATGGCGTCTTCTGGCCATTTTGACCCCTCCCAAACATATGATGGGTTCAGAGCAGTTGAAGTTCTTGATCCTGCCTGTACTGAGTGTTTGGCCAGGGGGAAGGATTGCTTTCAACATTACAATCCTCGATCGTCAAAGTGCCATTTCTGCTTCATTGGGAAGAAGCCATGCCGCCGTACCGGATCAACTTTGTCCCGGGTCAAGAGACACTTGTGGAGTAGGAAGGATGGGCCTTATGGGCAGGAATTCCCCATTCTTGAGGAACCTACCCCTGATGCCACTTCTGGATTTTCTCAATGTGAGTGATTTGCATTTCTTGGTTGAATTGATGCTGATATTTTGATGTAGTGACTGGTTCCAGGCAGAGGGATGTGGCCAGGTGGACTAATGTTGGAGGGCCCATTCCGATTGGTGGTAGGCCCATCCACTACAGCTCAGAAATTCCCATTTCAAGGACCAATGCTGATGGAGTGGTGAAAGTAGTGAAGAAGCTAAGAAGAATTGTTGATTCCCCATCAGATCCAGATGCTGAAGGAAGTGATGAGTTGGATGGTGAAGAAGTTCAAGTTATTCCTCATTCAAGTGGCCATCCATCCAGCAATTCCTCTTCTCAACCTCTTGCCAACCCCAGATTCCAAAGCCAAGTGGTTCCCAGCACTCCAAGGACCTTCCAACCAATGCTTGCTTCAATTCCTACTACCCTTCCTCCTCCATCACCAACTACTTCCCACACCACCAGGCCTGCCTTGAATCCAGCAGTAAGACCATCTCCAGTTCAACAGCCCAGAAACTCACCCATAAACACCTCCCGTCAACTCCAACCTGTGGCTAGCTCCAGCAGAAGAAGAGATGGGATGTCCCCTTTGCCGTTTCCTGCCGCTCAAGTATTCCAAAGAAGAGAACGTTGGCCTATCCGGGTTACCAGAGAAGATCCCAACGCGGCTAGTGAAAATCAAGATGCTGTGGCCAGATTGTTCAGGAGAGTTGACAGAAATAGCAGAGAGGTGATTATGTATGCCAATGACAGGACGATTCCAGGTACTGCTTCTGAAGAAATGGCTGCAAAATTTGCCTGGTATGAAGATGAGTTGATAAATGATTTCCAGAGAACTTTTGATGACTTGGGTAGAGATAACTAGTTTCCTTTTCCTTGTTTGTGTTTGGCTTGCCTTCTATCCCCACTCTTATAAATACTAAAAATGAAAAAATAATGGAACCTCCCAATACATGTTTTGGGGAGGGGATGCTGCTGCTTTAAAGAAATAAAAGAAAGAAAATTATACAAGTAAAGAAAGAAAGAAAAATAAAAGAATAAGAGAAAATGAGAGTAAAGAAAGAAATAAAGAAAAATTCCTGATGGCTGGTCCTTCTTGTGGTGAGTTGCTTGATTCTGGCCAAGAAGTGTCTGAAAAATGAAAACCAAGCATTTGATGCTCACAGAGTGGCCAAGGTGATGTTTTACAAGAAGTAGAACCCTCAGGGATGCATACCAGGAGATGGAACTTACTTTCATAACTTCCACTCCCCACCAAGCACCATAAAACTGAAAAGAATTGCCATAAGTGACTTCTGAAATGAATTGCCATAAATGACTTCTGAGATGGATTGCCATAAATGACTTCTGAAATGATTTGCCATAAATGACTTCTGAGATGAATTGCCATAAATGACTTGAAGTAATGAATGTCTTGAATTATGATGATTGGCATAAAATGAAAAGATAATAAAGAAAGAAAATGAAACATAAAGAAAGAAACATTGGGCCATATCTTGATAAGGTCCAAATCGGAGGGTATTGATGTTGTATGCTTCCTGAACCTGTCCAAAGATTTGACAAGTGCTCACAAAGTGGCCAAGGTGATGCTTACAACAACATATGGGTAGAATACCCCCTTAAAGGTGCATGCCAGGAGAGGAACTTACTTTCATAACTTCTTCTCCCCACCAAGCACCATAAAATCAAACTCTTGAGGTGTTTGGACCAGGCTTGTCTGGATACAAAGTGTGAAAATCCTTGACAAGATCTGGTGAGTTGGTAAGTTTGGAAGCTGGTTCCCAAGTGGTTCTTTCTGGGTCTTCACTGAATCCTTTCCACTCTACAAGATACCATAATTTACCTCTTTTGAGTTTTGAGTCCAGAACCTGAGCCACTTCCCATTCTTCTTGCTCCACCACTAAAACTGGTGGTGGCGGCAATTGATGACGATTTGGGATAGTTGAATGCTTTACTTGTTCTAATAAGGACACATGGAATACAGGGTGAACTGTCTTCCATTGCTGAGGCAACTTGAGGTGATATAAACCGGTTACCAACGTCATGGGTTCAATTCCGGTTGGAGACAAGAGGAGGTCTCAATCAAACAACCAGAAATCGCTGGGTTTTCCGCTCCATTGGCGTACAAGGGTTCCGCCCCTTGGGGGTTCCTTGTAGGCTCCTGTTGTGACTAATGTAACTCCATGAGGGTCACATGGGTAATACCATCAGTTACATGCACTTCGGGACGCAGTGCTCTAAACCCAGGGGTACTGTCACATGGTGGAATGTGATCTACAAATTGCCAGTATTAATTGGTCTTTCAACCGGTTTAATAGCCTTTTCGGCAAGAGTTCCCTTTGCTGAGGTCTGGCAGACAGCATTGTGACAGAGGTAAATCAATGGATACTAGTCCAAAAAGGTTTTCAATTACTCCTTTAAGGTTTATCCATGGAAAATATATAAGAATTGACATGGTTACCGGAGTCTAAGTTGCTCTCTACCTCTCTGACACATCAAAATGGTAGCTTACTTGCAATTTTCTTATGATTTAATGAGATTTTTACTTTGTAACTAGGTTCCCCAAAGGTTTTAGCATACTAATTTGGCCAATATCAGCCATGGATCCAAGCTTTAGAGGTAGCCACACCTCAGAGGCCTCAGAAATTTGGTACCCTGGCTCTCTTTGATGTCTTTTGTCCCCCTCAGCTATTTTCACGTCAAAAATAGAATTTCAGGTTCCAAGACTGATATCCACTATGGGTGTATAAAAGCTGTATGTAAGAATACCATAATAGTAAGTTCCACAAACATGCATAACACCATTTTCAGTGTATTTGTGACATGGGATTTCTCACATTCCCGTTATTCTTTCATGAAATTGAGAAAATCAAAAATTTTCACAATTCTTTTATGTGGTATTGAAGTATTTTCCATATGACCACCTCTTAGAGTTAATTTAAGCTTATTCACTCTATGGAGTTACCCTAGGTGAATTTTTGTGTAGAATCCAAATCTGGTCTTAAATCCATGGACTTACATACTCACAAAAAAGTTATTCATCTTTTCTGAAAAAAAATGATCAATTTTGAATATATGAATGACTTATGGGTTATGCATAGTTCAGAATTTATTTTAAATATATTTGTGGCCTACTTGGGTATGTAAAATGTACATCAAGGCTCACAGCAACCCACTCCTGGCCCAAGTGGCACCCAATGGTCAGAGGACTTATTCCACAGTAAGCAGAAAATTATTCCTTTTCCAATTTTAAATTTTAAATTAAATGATCTGAATTTGCCCCCCACTACACCTGCTCCAGGCCCAAGTAAAGTTCCAGATTCTCAAACACCCTCACATGAGACTAATTCCATTTGTGAGCCTGGACATGAGGTGGCTCTGACCCAATAAATGGAGTAAAACTTTGGTACTTCCAATTTTTCCCTTAAATTTCTGTTCCAAACAGCCCCTAATCCCTCCTTACCCCATCTTCAGCTTGTCCCATCATTCCCCCCTCTTCCTTCATCATTGACAATATGCAGGTTGGATCACCCACAACCCCTAAGCCCTCAGTTCCTTTTCCCAAGAGCCCAATTGTCTCCTCCCCCAGAGCAAGAAGCCTCACAATCCCATGATGAGGCCCTTCAGGATTTCACAAACTTGAAATGCACACTCAATATTTGTTGAGCCTTGGTCCAAAAATTGATCAACCGAGTGGTGATAGAGCATTGAGAATTTCTCCACATAATTCCCTTTGTGGAGTCCACTCATTGAAATGAGATGCAGCGGTCAATCCCCAAGGAACTAAACTCCCTCCTTGGCAACACATTCGAGGCCTATCCAAAGGAGGAAATCACAGGGATAGTTTCCAAAATTCTTGAAAACATTGTCTTGGTATTATTTTCGTTTTTTTGTAATACTTTCATTGGAATAATATACTTGTAACAAATTAATGAAATATTTAATTTCTCTCACATTATTTGCATCCTTTTTCTATTCTTATGTGATCAACAGTGCAAATAACCATTTTTGTGAGAGCCCAACAGAATTTGTTACTACCTTTTTCTGTGAGTGAACCTTGTTATTGTAAAATATCAAAATATCAATCATTAACACTTTCCCCAATCTCTGAATACATGGGCCCATATTGTGCAAGAGATTAACTGTCAAACACCCATCTCACCCTACATGTGAGCAATCCACCTGGGATGTGGGAGTCATTGCTAGTACCGGGTTCAGATAAAATGTGTGGGAACTTGAGTGTGAAGAATAGGGATCCTAGACATGTGTAAAAATCTTCATGTGAAGCTCAGGGCTATAGTACATGCATATGACCCTGTGCCTCCGTGGGACTTCTTGGTCTAATGTGTGTCAATGGGGAATACAAACATATTGGGAGGTAATTCCCCCTTTGCAGGATGACCAGCTGGTCACATTATTGAAACCAAGTGATCAGTGTGTTTATTACCCAGCTATATGAAGAATCAATTTACAGTGGCATGCCACCATATGTGAGCCATTTCCAACACTTTTTATTTGAGCCACTGTATATCCCCAATTCCTAACCATCCAATTGTGGTGTATATTGTATTCCACAGTGTATTCAAACACCACACAATTATTGTCTGATCCCCCTCTAACATTATTCCAAAACTCAATCATTGTTTGAATTGGGATGAAATTTTATTACTCTCTGTAATTTGATAGCCCACTTGTTTTCCAATTTCATATTACCCTCAGCTTTTCTGGCACATGGCTTTTGCTGATGTCTTTGAGAATTGAGAGGAAATTCCCACTAGGGACATGAATTTTTTTTCTTGTACTGGATCAGTATAATAAAAGAATGTACTACAATCCCATGCTACCTGAATGAGCCTGTGACATTCAGATAGATCAATCCAAAAACCTCATTTGGGAAGATAAATTTTCCCCCAGTACAAATCTTTGACACATCCATTTTAATTTGGCCAGTCCACTTATCATCTTAAAACACCATCCCAAAGCAGACAATGACACCTCCATATCAACATGAGGTGAATTTTGGAATTTTTTTAATGGTGAAAGTGAGAGTAGAAGCAAATTAAAACTCCCCCTGATTGGTGGAAATTTTGGATTTATAGTTAATTTGATTGAAAGAGGGGACTCCTGATGATTTTTAGTAGTTTTGAATCTTTTGAAAGACTTTATTCTCAACATCTTGTAAGGATTTATGTAGAATGCCACCTACCAGGCACAGAATTTCACCTTGGTTCCGCCATTATTATTTTGAGCCTTCAATTTTCCCAATACTTCCATAAATACCAATTTGTTCATTCTTTGTTCTGAATTTGCACTACCCAATAGTGAGCATGATTTCCTTGCAAAATGTTAAATTTATTGATATTGGGTCTGTGAAATTCCTTTTGTGATAATTTATCCCATTGATTGACCTCAACTTCACTCATTGTTCCAAATGGTCTGAGTCCAATAGGGGCAATGAGTAATCCAATTAAGCAGTTAATAGCAATGCGCCCAAAGTGAGGCAGTTTTATTTGAGTGCAATAATCAATTCTTTGAAATTTTCTGAAATTTATATTTGCTGATACCAGCATTTAAATTTGTGCTATTGGGTGATTTGAGGAAAAAACCTATTTCTTTGGGTGCTTTTGGCCTCATTTTTTTTGTGGATGTTCCACCATTCACAGGTGGTTCAGGGATCACTTGGTATTGAAGTAGAAGACAAGATATCAGATACTTTCAAATTCCATTTGAAGCATGCCATTTTCAATCCTGAATGGCACCCAATTCCCATGTGTGCTCCACCATGCCCAATGTGCTTTATGGGGAACACATCCATGAGCTTCCTGTTGAATCGCAGATGGAATTGGCTCAATTTAAGTGGACTAAATTAAACTTTATTTCATGGGGCCAAATGAGGGTTCCACATGAATTCCAGCTAATAGATATATTATATGTATAAACCTTGATTATAGCTGAGCAATTCATACTTTCCTTCCTCTATAAAAAGGTTTGCTGTGGGTTTCCTCTAATTATCCTTTCCTTTCTTTGTAAATGCCCTTCTTGCGCAGGAAAATGAAATGAAAACAAAGGAATAGTGACTGTTGCATTGTGGTATTCCATACCTTAACCACCAGTTTCAAGATTACCAATAATAATTTATTATCAATATTTCAAAGAAAAAAAAATCAAAGGAGTGAATAAGATGTAATTAGAGCAATATCCATTTATAAAACTGTTAATCCAAGTAGCAAAAATGGAATCTTTGCAAAACAATATCCCATAGGCATATTTTGAAGGAAGAAATGTAGGAGAAATAGTTGAGGATTCATTTAAAAAATGGAAACCAGAGAGCAGGTAGTGCTATTGACCAATAAAGGAATCTGTACTGATTAATAAAAAGTATATATCTCTTATTTTACAAGGTAAATGTCATGGGTCCAAGGAACATTGAAGCCAATTTCAAAAGCATTGTTTGTGGAAGCTTCCATGTTAGCCTTGAGGTATATTTTACATACCAAAATAGGCCACAATGAATATAAAAATAACTTTCAAAAAATTCATAACCCATATTTAATGCATATATCCAAAATTCAGAATTTCTTATTTCAGAAAAGATGAAAAAATGTTTTGTGAGTAAGTAAATCCTTGGATTCAAGGCAATATTTTGATTGTACACAAAAAACTCACCTAGGGTAGTTCCATAGAGTGAAAAAAGTTAAACTAACTTTATGATGTGGTAATGTGGAAAATACTTCAATACCACATAAAAGGACTGTGAAATGTTTGGTTTTCCCAATTTCATGCCAAAATAATGTTAATGTGAGAAATCCCATGTTACCTCTACACTAATAATAGTGTTACACATGCTTTTGGCACTTGATATTACTGTATTTATACATAAAAGCTTGGTAAACCAATAGGGGATATCAGTCTTGAATCTTAAATTACTATTTTTGACATTCAAATAGCTAAGGGGGACAAAAGACATGAAAGAGAGCCAGGGTACCCCACTTCTGAGGCCACTGAGGTGTGGATAGCTCTAAGCCTTGAATCCATGGCTGCTCATGGCCTAACTAGTATACCAAAGCCTTTTTGGAGCAAAATTGGTCACCAGACTGAAGTCCCATTAAATCATAAGAAACTAATAAATAACCTGCTATTTTGACATGAAAAGGAGGTAATGAGAAGCTGTGACTCCTGTAACCATGTCAGTTCTTAATTATTTTTCACAGAGAAACCTTCAAATAGTAATTAAAACCCTTTTTGGACTAGTATCCATTTGTTTACCTCATGGAAACAAGCTATTACTGTGCTATTTGAAATTCTATGAAGACATAAGGTAAAAACTTGAAAAATTTATGAAAAATACAATTATCAGTTAATCGTTCTGACACCTTCAGGACCAATTGTGAAAGGACTCAAAGTTTTACTTACAGTCCATTTTTGATGATTCCATGTCAAACACTGAATTTTCAAAAATTCACAGAAAATAAAAGATGTTGTGAAATTTTCAATAACATTGACACCTTTGAAAAATAAATTTTTATTTTAAAATAAAAGAAGATTCAAAGTTTTTACTCCTTTATTTCTTAACCATAAACTGGTTGGTACTCATATAAAATAACTTACATAAGTAATTATGATAATCTTATTTGGAAACAAACAATGAAATCAATAATACAAGGAGGATTATTGATTTCTCAATCACTTGTTTTTCAGTTTTCTCTATGGCATTCCTCTGCAAGCTGTTGTTGACTCAAAGGAGTCCTCCTCTTGCTGTTTGTTTCCAAAAACATCTTACTATTCAATTATATCTTTAGTACCAAAAAGTAAGTATTAGTTAATCCTTTCCTTAAGTGTTTTAAATCTTTCAGAATCAATCATAAAGAGGTTAAGCCATAGAAATATACTATTCACAATATTATTCAACAATCATATTTTTGTATTACTATTTTGATACCATTTTGATACTCTAAATCCACAATTAATCTGTCAAAATCACTCTTCCAATTCTTTACAATTTATTATTGGAGTATTAGTGAGTGTTTTTACCGAATTATTGAAGTTTTTCTCTAGTAATAGTTTTCTTAATAAATTATAATTATAATTGTTCTTGCAAAAGATAACTATTTATTAAAATAGTTTTATTATCAAATACTTCTTGTAATTGATTCTTGTAGAAAATTACTGCTTACTGTTATAATCACTAGTAGTGTATAACAAGTAGAAGGAAAAATTAAGTGTTCAATTTTTTCAAATTTTTTTATACTAAATCTATTTATTATATTTCATAAGAAAATTCATAGTACTTTTGATTAATAGTAATATTATTAACAGTTCCAGAGACAGATTGTACATGTGGGGGCCTGTTCATTTCTTTTGAACCTTGTACCCTCATTTAATATATTTTTGAGCTCTAAAATATATCAATTTTTATAAAAATGTTTTTTGAGGATTGAAGTTAGAATTATTTTTATTCTTTAAATTGTCTTATAAATATTTTTTATTGAGGAATTTGGATTAATTTTATATTGTTTTTCACATGGCTTTTCACATCCAAAAACTTATGAAATTCTTTTTTAAGTTAATCTGAATAAAATTTTTATATTTTCTTCCATAAAAAGAATGATGTTTTTAATAATATATATAAAACACAAAGAGTAAAGTTATAGAAAATCTTAAAAATATTTCAAACTATAAAAAATAATTTTTCTCTAGTGTCTTTTAGAAAGTACATTGCAGCTGGTGAGAAGCTCAGTAAGAGATATATTACCAGTCCAGAATTTTAAGAAAGCATTGAAGTAACATTTCAATATGAAACAATAAGTAAAATTCACTAAAATTTTACTTATTGTCCTCTGAATGTCCTTATGAAATTTGAAGAATAAGATAAAAAATAATTATAATAATGAATAATTATTATAATTTTGGTGGAAAATATATATATTATTAAATAAATATAATAATATAAATTATATATTGAAAAGATTAATATAATAAAATAAATATATAAATATATAAATATATAAATATATAAATATATAAATATATAAATATATGATAATTAATATATTTATAGCACTTCATTATTGTTACAAACAAATAATAAAGGCCCAAAAAATTGTTTTTCAATGATAAAGAACAATTATAACAATAATGTTACTCATATTAGAGTTATAAATTGATATGGATACTATTTATATTAATTTGAGAGTTTATTGAAAGTAATAATAAAGAGAGATTATTAGAAAAAGAGGAAATAACCTACTTTTAACACTCAATATAATAATTTTGAAAATGTTTATGCCAAAAAATATAAATAAAACTTATTTAAACTGTATTTACAATAAAAATTAAAAGAAATTACAAATATTGTTGTTTTGACATGGATTCAGAGATTTGCGAAGAAATTTAACAAAAAGAATTAAGAATTGATGATTTTATCAAATATGAACTTGATTTTTTGAATATATAATTGCTTTATATAAAAACAAGAAGGAATTTACCTTTTGTTTTGATAATTGAATGTTTTTGTTGCGTCTGAGGGGAAAATAGAGTAAAAAGAGCTCTATTTATAGTAAATTCTTCCCTCCTGGAAGCCAAAAGTCTTCTAATAGAAGTTTAATAATGGTATCCACTTTAATTGATCAGTAGCTTAAGGCTTAGTGATGAGTAAATCATAATGAAGCCATCTTATCTCATTATTGTGCCATGCCATTATTTAGAGTTATCACTAGAAGTATACGTTTGATGACATCATAGGCTTTAAAGAAGCCTAAGATTTGTGGATTTCATTAGTATTAATAATAATATAGTAGTATTCACCAGTTCTATTACCTATATAACTGTTAAACTTAAAATAAGATTACAGTAAGTGATCATAAATGATCAATTTTAAGCTTAAACTTTGATCATTAATATCTTCTAAGCTGTACAGGCTACAGCTAATCAGAGAATGTATTCTGATATGGTAACATGCAATAATGAAAATATCAAGAGAATTCAATTACATCATCAAAACTCTATTTTCAATGATTTTTCTTGTAACTCATCTTTTCTGTCAAAATTCACTATTTTAAACTTCAAGCCATGATTTCAAGGGGTTGTACCTTGAATATAATGATATAAAATACATATATTTAACATATGAACTAGTAGAACCTGAATATCAACCTAATTCTAAGCTTGGACTACATTCACAATAAAGTGTTCAACAGCTATAGACATTTTATTCAACAAACCCTTACAGCTTACAACCTTGTTTATAGCTTGTCAAATTGAATTTATATGTGTATTCCTACAGTAATTATGTGGTAACTTTATTTTTGGTTTAGCTCCCTATCATGTTTATTCTAAGAGATATGAGATAAAAACCATGGATATATGCACTGATCATAAAAGTGCATATATTCAGGTCATTCCCTTAAATATTTACTTTAAAAATATGAAACAAAAACTGTATATGTGTAGCTTTTCTTGGGAAATAAAATGGTACAGTTTTTTTCACATTCTGTTTCATTGGCTTCTGAGATAAATAAGAATTTGTTTCTTTTCATGGTATTCTTACTTATTATTCATTAATTATTGACTTCACAGATATGCCATAAGAATGATATATGTGTATTTTATCATGTGTAATCTGATTGTTTAATTTATTTCACATGCTTACCCATTAGATTATAAGTTAATTAAGAATTTATGCCTATTCATGGCGTTTTCACTTATTTTAAGATAATTATTTTAAAAGAATAATTATTGTAAATTTTTCTTGTGACCTTTTTGGATATATGTTCATAACTTAAAGACTCACATTCTCTAACACCAAAAAAATTGTACCACAATCTGATCTAGTTAACTAGTGTATCATCCACTCTCCTACCTCTTCATTAGACTTTCTTAGTCTTGAAGCTCAATAATGTTTAACATTTCTATTCTCTTGGCCTTCTTTCATTTCTTAACCTTCTTAGTAGCTTACCAGCATTAGTTATATCTTTCTTGAGTAGCCATTCATCTTCTTGAGTTGTGTTTCTATACCTCACAAGGTATTCTCTTTCTTTTTTGCTTCTATTCCTTCTTTCTTTAAGGACTTTTACCATTTTCTTTTATTCTCCTTCTTCTAGAGGGGTAATTACAAGCGTTGGTTTATTTCTTAGGGGAAATAACTCTTTTTCACTTGAGCTGTAAGGTTTTATCAGGCTTGCGGGGAAAGCTTGGTGTTTTTTCATTAATTCATCTGTGAGTTCTAGTTTCACAGCATTAGGACCATGTAGTGCCTTTATCATGAATGGTCCTGCAAAGGAATCTTTCAATTTCTTTGGGCCTTTGATATTATTAAAATTCAGAGTTGATACTAAGACCAGGTCTCCTACTTTAATATTAGGGTGGTTTATGACTTTTATCCCATCTTTCTTTTGCATACTTGAAAGAATCTTGCATATATCTGTTTGAATTATGTATTGTGATTTGAAGCATCATTTTTGAACTACTTACTGTTGGATTTATATTCACTAAATCCTTTTTAAGAGTATCATATGAAAGTCTTGGATTCCATCCCTCTTCCAACATTTCTGGTGTTTTACCAGTTGAAGAATGGATTAATTTTTTATATGGCAGCTCAAGAGCTGGTATTAAGGTACACCAATCATGGATAAAGCCATCAGAGTCTTTGAATTCTAGGCCATAAGAACAGAATCTTCTGATCATTTCTTCTAAGTTTTGTATCATTCTTTCTACCAGACCATCAGTTTGAGGGTTGTAGGCTGTGAAGATTGATGACTTTGTGCCAAACAGGTTATGGAGGTTTTTCCATAATGCTGAGGTGAACTTTGGGTCTCTGTCACTTATAATATTTTGAAAAGTCCTGTATGGCTGATAACTTTATTCCATATCATTATTCTGTGTCCATATCTGTGTCATCTTTGTGACATGGTAAGAACATTGGAGTTTTTCTGTACCTGTAAACTAACACTAGGCATGCATTATAACTTCTGTCTCCTCCTGGAGGTATGGCTGTTACCCAGTCCATGTGAACTATTTCCCAAGGCAATTTTGGTTCTTGAATCTGGATCATCATTCCAAATTGCTTTCCTGTGGCTATGTTTGCTTTTTGAAATCTGTCACAGGTTCGGAAGTATTCTGCAAAATCATTTCTCCAATTTGGTCACCAAGAGCAGGTTTTTACCCTCTCTAGTTTTCTGTCTTCTGAGAGATGTTCAGATGCAACACTATCATAACATTCATGTAGTATAGTGTTTATCAGAGTTATATATATTAAAGTCATAACACATGTATATTTAGTCCTATGATAGAGGATTCTATCAAGGAGGAGGAATATTCCTTCATCATATGCGTTTTTCCATGCTTCATCTATTTTGAATGAAATTGATGGGTCTTTATGGTCTTTCATTAGAGGTTGGCATTATATATGACAGTTCTTGTCCATCTTATAGATTTCTTTAACTTTGTGAAAGAATTTTGTGCCAATATCTGTGACACCATATGCCTTCTATATGATGTTCTTCCTGTGGTACCCATGATGGGTTTTCAAGTGTCTTTGCTAAAGCCCATCTGCATTTTTATGAATATTTCCAGATTTATGAACTATAGTCATATTTCCCCTTTATTCTTGAATAGAAATCTTCCATCTCAGCATGTGTATATTTGGTGTCTTCATGTTTGATAAATATTTTTTAGAATTACAGTCTGTTATCACATCAAACAATGTTCCATCCAAATAATAGTGCAATGTTTCTAACTCCCACATTAGGCAAAGACATTTCATTTGGATTTCTCCATATCTTGCCTCTGTTTGTTTGATTTGTCTTGAAATAAAGCAAATTGGTCCTTCAACAGGTTTATCATTGATAACTTGTGTTTTGTGTAGTCCAAAACCTAGTCCTTCTCCACAAGCATAAATGTACAGCTTAAAAGGTAGTTTCCAATTTGGAATTAGAAGAAATGGGGCATTTGTGAGGGCATTTTTCAATTCCTCATATTCTTTGACCCTTTCTTCAGTAATTCAATAGACTTTCTGTTGGTCACAGAGCTTGTAAAAGGATTTGGAAATTCTTGAAAAGTCTTTTATATGCTGTCTGTAATAACCAGAAAATCCTAGAAATAATTGAATTGCTTTTTTTTGGGACATTGGCTTCAGTAGTCCTGCTTCTACTTTGTTTTTATCTATACGAAGACTTAGTCCAGATACAACATGTCCTAGTGCTTTCAGTTTACTGTATGAAAAATGACATTTTTTCAAGGAAATTTTCATATTTACTTGTACTAACTTTTGCAAGACTCTTTCTAGTCTTGTTAAGTGACTGTCCCAAGTTTCTGAGCAAAATATGATGTCATAAATATAGATAATTAACCATCTTTTTAATTATTCTTCAGGAAATACGGTATTCATCATTGTTTGATAATGGGAGGGGGCATTTTTTATACCAACTGGCATTCTTAAGTATTCATAAATTCCACAGTGGACTACTATCCTTAGTAGTTTTTTGGCATCTTCTGTTAAGACATTTTGGTGAAAACCCACTAGATTATCCATGGCTGTAATGAGCTTAGCCTCTGAAAATTGTGTTACTGTCTCATTAATTTGTGGTATTGGATATCTTTCAGGGATAGTATAGGTATTTAGGGCTCTCAAGTCCCATACCATCCTTGTTTTCCCATTATGCCAAGTTATGATGACAGGTGTAGTGACCTCTACTTTTTCATTATGTCCTACCTTTCTTAACACTCCAAGGTCCATTAATTCTTTAATGTGTACCTCTAAGGCTTCTCTAGCTCTTGGGCTATCTGGGTAAGCTGGTCTTCTTAATAGGGGTGGATAAGGCTTTTCCACATTAACTATAATGTCTACTTCATGCCCTATGATTACACCTAGTGGTTCTTTGTCAGTTTCAAAGGGACTTTTGTATTTAAACAAGAGATCAATCAGTATTTCTTTCATTTTTTCTGTTAATTCTTGATTGAATTCTGCCTCATTAAGTTGTTCATTTATGAAGGATTGTTTCTCTGGGCTTTTCTCTTCATTTTTTATAAATGTAATTTATTTTTTGTTATTTAAAAAATTAAATTTCTGTCTCTTATTGTCTTCTATGTTAAAATATCTGTCCTTTTGATTAGAGATATCTATGCCATAAATTGACAATTGATCATTTCCCAGCATAAAATGGCTACTAGTACAGTGGTCTATTACTACAAACTCTACTTTCACTCTTATACATTGGGAAGGGTGAGGAGAAATTGAAAGTAAGTCAATTATTCCAAGGGGCTTGATGCTTTCACTTGCACTACTAAATATAACATCTTGTATTGGTATAAGTTTTTCTTCCTGATGTGGTATAATGATTTTTAAGTAATCTTTACCAACACAGGTACATTATGCCCCTGTATCTAAGCTTGCTTATGCCTCTTGGTTTTCAACTATAACAATACTTATACTTGATTTTCCAGCTGTATCTGCCATTCCTCTTGCTGGTTTGGTTCTATACAGCTCGGCATCCTGTATTTTTGTGAGGCTTGTATTGGATGTTCCAACTTGTGGTAAGTTGGAATTTACATCCAGTAATTCATATGTTAAAGAAATAATATTAGTTTTTGCATTAATTATATGAATTTCATCACTTCCTGAGGGTTCTGACTCTTCAGTGTCTTTTTCAGACTCAGATTCATCTTCTTTGTCATTGTGGTCTTCTGTTTCCACATTTTCATAGATTTTTGCCTTTTTAAGGCAATTATTGGCCAAGTGTCCAATACCTCCACATTTATGGCATTTCCTTTGCTCATTAGTGTTGGGTCTATTGGGGTTTAAAGGTTATTTTGGTTTATCTTTCTTTATTAATGGTTTGTTTGGACTTTTAATGTCCAATTTTTTCCATGTTCTGCCATTTTTTGTTCTTTTCACTATATCTTCTAATGCGTTAATATACTCTCCTGTGGAGCATGGCTCTATATACCTGCTTCTTAAGGAATTTTCCATCTACCCTCCACATTTCTTTAATATTTTCATATGCACCATTTTCTGTGACATTTCTGGATACAGTGCATTTAATATTTCAGCTTGTTTTAAGAACCAAGCCAAAGTTTTATCCTTATCTGGGTCAAAGAAGGAATTTTCAAATGCATTTTCTATCTTGTACCTCCAGGCATCATTTGCCCACTTGGTGATTATTTCATTTTTCCACCAAGACCAGTTATTTTTGCCATTTGTTTGTCTTATTCCATAATACCATATATTTGCAGATTTTTCAAATAATGAATTTAATCTGGCAGTGATTTATTCCTCTGGTATGGCATACTATTCTTGTAACATGTAAATTGTTTTAATAAATGACATATGGTCATAGTCACCTTCACCTGTGAATGTTGGTCATTCTGTTAATTGAGGTGTTTCTTTCATTGAGACTTTCTTATTGTCCGGATGGCTTAAGTATGTTATGAATGTATTATTTATTTCCTCTTTTGTTTTAACAGAACTTCTTATATTATAAAATGGTGTTGATAACTTTTGCATATTTAAGTCAGCCTCAGTTATTTTATCAGTTTTCTCAGTAATGAGTCTTATTCCACTTTGAATGTCATCTTTAAGATTCATTCTTGCTTCATCACTTTTTTCTACCTGGTCTAGCAGTAATTTTTAATGTGATGAAGTCTTTCCATCAAATATTTCT
This sequence comes from Austropuccinia psidii, assembly GCA_023105745.1. Lineage (NCBI taxonomy): Eukaryota > Fungi > Basidiomycota > Pucciniomycetes > Pucciniales > Sphaerophragmiaceae > Austropuccinia > Austropuccinia psidii. The sequence continues at coordinate 1,488,701 of JALGQZ010000002.1, forward strand.
ACACAAATACTTAATTTGTTTAATTTTTCTGTAATATTATCAATAATCACAAAATAATTATTGTCAAAGTTTTTTCTTTGACAACTTTCATTTATTTATACAATTTCTGTTGTCCTTGTATTAATTTTTGAGTATTTTCAATTGAAACCTTTGCTTTATTATTTGCAACCAATAATTTAATGTTATCAATTTCTTTTTTATTTTGTACAACAATTTTTGTTAAAGATGATAGATTTTTATTTATTTCTTGTAAGGATAATAAGCTATCTTTAATGTATTTAAGAGGTGACATACTATTTTTAATTTCTGTTTAAGTATACACAAAATCAAGAGACAAATTTATTCCTTTGGGAAATGAGTTGTCTCATTCTTTGTTCTTTTTTGTCCTTGAATTCCATAAAGGTTCTGGTCATGTTGAATACATTGTCCATGGCATCTTTTTGGATTCTTGGGATCCTGTATCTTGGTTAATATGATTTCCTACAGTTCTTGTTCTTGCTCTTCTTCCCTTCTTGGAGAAGATGGTTGGCTTGAGGCTTTCTGGTAGAAGCTACTGGGACTTCTTCCTTGCCTTCCTCCCTCTTTTTGGCATGGTATTCCTTGATCTTTTTGATTTGAGGTTTGGATGGTAGTAGATTCCATCCATTGGAGTATTTCACTATTTCCTCCTCTTTGAGGAATTTTTTTCAGGCTGTGCCAGGAGTTCATCACTCCTTGGTGGATTTGTGGCAACATTTCCCAATCCTTGTCTTTGTGAACTGTGTAGTACTGTTTCTACGGGCACATATAAATGTCTATTTGAGCCTTCTGAATGTGATTTATATCTGTTGGAGTTACTTATACTTAGCTCTCACTCTTGTTCAGATATCATGGGCATTTCTGGGGCTTGCCTTTGAAATATGGTACTTCCTTGTGTGGATTCTGTTCCACTTGGTATTTTTCTCTTTCTTTTCCCTTTTAAGGGATCAACTCTTCTTCTGAGTCCAGCTCTATCTGATTGGATGGATTATTAGGATCCTCTTCTAGTATTCATAATTGAGAATATAAAAAGATTTCAGGATACCAAATTTTCATTTTATGGAAATTTAAAGAGAGGTACTCACCTTCAGAGTCCTGAATAGTGGGTTTTGGAAAGACTAATTTATTAGCTTTCTTTTTCTTATTGACAATAGATTTTGGAGAACTTGGACAAGTTTCTTCCACCAATATCTCAACAGTGGCTTGATTATCCTCTATTGGGTTTACTGAAAACACTAAAAAAGACAAATAAATATAACTCTTTTTTTCTAAAAGGGTTATTTTTGATAAGATATGGCAATTCCCACATGAAAATTGCTTTTATATCTTTTAATGAATAAAATAAATCTGTAAAAAAGAATAAAAATAACTTCTTATATTGGTTTTTTGTTCTTTATTATTTTTTATATTTTTGTTTGTAAAGAATAAAATAAAATTAAGATGATTCCTTTTAAAATTGATTTAAAATATAAATTTATTTTTAATTTCTAAATATCTTTTTTGATCACTAGAGTCACTCAAAAAAAGTTCTTACAAGTATAAGGATGTGAAAGACCATGTGTAAGACAGTAAAATTGCTTTCCAAATGACTCAATAGCTCTTGAAATCAATAAATAGAGAATTATTATAAAATTTTGTAACTATAAATATAATTTATTTTTTAAGAATCCCAATTTGAATCTTTTCAAAGGTTGTTTAAGTAAATGTTATGGCCAGGCCCCCAAATGTAAGGTTTGACTATGAAAAAATAAGTAAAAATAACTAATATTTTACTTATTTTCCTCTAAATTTCCTTATATAATTTGGAGAATAATATGAAAATTAATTATAATAATAAATAATTATTATAATTATGGCATAAAATATTTATATTATTAAATAATTATAATAATATAAATTTTATATTAAAAAGATTAATATAATAAAATAAATATAAAAATATATGATAATTAATATATTTATAGCACTTTATTATTGTGACAAACAAATAATGAAGGGTTGAAAATCTTTTTCAAGAATCAAAAAAATTACAACCATAATATTACTAATATTAGAATTATGAACTAATATAAACACTATTTATATTAACTTAAGAATTTATTAGAAGTAATTCTAAAGAGAAAATAACCTACTTTTAACACTTAATACATTAATTTTGAATAATTTTACGCCAAAAAATGTAAATACAACTTATTTAAATTGTATTTACAATAAAAATTAAAATAAATTACAAGTATTCTTGTTTTGATGTGGAATTAGATATTTTTAGAGAAATTTCACAAAAAAAATTAAGAATTGATTCAATCGCATCAAAATTGATTACTAAATTAAATATGGAATTTATTCTTTGAATATATAATAGCTTTATATAAAAAGAAGAAAACCTATACCTTTGGTTTTAATAATTTAATGTTTTTGTTGCGTCTGAGGGGGAAATAGAGTAAAAGGAGCTCTATTTATAGTAAAATCTTCCCTCCTAGAATCCAACAGGCTTCCAGTAGACATTTATCAATGGTATCCACTGGAATTGATAATTAATTTAAGCATTAGTGATGATTATATCATAACTAAACCTTCTTATCTCATTATCACACCATTATTTAGAGTTATCACTATTACTGTACTTGTGATGACAACATAAGCTTGGAAGGGACCTAATAATTGTGGAATATATTATTATTAATCAGAATCCAATGATATTTACCAGTTCTATCACTTATATAACCGTTAAGCTTAAAATAAGATTACAGTGAGTGATTATAAATGATCAGCTTTAAGCTTAAACTTTGATCAATAATAACTTTTACATTATACACGCGAAAGCCAATCAGAGAGTGGATTCTCATATCTTAACATGTCAGACCTAAATTCCAAGAGAATTTCATTACAGCATCAAAAAAAAATTTGATGATCTTTCTTGTAACTCATCTTTTCTGGCAAAATTCACTGTTTTAAACTTCAAACCATGATTTCAAGGGGCTGTACCTTGAATATAATGATACAAAATAAAGCATTCTTCACTTTTGAGCTATCAGAACCTGAATATCCACTTCATTTTAACTTTGGAACACTTTCACAACAAAGTGGTCAACAGCTATAGAAATTTTATTCAAGATAGGCTTACAAGCTATAACCTTGTTTATAGCTTGTCAAAACAAATTTATATCTGTATTCCTACATTAGTTACATGGTAACTTTTTTTTGGTTTAACTCCCTATCATGTGTATTTTAAGAGATATGAGATAAAAACTGTCAGCCTGTGACTCAAAACCAGAGCACAAGCATGACAGCCAAATACCATAAATCAATGGTATAGCCACAATTCCTAGCTTTTCAAGAATTTGTCAAATCTTAAGTGTCATTGAATATTCAATATCAAATTTCCAGCCTGACCAAATATTCAGAATTGAATTTGAGCTACCTTAAAATATTTGAAACCAAATTTTGAAGTCAGTTTTTGGGAATCATGAAAGAAATGATTACATGAATACTTTCATTTATATATAATTTGAGTCAATTTTTTCTTATATGTTGATTCTAAATCATTTTGAGCCTTTGGTAAAGACCCATTAGCCCTCTAGTATTTTTGCCATAAATTATTAAATACACATAAGAAATACTATGGGGTATTTGTTTATCAAATAAATGGAATTCTTATTCCATAAATGGTGCTGTTAATGTAACTTATGGTATTTTCAATTCCCTTCATGCCATTAATTTTATTTATGCATTTTTTATTACATTAATTTCATTTATATTATGGATGATACCATTCATGTTACTTTTTGAATTTTTGATACTATTCATACCATTAATGGCATTTTTCATGAAATTCATGTGATTTATGGAATTTTAACAATCATTAAGCCCAAGAAGTTTCACAAAATATAGGCTTCTTGTTTTTGAAAGATTGAATTCATTTTTTAAAAATAATGAGGAAATTCATAAGGAGGCATTTTTTTAAAAGAAATTGTCAGAGGAATTTGCCAAAAAAATACTAAAAAACACAATGCAATAAATATGGGTAAACAGAAATGACAAATTCCTAAAAAAAATTTCATTTCCTAAGGATATTTTTAAAAAAAAAATGTTACTCATATGTTTTCACAAACAATTATGTGTTATCTTTTATTATCATTTACAAGCATAAATATTCTATGTGAAAATTTAGATAATCATGTTATATATAGTTCATATAATAGCAAATTCTTAATATTATCATTCAATGATATTAAGCTGGACTAGATCAGAGTATGGTCATTGTCATGAAAAGTTCAAAATGAAGAACTTTGGCCATAAAAAATTGCAAAGAAATACACCTAACAAAAACTCAGGTTGCCACTATGCAAACCAAGTTATATAAAAATATATATTCTTCACCATCATAATCTTTCAAACAGAAGCAATAAAGTTAAAATATATGTGTTAATTATTGATTTCAAAAATAGAATTTTAACAGAAAGGATTAGTTATTTTAAAAATAGAATTGTGAGTTTTTGACAGAAAATTATTATATCACTTCAGTTTTAATTGAAACAATTGCTAAATAATAAGCTTCTGATTAATAGAATCAATCTAAAATGACTGATATACTACAAAAAAGTATTTTAATTTGCATTATTTTTGGATAAATTAAATTTTTTATGATATCATTTCAAGAGAAAATAATTTAACAAGTAAAAATAAAAAATTAAATTATTGAAGATTATCATACCAAGGATGCATACTTTCATAAATCCCATTAATTAACCAAGATTGTAAACACATATTTACCTCCACAGAATCACATGAAAGTGATGTGCGCTTGTTAGTAATCAAGTTCCCAGCTTCAGAAAATACATGTTCACTAGTTGCTGAGGTTGCAGGTATTCAAAGGTAATCTCTTGCAATTTTGGATAATATTGGAGACCTATTTTTGTGGCTCTTCCCCCATTCAAGAATGAATATTGAATAATGTGGTGAATCAGTTTGTAAATATTCAAGAATTTTATTAGTTTTATTTTTTTGTTTAGACATTCTTTCTTCAAAAGGATGAAATTGCTTTAGATTAGTTGAAACTGTTTCAGAAACTTGAGGTTCTTGTGAAAAGTTGATTGCATATTCAGAAGAGTATTCAGCATATACTTCTTTGAAATGTTTGAGTGCTTCATCCTTATATCTGATTGGATTGGCATCACTGTTTCTTTTGTCTTCTTGCAACAAATCATGCTGAGTAAACCATGTAAGCTTGAATCATGGGTCAAGAATCAAGCACATAGCACAGGAATTTGATCTAATATTGTAATAACTTTCAATCTTTGAATATGCTTGATCAGCTGCATCAAATAATTGGGATTCTCTTGAGACTTTGTTTTTGGTTTTTTGGCATGTTTCAAGAAGGAGTTGGTACCAAGGCATTACTAACCCAAGTGAAGGATAAGAATCACCTTGAACCCTTTAGAAATTCAGATATTTGCAGAAAAAAAGTCCAGTCATCTCCCAAAATTACATCCTGCATAGTTATAAAGGAATGAAGTGAGATTTATATTTCAAAAATATAATCAGGTAGGGAGACATACAAGGCATATATCATGATGAATGTCAGCTTTTTCAATTGCATGGGAAATGGTTTTCTGTTTTTTTCTACTAAAATTTTTTTGGCTTGAGCTTTTAAAGTGATTTGTTTTTTGTTTTGATTTTTGAGACTTATTTTACTCATAAATAAAATCATCAAAAGAGCTCTTCTGCTTCAATTCTGAACAAAGCATTGAATATGTTGAATTCCATCTAGTAGAATCTTCAGCCATTTTCTGGTTTGGTGGCTCTTTATTTTTTTCACAAATGCATTTGAAGTGTTCCCATGAGGTGTTTGATCAACATATTAAATGTACCACCTTCTTAAGCTTATCAAGTAATCCATCAAGCTCCTTTAAAGAATCCTTTGCAGCTAAATTAAGAATATGTGCAAAACATCAAATGTGTGACCCAAAACCTTTCAGAAAGTTACTTTTAACAGCAAGATCAATAAATGTTGGATTTGATGAAGCATTATCTAATTTTATGGCCATGATTTGATTACCAATTGGTGAGATATCCAAACTATACAAATTATTTGAAAAATTAGATAAATCACTGGAGGTATCTATTTGAATTGCATCACGTTTTGATCCCCTTGATTTTGAGAATGCTCAATAAAGAAATCATTAAGCATATCCACAATTTTCGTGTATATGTTTTTGCCGGTATGAGCTTCAGTGAACTTGGAAAACCCAATGGTTGTGGTGAATGGTTTCCAATCAGATAATATGTAATGAGCTGTGAGAGTAATATATGACATTCTGCCTGGGCCAGATCAAATGTCAGTAGAAAATGAGAACCATGGTGCTTGTGAATTGATAAAGGTAAATATATGTTCTTTATCATTCAGAAACTTTTGCTTGATTTGTTTGGAACTTTTTGTGTCAGAAATTAAGTTAATTTCCTTGTTGAGGGTACAAATAAGCTTTTGAAATTACTTGTATTTAACTAAAGCATATGATTGTTGATCTTGAATTATGAAGATTACAATATCATCAGTGACATTATTTTGTAAGTGGACATTCATACTTTTTATTATGCTTCCATGCGTTTTTGATAAGTTACTATGTCCTTCAGTGTTCTTTTCTGAAATTCCTAAAGCCCATATTTCCTTATGAAATGCTTTCAGATGAGAGACCAGGTTTCTCTTGGTTCCTTCATGATGTTTAATTTTCTTTGAGCACCCATCAACTAAGCATAACTGGTACCCATTTCTTGCTTGGGAAAAATAACATTGTGCAATCTGAATTTAGTTTACTTTGGAGTTTGAAGAGTGATTTTTTGGGAAAGACAGTGAAATTTGACTGGCAGATTTATTGGGATTCATTAGGGTGCTGATTTGACTCATAATAAGTATTTCTAAAGATGGTTTGGTCAAAATTAATATTAATTTGAAGAGAGTGAATAGAAAAACAGATTGATCGTGGCCAAGCCACATGAAATAATTAGGGTTGGAATGTATTTAATGTGGGAATTTATTAATTATGTACAAATTTGCATGAAATTCAATATAACTGACTGACAAATTACTATTACAATGAGATAATTCAATAATAATTTATTGATTTTTTGTTATTTATTGTTTGATTACTTAATATTTACTTCTTCATTGTTATAAATCAAGCAGAAAGTCCAGAAAGAATAAAACTTAAATAAAGGACCATAAAAATAGAATAATAATAAGTTTAAGTTCAAAATAAGCATAATAATAATTGATCTGATTATGGATTTTTCCTCATAATCATAGTTATTTTTATCAGATAATTCTGAAATATATATAAAGCTAAATATTAAAATTCAAAAAATATATTATAATAAAAATAAAAATAGGAATAAATCAAAAATTTAATTAAGATTCAAATACCAATAAGATTTTTGTACAATTACTGAAATTAAAATCCAAATGAAAGACATAATCAAATCCTAAATAGAAATAAAATAAAAAATATAATGAAAATAAAATAACAGAATAAATATAGAAAAATATCATTAAGTAAATTTACCACAAAAATATAATCAAAAAAGAGAAAATTTCAAAAATATGAAATAGATATATCATAAATTTTCAAAATAATATAGAATTAAAATTAAATTAAAAATTATCCCCCAAAGAAAAATTACTCAAATATCAATTACTAAAACAATTAATTTAAGATATACTCAAAAAAACTTATTATTCAAAAAACATCAATCCAATCAATACTCAATTATAAGAAGAAATATTTTCATAATACAATAATGAATTATTTGTATTATTTTTATTATGTATTTTTATTTTTATTTTTTTATTTCTTTATTTATTATTATTGAAGGATATATAGTTTATTATTATTTCTATGATGACTTATTCATTGCACTTATTAATTCCAAATGATGGATAAATTTGAATATAGCTTATTGATGAAGCACTATTATAATTGAATAATTTAATTTAATAATAATTCATCATCAGCTTATTAATTATATTTAATTTATTTAGTTTTTATTTATTATTTATTCATTTAATTAATAATACCTCCCTTTTTTGGTTTTTTATTTCCTATCTTTTTCATTATTCATTTTGTCTTAATTATGGGTTAACTTGTTAGCTCATTTTATTATTTCTTTATATTTGTATTGGTTGTATTTCATTTTATAGTAATGTTTTGTGATTTATTCCTTTATTAATTATGTACTTTTTTATTTGGATTTATTATATATTCTTTTTGGAATTAAATATTTTTTATTCCATTTAATTACTGATTTATATTTTGATAATTACTTATTTATTGTAGCTAAGACTTATAATTAAATCATGAATTTGAATAAAGCCAATTCCATTTATTCAGTTAGTTATTATTTATGCACTTATTATTATAGTTCATTCAAAATAACTTGAATTACAAAACCAAATTCCAAAATCATTGAAATTGAATAAAATTTACTAAAATTAGTTAATCAAAATTGGTTTAACTTAATTAAAAATGAATATTCATCAGGCATTTTCTGAAAATAAATCAATCCTAATTAAGATTATATTTAACCAAAAAGCATACAGTTCAAACAAATAAAATAAAACAAATTAGATATATCAAAAATCATCAAAAATAATTTGAATTAAATCAAATCAAAACTGAAAGAACTGATGAAAAGTAATTATAACAAATTAGAACTGGTCAAACTTAAGGACAATGTAGTTTTTAGCTTTTATCATTTATTTATTTCTGTATTTTTAGTTTTTTTAATTGTTTGTTTATTTTTAATCTTTATTGGTTAAGTTGCTATTTTTGTTTTTCCATATTTATTTATTATTTCTAATATATGATTCATTTGTACTTCAAACTATTATGAATTAAGATACGAATTATAATCCAAAAATAAATAAAAATAAGTTCAAAATATAATATTCATTTTGTATGAATTTTTAGAATAGAAAATATATAGTACTAAATGTATTAGAGTAAGCTGAAGATAATGGAAAATCAAAAATGACAATTTCTGCTATAAAATTATCATGACATATAAAAAATTGCAATTAATTCCACCTCACAAACATCCACATTGTTTATTACATAAAAGAGAATTATTATAACCTCCGCAACCTCAATTTGTCATAAAATATGGTTATTAATAATTTCTTTTTTTGAATTTTAATTCATTTGTTCATTCTTGAGACTTGAAAAAATATAATTTAAAATATATATTTCTTATTAAAAATGATGTTCCTTATAATAAATGAAAAAATAATAAATTTAATTAAGCTGATTAAAATTCAATGAAAACAAAATTTCCATGCAATTAGACTGAAATTCTTCTTAATTAATTTTATTCCATTTCAAGAAATTGGATTTAATTTTCAGTTTAATTTAGCTTGAATTTTTTTTAAATTAGTTTTAATTGATTTGATTATTATTTATTATAATTAATTAATACTTATTTTGATTAATTAACATCAATTCCAATCAAATATTATTGCTTATGATCAATTGATACTAATTGTCATCAATTAATCTGGATTTGATATATATGTTATTGATTTTTATCAATTATCCTCAATTAAGATTCATTTTAGGTATTAATAATTAATGTTAAGTATCATTTAATTTCAAAAAATCAAAGTTAATGATAAATGATTATCATGAATTTTTATTAAATTATAAATCCATTTGGCATAATTTTTTGTTTACCTTTTCAATTAAATTAATTTTATTCTAATTACTTCAAGTAATCAGAGATATTTTTAATGAAGCTTGATTTATTCTAATTAATTAAGATTAATTGTAATTATTTTTGATATGTTTCATGATATTGAGATCATCTCTTATTAATTGTTATTTATTTTAGTCACTTTTTTCATGGAATTTTCTTTGCTTTAATCAATTATAACGAATTAATATGGATAATAATCAATCAATCATGATTATAAATAATTAAGTTAAATCTTGATTATTTCTAATGAGGTCTCATTTATCCTCATTAATCAAAATCAATTTGAATTAATTTTAATTTTAATTAATCAATATTTATGTGTAAGTATTTTCAAATGGAATTTTATTTTTTTAATTATTTTGTTAAAATTCCTGATATTGTAAGAAAGCATCAACAAGCTTAACAAATTTTATTTCATTTCTATTAAATTCAATTAATTTTTATCTCATTTTATGGATTCAAATTATTTTTGATTTTTTTGTATGGAATTTCCCTTCATGAAGTATTGATTTCAGGAAAAAAGAATAATAATAGGCAATTATTGATTATATGGATTTTCAAAAATTTGGGCATAATTTCCCCCATGTAGGCTACTAAAGATTAATACAACTAATGGTCATGGTGTGGGCCCCCACCATGATGAGAAAATAACCAAAGTAATATGATAAAATAATTCATTTTTAGAGATGTTTAATTCATCTAATTTTAAAGCGTTATTTCACTTCTTATTGTGCTAGGCACTTTCAAAAGAGGCACCAGCCCTATTGGCCTGGACAGCTCCTCCTTTGTGGATATGTTTACCCAAGCCCTCAATTTATTGGTCACCACATGGTGTTACAGCCTCAAGCCATCTCTATGCATGTGCACCCACATAGAGAGGCAAAGCCTTAAGCAACACCCTGCTTTGACCAAGTCCACTGAGAGCTTCCAGAGTTTTTGACAAGTAGACATTTGAGGACAAGAGTGAAGGCAATCACCTAAAATCAAAAGACAAAAAAACAGATTAATTGAGTTGCCTGTTATAGCCTAAAGCAAAAAGGTGCAACAGACATTAAAAGGATAGCCATTAATAAAGACACTGGAAAGAAAGATGCGCAAGATTTCAGTCAAATCAAAATTATTTTTAAATGTTTATCAACAAAGACTTGCCTTCATTTTTGCAAGTTTTCTTAAGAAAACACTGACCACAAGCAAAACCCAGTAAATATTGACACTGTTTTTTGAGAGACTTTGTCTTTGCAAACTGGATAACCCCGTCTGATTTTTTAAGATGGGAAGCAAATTGACACTCCTTACAAGCGGAGCAATTATCATCCTGAGGGCCAGAATCATTTTGATGTGTTGAGTTTTGTTTTTCATTGACATCTATAGCAGCTTGATCCTTTGCTTTCAATATTCCAGAGCAAAAGAATGAAAAGTCGAGTGTGAGCAAGCAAAAACAGAATGATCAAAGGGAAACATGAATTACCTCCAGAATCAAACGGGAAATTCATGGGAGTTAAGTAAGAAGATTTCCATCGACTTTGGGCTCTTCTTTGACTCCTGTGGGGTTTCCTAAAGTAGTATCACCAAGAGCTGCCACTTTGGCAGCAGCCTTTTCATGTTCCTTCTTAAGTCTTTTCTCGCAAACTAGTAAACGTCCTTTTTTGCTAAAGATGGCCATATCAGCAGGTGGATCGTTAATTGGATTGACTGGTTCAAGTTTCTTAGTGAAAATTAAGCAACCATCCAAAAAAGGTGGTTTGAGATCATTAATTAATAAATTAATTTGGAATTCTTCTTCATCCTCAAAATCCAAGTCAAGTTTTCTTCTATTTTGATTTCCTGTACTGCTCATATGGAGTTGTTGCTCTTCCCATGACTGTTGTTGTTTGTTTTAAGCATATGAGAAACAACAAGCATGATTTCTTTTTCGCTGTGACCAGTGATTGCGGACGTTTCCTTAGTCAGCACAACCAACACATCAGCTCTGATCTCTGCTGTGAAAGCTCACTCCATTGCAAACCATTTGGGAATGGTTTTCTCGCAGGTGCACTGTATTTGGGCTGCCATTGAATAAGGAATCGAGGCAAAGCCAATGGTGAGATAGGGATATCGACTCGAGTTGGTTTGAACACTTTGGATTTTGTCCGATTCAGGACAAAATTGACCAGCCTTTGTAAAGCAATGAGCCCATCAATGGCTGAAAGAGGCAATGAGTCATGGATGAAAAGTTTGAAAAGGCAAAAGTAACTCACAAGACATTTTTGAGTTAAAATTGACTGCATTGATTTTATGGAATGAGATTTAGATGAAAGATTATCGTTAGACTTGAGGATCAGATCAATTGAGAGGATGAATCAAACAAGTAAAGAAGAGCCCTACGACTGTAAAAAAAATACAGCCCTAAAAAATAGGGTTATTACAAAAAATTGAATATTAAAAATTAAAAATTATTTAAAATTGATAATTGATCAGAATAAGCGCATAGGAAGAGGTTATAAACAGATACATACCCTAATTTAGTGATAAATAATAAGGCATATTCATAAACAGCTTCAGAATAATGCATAATAAAAAATAAAGAATGAAGAATAACAATGAATAATCAAATATTAAATATTAAACAAATGATATATTTATCATTAAAGAAAGGTAAAAATTAAAAATTAGAAAATATTTAACTATTAAAAAAGTAATAAATTTATCATGAAAAAGATCTATTAAAAGTAATTATTACAAATGAAAAATTAAGTTAGTAAAGAATAGGTCATAAAAAATAAAGTATAAGTAATAGATAAAAAATAGATTGTGATGATTAAATGACCCAAAGGAGTAATTAACAGTTAAAGCTCATAAATACATTAATAATAGATAAACTATATAATATAAAATATTAAAAAAGAATATTCAATAATTGAATCTGAAATTAATTAAATAAAATGAATAATAAAAATAGAATAAAATCATTAAATATGAATCATAAAAAATGAATTATAAACAATTCAAAACCAAAAATATGTAATTCATAAGGTATAAAAAATATAAAATGGATCATAAATTATTGAAATACAATGGTAAATGAACAATAAATTATTCAAAAAAAAAAAGGCAATGAAGATTATAATAATAATAACTAAATAACTAGCAACTCATATAGATTATGAATGGATTTATAAAATCTCAATGATTCAATTAGACATATTCAAAAATTACTAATGAACAACAAAAACTAATAGATAGATAAATAAATAAAACATAAAAAATTGCATCATAAATAGTAAGAAACAAGAATTAAAAGAACAATGAATGAATCATCAATAATCAAAATTAGCAAATAAAAATCAACACAGAAGCAATAAGAAAAATAAATAATAAAAACCAAAAAAAATAAACAAAAAACAAACTTCATTAAATATGAATCATAAAGAATGAATTATAAACAATTTAAAACAAAACAAGTAACTCCTAAGGTATAAATAATTACAAATTCATCATAAATGATCACAATGCAAAGGTAAACAAACGATGAAGAAATCAAAAAATTACAAAAAGAAAAGAACAGGCAATAGAAAATAATATAATAATAGCTTAATAACTATTCACTCATGAAACTTATGAATTGATTTATAAAATCTTAGTGATTCACATATAAATATTCAAAAGTGACTCATTAACAATAAAAAATGATAAATAAATAAATAAATAAGTAAAACATGAAAATTGCATCAAAAATAATAAAAATAAATAATTAAATGAAAAATTAATGAACCAACAATGATCAACATTAAAAAAATAAAAAATAAACACAGAAGCAATAATGAAAATAATAGATATAATCAATATAACAAAATTACAAATTTCAAGTATAAATTACTTATTTCAGTTAATTTAAATCAGTTTTGAGAAAGAATATGAATCACATTAAATAAGATTAAATTAAATTCCATTCATTTGAATTTATATAATCAATTCTCATTATAATTAATTCTTTGTGATTATAATCAGCAACTATTGATTTTGATTAATTAAGATTGTATATAATCAATGGGTATTGAGTTCAATTAATTAAGTCTGATAGTCATCAATTAAAGTTGATATTGATTAATTAAGCTTCATTCTGATAAATTGTTATTGATTAGAATTAGTTATTACTTATTATAATCAATTATCCTTTATTTGAATTATTTTTAATGAACTGTAATTAATTATCCTTGTACAAAAAGGATTTTAAGACATGACAATTATTTATAATTATTCATCATTAATGGAATATCAGCTCAAATTAATTCTTATTAATTTTGATCAATTTCAAGATAATTCAATTGAATCACAAATGAACCAAGTGTTTTGTTTAAAACGTTTTCCTTTTTAATTTAGTCTCTTGAATTTATAAAGCTTTGCCATGAAAAACTTCACAGAATAATAATAATTAATACTCACTTAAGAAATTGAAAAGAAATAAGAATAGGAGCTCCTTTTTGATTTATGCTTATCAGATGCATAAATACATCATTTTCCATGCTGACTTTTATGCTTTACATTTTCACTCCTCAAAAGCTGTAACACATGGGAACAGTAGACATTTTCCCAGATAATGAAGGTAAAACACATAGAATTATGAGTTTTATTTCTGGGTGAAATAATAAAAATCTCTAGACAAATGAGGTTCATTCATATCAACTACTACTCTCTCCCAAATGAACACCTTTATCAGTAACATTTTTGAGCTTTCCCAATCCCTGATTATACTTGCTATAAGGCAAAGCTAATTTATTTTCAATCTGTAATTATAATTCCAGCCTAGCATTTTTCTCAAATCCCTTTTCCACAAAAGGCCTCAATTTTTGGTGTCCATTCTCCCTTGGTTGCCACATTATCTCATAAACCCCATGTACCTTTGAGAGATCTATTCCACATTTTTAGCTTGGAAACACAAAAGACCCTCCTTTAACCCCATGTTCTCCTTTGTTTTTGACCAAATTAAATTTTTCCAATTCTACTGGAATCAATATTCCATAGGAATAATTTGAGAAATCTTCATCCTTGTGATAATTATTATGAAAGTCCCCAAAGGTAAAAGTCATATTGGTTGAAAATTGATGAGGCTTGATGGACTCTTGATGTGTCATTTCTCCAAATCTACTGCCCCAATGGATTCCAATTGTCTGTGGGATTCTTCAAAAGTCTTGTTTGCAATTAATTGAAACCTATTTTCTACAAATAAATCTATTGATTTTACCTCCTCATTCATTTTATTATATTTGACTCTATTCTCTGGGACTTTGAGGTCAATTTTGATGGGTTTGTATCTTCCAAATTCCTCTTTGTCTTTAGATTTCCTCCATAAATTGGCTATCATTTTACCCCCTTGAGTTCCATGACCAGTTATATTCCCATACACACTAGAGGCCTTCTTCAGCCAATGTGCCACCTTCTGAAAATCTTCAATCAAGTCCAAATTGAATTCATCTTTGAAGGAGGTGAATTTAACAATGGCAACAATATTGTGTTTAGTGGAAGAGATAACAAAAATAAAACTATTTCCACCAAAAAGTTTGAAATTATGAAAAGTTAATTTATTTTGACTAGTAAGAAGATAATGGCTAAAAATTATTGGTACTTTGAGATCTCTGACTTAATGGTAATAATAATCTTTTCTATTTGACATAAAATTATCAATAATATTGCCTCTTTTTGTATTCTTTCTTTGTCTATCTTTCAATCTTTTTTTAATTAAGTAATCATTTCTATGTGATTCAGAATTATTTCTATTATTAATTGAAATTATTAATAAATTTATGATATAAAATACTTGAAATGTTTTGATAACTATTTAAATGATAGGTTGAATAATGTTCTGGATAGAAATAAAAGGCTCTATTTCTCTTGAAAAGATAATTCCTTTGGAAATGATGAGGTGAACAACTCCTTATTTTTGTGCAAAAATGTATTTTATTAACTAGCACTAATTGGAATAAATTGAATTCATTACCAATATTTGCAATGACTTTGGATCAATTTGAAATAATTTTAATTGAGTGAGTTGAAATCAATTTATTTTCAATTAATTCAGATTAAATTGAATTGAAATTAATTCAATTTAACTCAATAGAAATGAATATGAATTAATTCAATTCAAATTAAATGAATTTGATTGAATCAATTGAAATTTAACAAATAAATTCAAATTGATTCATTTCAAATTAATATTTATTTAATTAACTCAAATTAACTTGATTTCAATGAATTCAATTAAAATTAATTTGAATCACTTTGATCAATTAAATTGAAATGAAATTGAATTGAATTAATTAGATTCAATTGATATTAAATTGAATTAAATCAATTTAATTAGAATTAAATTGAATTTAATCAATTCAATCAGAATTAAATTGAATTAAATCAATTTAATTAGAATTAAATTGAATTAAATCAATTTGATTAGAATTAAATTGAATTAATTCATTCCAATTGAGATCAAATTGAATTAAATCAATTTGATTAGAATTAAATTGAATTAATTCATTCCAATTGAGATCAAATTGAATTAAATCAATTTGATTAAAATAAAATTGAATTGAATTGAATTAATTAAATTAAACTGAAATCAGTTTGAATCAATTGATTCCAATTGAAATCAAATTTAATTGAATCATTTTAATTCAAATCAAATTTAATTAAATAAATTCAATTAAAATCAAAATTGCATTAAATCAATTTAATTGAAGTCAAATTGAATTAAATAAATTTAATTAAAATAAAATTGAATTAAATCAATTTAATTGAGATCAAATTGAATTAAATCAATTCGATTAAAATCAAATTTGATTAAATTTTAATTAATTTTAATTAATTTGAATTAAATTTTAATTAATTTTAATTAATTTTAATTAAATTTTGATTAATTTTAATTAATTTTAATTAATTTTAATTAATTTTAATTAATTTTAATTAATTTTAATTAATCTTAATTAATTTTAATTAATTTTAATTAATTTTAATTAATTTTAATTAATTTTAATTAATTTTAATTAATTTTAATTAATTTTAATTAATTTTAATTAATTTTAATTAATTTTAATTAATTTTAATTAATTTTAATTAATTTTAATTAATTTTAATTAATTTTAATTAATTTTAATTAATTTTAATTAATTTTAATTAATTTTAATTAATTTTAATTAATTTTAATTAATTTTAATTAATTTTAATTAATTTTAATTAATTTTAATTAATTTTAATTAATTTTAATTAATTTTAATTAATTTTAATTAATTTTAATTAATTTTAATTAATTTTAATTAATTTTAATTAATTTTAATTAATTTTAATTAATTTTAATTAATTTTAATTAATTTTAATTAATTTTAATTAATTTTAATTAATTTTAATTAATTTTAATTAATTTTAATTAATTTTAATTAATTTTAATTAATTTTAATTAATTTTAATTAATTTTAATTAATTTTAATTAATTTTAATTAATTTTAATTAATTTTAATTAATTTTAATTAATTTTAATTAATTTTAATTAATTTTAATTAATTTTAATTAATTTTAATTAATTTTAATTAATTTTAATTAATTTTAATTAATTTTAATTAATTTTAATTAATTTTAATTAATTTTAATTAATTTTAATTAATTTTAATTAATTTTAATTAATTTTAATTAATTTTAATTAATTTTAATTAATTTTAATTAATTTTAATTAATTTTAATTAATTTTAATTAATTTTAATTAATTTTAATTAATTTTAATTAATTTTAATTAATTTTAATTAATTTTAATTAATTTTAATTAATTTTAATTAATTTTAATTAATTTTAATTAATTTTAATTAATTTTAATTAATTTTAATTAATTTTAATTAATTTTAATTAATTTTAATTAATTTTAATGAATTTTAATGAATTTTAATTAATTTTAATTAATTTTAATTAATTTTAATTAATTTTAATTAATTTTAATTAATTTTAATTAATTTTAATTAATTTTAATTAATTTTAATTAATTTTAATTAATTTTAATTAATTTTAATTAATTTTAATTAATTTTAATTAATTTTAATTAATTTTAATTAATTTTAATTAATTTTAATTAATTTTAATTAATTTTAATTAATTTTAATTAATTTTAATTAATTTTAATTAATTTTAATTAATTTTAATTAATTTTAATTAATTTTAATTAATTTTAATTAATTTTAATTAATTTTAATTAATTTTAATTAATTTTAATTAATTTTAATTAATTTTAATTAATTTTAATTAATTTTAATTAATTTTAATTAATTTTAATTAATTTTAATTAATTTTAATTAATTTTAATTAATTTTAATTAATTTTAATTAATTTTAATTAATTTTAATTAATTTTAATTAATTTTAATTAATTTTAATTAATTTTAATTAATTTTAATTAATTTTAATTAATTTTAATTAATTTTAATTAATTTTAATTAATTTTAATTAATTTTAATTAATTTTAATTAATTTTAATTAATTTTAATTAATTTTAATTAATTTTAATTAATTTTAATTAATTTTAATTAATTTTAATTAATTTTAATTAATTTTAATTAATTTTAATTAATTTTAATTAATTTTAATTAATTTTAATTAATTTTAATTAATTTTAATTAATTTTAATTAATTTTAATTAATTTTAATTAATTGTAATTCATTTTAATTCATTTTAATTCATTTTAATTCATTTCAATTCATTTTAATTCATTTTAATTCATTTTAATTCATTTTAATTCATTGTAATTAATTTTAATTCATTTTAATTCATTTTAATTCATTTTAATTCATTTTAATTCATTGTAATTCATTTTAATTCATTGTAATTAATTTTAATTCATTTTAATTAATTTTAATTCATTTTAATTCATTTTAATTCATTGTAATTAATTTTCATTCATTTTAATTAATTTTAATTCATTTTAATTAATTTTAATTCATTTTGATTCATTTTAATTAATTTTAATTCATTTTAATTAATTTTAATTAATTTTGAGTTTAGCAGTTGTTGAATAAAAGATAACACTGTTTTATCTTAACATTTTATAATTAGAGATAGCTTATTCCATGAAATTAAACTATCTTCAAGGCTTATTTGGCTAGAAAACAAAATCTATGGTCACAGCTTTAAAATATGGTTTGATAATGAGATAAAAAGGTTTAATAATGATGTAATCATCACCAAACTTTAGAAGATCAATCAGTGCTAGTGGATCACATCATTAAATTTCTTCTATGGGGAATTGTATCCCTATAAGTAATGATATTTACTATATAAATATCCCTTCTTCCCCTGTTTCTCCCTCCAACACATCAAATCCAATAAAATATTACATAAAAAGGTAATCCCCTTTTTCATTTGAATATAACTTGTATTTTGTAAAAGCTTAAAACAATAACTTGTAATAATCACTCAACATTTTGTGATTAAATTTATGTTTTATTATTATTTTGAAAATTCTCTTAAAATCTCTAAATCCACATAAAAAAAGTAAGAATTTTATTTCTCTTTATATTCTATTGCAACTAAATTCTTCATTAGTTTTAATTACTTCTTTAGGAATAAAATGATTCACAATTATTATATTAAGAACTAAAAGTGAGTTACTTTTATCTTATTATAATGATTTTCTTGTAATTTCTCTATAAAATTATCTCTTGCCAATATAGATAGTAATTATATTGGATTATAACCTTAATATTGTTAGTTATTATTCAATAAGAATTCTCAAAATAGGTCTTATTTTCTGGTAGAAATGATTAGTTTGCATCATATATTAATTGCTAATTTATTAATAAATTTCTTTTCTTATATCCTTTACTCTTTATAAATGATATGATATATTTTATGCCATAATAATAATATCTTATTGTCAAACTTATGCCAGAAATCATGAACAAGCACTCAAGCTCTCCACTCAGGGTCATGTTGGAACAGGCAGTCCCCCACCATCACCATTACTAGACTCTAGGTTTTTTGATGGTGCAATCATCACAACTGAGCAGAAAAGGCTACAAGATCAAGGTTGTGTTTCCTTGATATTTGGCTGGTATTATAGGTCACAGTTCCACCATCTGTGACAATACCATCAGGGTAGGAAGCATTTTGTCTCAAAGCTCACTAACATGGATGGGCAACCCTGTTCCTTCATCAGGGGAATCAGCTACACAACAGGCGGGTATAAGGAGCCATGAGGTTTATGGGTCATCACTCCCAAGCCATTTCTGCCAACAGGTTTGAAACACCCAAATTTTACAATGTGTGGCTCCCTCACAATTGTGCAATTCACCCGTGACAGTAAACCTTGATCTTCTGTCACATTGATGCCAGAAACCATCAACAAGCACTCAGGGTCATGTCATAACAGGTGGTCCCCCACCACCACCATGACTAGACTCTAGGTTGTTTGATGGCCCAATCATCACACTGAGAAGAAAAGGCTACAAGATCAAGGTTCAATTTCCTTGATATTTTTCTGGTATTATAGGACACAGTTCCACTTCCTCTGACACTTATTTTTATATTTAATTCAACTCTTATTATTTATTATGATTAGGACATTCATGGTACAATAAGTAAAATATGGGTAATTTTTACTTATTGTTTCATAGTCAAATCTTACACTATGGGTAATCTACTCCATCAATTTTTGAGCTGCCAGATTCTCTCAAAAAGTCAATAAATGTTACCATATATTATACCTCTAGAATCTTCCTCAGACAATGAGACATTAAAAATGGTCTTTCTATGGCTAATTTGGTGGAACTCCAAAAAGATTTCTTTTAATTGTGAAGAATTCCATCCAAATTCTACAAAAAAGGTTAAAGTTTAATTTTAATGAAAACTAATGAGGAGGAAATGATGTAATATTTTTGTGATATTTTGAAATTAAGGCAATATGGCCACACTTTTGTGTTGTGATATATGACCATCATAGATACTTTTAGATACCCAAAATTCCACAAATATAATATTAGAATTAAGAATATTTACCCTTTGTTAAAAAAAACATTTGATAGTTAATAAAACTGAAATGAAATGTTTTATTTTACAGAAAATTTATTGAATCAAGAAAAAGGAAGTATTATTTCTCTTAGACAAGCTTAATGAAAACAAAATTTCTAAGAAATTTCAAAGCCTTATATTTTTGAAGATAACGTTTATAAAACTTATTATATCTCTTTTAATCATGAAATAAATATGAATTTGTATCACCATTGGATTCCCCATGAAATATTACATTGGAGTACCTCTTGGTTACATTTTGGTACCTAAACATTAATTGAACTGAAATTAAGCTTTTGAGATTTTCAGTATGAGATTCTGAAGATAATCTATATTTAAGTTAATTATCACCAAATTAGGTGTCAACCATACCTTTTTTCATTGAAACTTATTTGTGGTTTGTAGTTCAGGAGCTATGAGATATCAAAGTATATTCAATTGAATTATGCATTTTTCTATGCAAACAAACCTTGGTTTATATATGATCTGGAATATTTAGGTTTTTGAATTACAAATATGTATTTTGCTATTTCTGTGGTATGAAAATTTCACCCAAACTGGATGAAGTATAGAACAAATTAAATGGAAACATTAAAATTGAGGAGGAAGAAGAATCTTTTCTTCAAGAGTTTCAGACTCCCCAGATTCCTTAACTCTAGTTTTGAAGTATCAAAATTTATGAAAGTTCCTATCAAACACGGCCTTTCTATCATTAAAAGTCTCTATTACTTGATTCATCATGTGGTTTAATACCAGCCAGGTCAGTTTAAACTGTTTCAAAGTGGGTAAAACTACCCTTAAGTTTAATCAAACCTCATAAAACCTGTTTCAGGTGCCTTATTTGATAATCACACAGATATTTACATGTATTCAAGACTAAAAGAAATCAATTACTCTAGAGAAATATGGTTTATGGGGCTAAAATTGGTGAAGATAGAAGAAAAATCTCTAAAGCCAGCCCTTTTTAGTCTTAAGAAAGGTCCAATAATGCCATAATTTATTTTTAATTACTACATGTACCATTTTTATATTTTGGTGAGGAATGAACTTATTATATAAGAGAACTCCTTCTCTTCCACATCTTTGTACTTTTTGTTAGCCTGTGACTCAAAGCCAGAGTACAAGCATGACAGCCAAAATACCATAAACCAATGGTAGAGAAGAATACCACCAGAAATGTAACTGAGCCAACATATCTCAATAAATTTATCAAAGGAGAGAGGAAATCCACCTCTTTCTAAATATATAACTCCCATAACCATAAGATAATGAATGACAGAGTTATTCCAGCTCAAAACAAGAACTGAGAATAAACCTTAATTTTCACCATTCATCTAAAATCCAGAGGAAGGGGCATAATCCATCTAATGGGAGTTCAAATTGAATCTCTTAGGAAGGGATATCTAATGGTACTAGATAAATTGGGCCAGCATTAAAACTACAGAAGTTATGGCTAAAAATAAGCCAAATATGGGTGTAAAAAATCTTCACCTCTCATCTAACTTCTACAGTTTCAGTGTGAGATACCTAAAGAAAGGTCTCTTTTTAATAAGAAAAATCAGTAATTCATAATTATTCCATCCTTTTCCTCATAGCTCATATATAAAAACGTTGTGGAGCAAACAAGCTCAATACAGGATTTATAACAAATCCACAAATTGATAATGGAATTTAGAATTGGTATAAATTTTCCATATTTGATTCTAGCTATACCAAATGAGTTACCATTGTGTAGAGCCCATCAAGGGATAAACAAAGAGCCACTTTTGAGCTCTCTATCTGGAGAACTTACAAAGATATTCATGCTTTAAATATTTTAATCCCACACTAGCCAGTATGGAACCTTACTGTGGGACATCTGTCCATATAATTGAATTAACAGCTAATCAATTGAACTAAATGCTGTTTAATTTTTAATTTCTCCTGAAATGAAAAATAACAGTCATATAAGAATGTTCTGTAGATTTTCTGCCATTTCAGAAGCACCAGAGCACATCTGTGAACTCCATTGGTGAAATTCCTTGCCCTTTATAGGGTAAAAATTACAACTTGTGGCTCTAAAAACACATTTACACCTAATACCAGCTTTTATTGAGTGTATAGAAACACAAAACAGCCCAAAGTAGTGAAATTTTTCACTCTTTGGTTGTGTGAAGAGGTAAGAAATCTCCCACTACCCCAGAAAAAGATAAAAGGAACCTTTTACTCACTCAAAGGCAAAGCCATCATCCTGTTCTCAGTATTATTAAATGGTATAGCTTCTTGAAGAATTTTTACCCTTATAATATAACAGGTATAATTATAATCTTTAATCATTTTAGGGTTTATTATTGTAAACCAACAGTTAAACACTGAACCCAGCACTATCATTAGCACTCACTGTCACTAAATTCTTCATTATAGCCCTTTTAACCATCTTATCATCAATTTATTTGTCACAGGTGCTCTTCTAAGTGAAGAGGGCCTGGCATTCAGTAAACTGGGACTTACCTATGGAGGGTTCAAGATATGGTAATATGGAAATGCACTTAAGAGTTTAATAAGATGAAATTACTAATATAAGAAATATGAGCAAAAGCAGCAGCAATGATAAGAGTAAGAAATAAAAGAGCCAACCACAAACAAGTCCAAGTCCACAGTTTCAACCTGTCAGAAAGAAATAGAAGGGTTAATAAGGATATGGCCACCACAACTCATACTTTACAAGAAAAGAAGAAATGCAAATACTAACTTAAAATTAATCAATATAATACCCAAATATAGAGATAAGAATATTCATCAGATAATAAATCAACTAGATCAATAAACTGGGGAAAGGTCCCCAGGGGAGGAAAGGGAGACTGGTATATGTGAGAATCACCAGCCCTGATCCAGACAGAGTGTTTTCATGAGAGGAATTTATGATTGAATTGAATCTTTCCAATAAAGTTCCTGTACAGCTGTACAGGATCTGTACAAGAGCTTTGGTGTTATTGAGTGATCATACAGTTTCAGGTAGGTGTATCCAAGCTGTATTGGGTAATTCCAACCTGCACAGAAATTGACAGTCTGTATTGATGAACCAGACAGTATGCATGTTTCAGAAAAGAGGTATTCTGAAACTGATTGATGATACACACAGTGGATTTGCTGATTTGAGGTGTTTGAGTGGGTGTAAGATTGAATACCCTTACCCCTGAATAGTCGTTGCTGCATTATTATTGTTATTTTTGTGTAAAACTCAGAGTTATAGCTTTTTCTTATCATTGTAAAGCTATATCATAAATTCATCCTTACACTTTTTTTATCATTTTACTCACCCTTAAAACAAACAATATAAGATTAAAGCCACCACAGTCAAACCATGTTTTATTTTTAGCCACATTAACAACTAGCTTTTCTGATTTCTTGTAGATATTAAAATAATTTTAACCCTTCCACTACCTGAAAAGTTAATTTGATCATTCTTCATCACTATAAACCTTTCATTCAGTTTATAACTCAACTCTTGTGATAATTTTGTTTTTTGAGCTTTAGAAAGTGTCTTGGGGAGTCCTTCATAATATGAATTTCTTTAATCCTTTTCCCCAGTTGACGAAACAGTACTATTCTTGCAGAAACTCTTTTGAAACCTTGAATATCTCTTTCATAGTGTTTTTGGATGAGTATTAATGTAATTTTTAATTATAGTTAGATTAAGAACATGAGCTCTGCTTCCTTCTCATCTTGAAGCTCTTTTTCTTACTTATTTTGGTTTGTTTTACTTTCATAAATCTTTAAGAACAGAAGAATTACCTCAATATTTATAAATGCTTTTCATTGACTCTTAAAAAATTATGATATCTGGGGTAAATATACTGGTCAAGTACAGATTTTAGTACTCAAAAAATGTGATTAGTATCACTTTTTTAGTTATTGATGGAACCTTTTTGTCTTAATTGCAGTCAATTTTACCACCACAAAGCACAATTTCCTGCTCTTGGGGCTCAAACATGTAATCAATTTTGATTCATTATTGAATTTTTACTCAAATTACCAAATCATTTGATCAATTTATTTATTTTATATCTCAGCAAATTCTCAAGTAGATTATTCAAGGCCTCTATACACAGAAATTTAAATGATAGGTCTATCAATATACTCCTTTATATAAATGTAGCAATTCTTGGTGCTTTCCATCTGTTGCATTTACATGCCATTCTTAAATGTCAAAAATATTTAATCATAATTACTCTGACTTGAGAAATACCTGCATGAATTTCCAGAATAAAAATCAAAGGAAGGCCCAAAAAATATAACTCTCACAAAGGATTTTATATATTATGAAATTTGTATGTGACCTTCATTTGACTTGCGGAGCTTTGAGGAGTTTTAATCAACTCCAGCAATAATTTACTTTCAATTAACTAACTATCATGTTATTGAAAACTTATTTTTTCTGTATTATTATGATTTTATTCAAATAATATCATGAGTATTTATATTACACTAATCACATACTAATGAGTAATTATTTAGGTGTTTCAAGGACTAAGGAATGATTGACCATCAAGTCACATAAAGCATCCCTGGTTAATATAGTTTAATATACTTGAAACAAGACTTCCTACAGATTCATTTCTATATCTCTGAAGCTATTCCAAGTCTAGAATATTTTCTTCACTTCCAAAATGGTTCAAAAAATCCCCTCTCTTCATGTACCAAAATTATTGTGAGGATTCAAATTATCTTCAAAACACCTGTATTATTCCTAGTCCTCAAAGCTTATATATTATCATTAAATCAAAAAATATCTCTGGAAATAGCTTCAAATAAGCCTTATAAAATATCTTCTCATTTCTTCTCGTAGTTTCCAAACCTTCTGGAAGAATTTAAAATATTCCAAAGCAAGAATTGCGATTCTTTTATGTTTTCAAAGCCCTCTTAATTATCAATTAAATATTACTTCAAGATATTTTCTCATCATAATTGAAAAGTCAAATAAGTAATTGAATGCCAAAGCTTTCAGCTAAATTATTATTTCAAATAGAAAAATAATGTATTGTATTACTGTGAGTCTTAAAAATTCTTTTCATATATCCAAAGCATACAAACATAAATCAAAGTTAATAGTAGAAATAAAATATATAAAAATTTTCTATTTCTATCAGTTTTTAAAAGGAATTAATATAAGAATCAAAATAAATTATCTCTATACACAATTAATAAAGACTAAAAAAAGTCTTAAATTACTCTATTTCTAATTATTATAGATTAAAAATGAAAAATTTCTCTTCTGATTATCATTTGAAAAGGAATTTAAAGGATAACTCTAAGATTTTTTACTTTACTTAGTCATATAGATATCATACCTGCATATATTCTTGATGAGAAAATAAATTAAGTTACATTTGGGTCAAGTTTTTTTAACTCAAATATTTCAAAATTTTATTTTTGAATGGTCCTTTGAGCATGAAAATCTGAAAATAGAAAATTCTTTAGTGGATTCAAAGCAAATTTGGGGCATAAAGTCATTTTTTCTGTTGAAAAAGCATGTGTGTACTTTGATTCTCTGATAAATTAATGTGTATCACCTTTTTTTTCATGTACTACACAAACTTCCTCTAATCTACATATTAAGAGCTAATACTCAAACTATTTTTCTTTAAAAATAAATTCAATTTAAGATGTAATTTTTTATTATGATTCAAGTGTGATTGATTAAAATGAAAGAATTGAGAAGAGTAACTTTTGTGTAAAAATAGGAAATTCAGCTTGAAGTGATTCAGAATTCCCCAGGTTCCTTTAATCAAAGAATTAAGTGTTGAAACTCATAAAAAATTCAGTGGAAAATTGGCCTTGAACGAATGAAACATTCTTTGAGCCCATTTCATTATGTAGTTTCAATACCCTCAAGTTTAGTTTAACCAATATCCAAGATTTTTAATCTTCTATTTAAGATATTTCAAAAATTCAAAATCTTTGAAAGCTTCTTTTACAAGCCTTTAAGCAAATTTGTTTAGCTATATATAACATATCCTATGGCTACTATAACAAGGCTAGCTTATGAGGTCAAAAATAACCAAAATGGAACAAAAGCCATCATTTTTTGGACTAAACAAGGTTATTCAAGAATATATTTTGAATCTCTTAACATTTATTACAGATATTTTTGAATAAATAATCAACAAAATTCAACATATTTTTGAGGTAAAGAAAAAAATCTTTTTTTCCCCAGATTATTTCTCATTTTATAATATCTTTATTTCTTAATTATTTTGAAAAACCTTCAAATTAATCAATAAAAATTTACAAAAAGAACTATTCAAAAATAAAAAAAGGCTTTCCAAAATTTCAAAATCCTATCATAATAAGTTCTTTTACCTCTTCTAAGAATCTTATCCTTGAAACCATCCCAAAAGTGCATCAGATAAATTTTTATAAGTTTAAACCTAGTCACACATTCTATTTATTCAATGTGGTAAATTTTGAACATGTTTTCTATTTGAAATAATTTTTTGAAAAGCTTCTGTATCATTACTTTCTTCCAGTTCTTGGAGCTACTTATATAGTAAAATTATTCTTTCACAAATCCCTTTTTAGCCTTGAATATCTGTTGCGAAACAATTATGGATAGTTTTTTATTGTGGGTAAACCAAAAAACCCTTTTTTATTTATACCTAGAATGTAGAAATTTATATTTTAGTGTTGTTTATCTCAAAATCCTAATTGAAAACTCTTTGACTGTTTTACTTTTCAAAAGTATTTTAATACCGAAGAATTACTGAAATTTTAATCCAATTCTCATATCCAAACCTCATATCCAAACCTCAAAATAACAAGATAGAAAGTAAATCATCCTTGAATAGTGTATATTTTTAAAATAATATATCTTCTTATTAATATCAGTTAATTTCAAAGAATATTATAATCTTGATCTTAATGATTCAAGACCATTAATAAACCTTAATTTTCATTAAGGACTACCTTCATTATTTCTTCTTTATTTTATCAAAATTTCTACATCTAATAATTTATTAATAAAACTCAAAATTCTAAATTTATTTGATCCATAAATATTTTGTTTGAACAAGGGGGAAATTTTCTATAAAAAATCTGTTTTAAAGGAAGTTAACCCTACTTCTATATCAAGAATGATTTAATATGAATTTTTCCTTTTCCAATTTTTGGCTTGGTATTATACAGTATTATTATTTCATGGCTGTAATCTCAATTGGTAACAATTAACACCTTTTATATTTTTTAATCTTGAATTAATCTTTGAATTTTTTATATAATAAGGCCCTTATTTAATGAGATATATCATTTGAAAGGGTTCCATCCAGAGTTCTTCTAAATTTTTTTGAATGAGTTATTTGAATCCCCAAAACTTGGTAAAGCTTTCCATTCTAAAAACCAATTCCCTTTTTATGGCTGATTTTTTTAAGAATTCTTATTCTAGTGCTCTAAATTACGTAATTTTAAGTTTTTGAAATATTATATTTTTAAAACTTTGAATGATGACCTAGGGAATTGCATATGGTGACCCCAAGATTTTTCCAAAGATTTTCTTTGAAGGCCTTTTTGATGATCAGATGGCTCAACTGGGTAATTTTGGGGTAAAAATTACCCATTCCAAGCTCTTCATATTATCAAAATCAAAAAAGTTGGTCTTAGTGCACAGCAAAAGCCATCTTTGGGGCACTTTATGCACTCAAAGGTAGATGTCTTGGTTGGAAATCTTATAATATCTTTCTCTTCAATAAATTTTCTTTGATATTTTATCAACAAGGAATTATTTAATTATTTTTAGCAAGATATTTATACTCAGATACCTAAAATACAGAAAAATTATGAATAAAAAGAAAATAATAATTCTTATTTGTAAAAGAAATAATGAAAAAAAATTGAATTATTCTTTCAATAGAAAAAAGTGAATAAAAATGAGAAGAGTTCAAAATTGGTATTCTTCTTGTAAAAGTTAAGTAAAGCTAAAAATTTCATTGAAAATTTGAAAAAATTCATATTTTTGAAAAAAAAAAAATAGCAAAAATCTCAATTACATTTTCTTATTATTGTTGTTATCACAAATCATATATCACCATTTTCTTCTGGTTCACCTCTGGATGAAATTTCTGTAACCCAACTGTAAATAAGCTCAAACTAGTTTTTGGGAGTTGACAATATTAAAATATGCAAATCATAAATTTTCAAGTTATTCACACTACATTTGTTGTTTAAAAATTTGTAAAAGTAGTCTTTTACTAAAGGTCTATTAGACACATTCTTACATGTTTTGAATCCTCACAGTCAGCTTTTTCTATAAGAACAACAGGATTAAGTTTCTCAAAATTGGAAAAATGTCCCTTTCTTACAATAAGAAAGGTTCATGTAATTAAATTATTTTCTTTTATTCATATGATATAGTGCCTATTAGCTGTGAAGTTGTGAATATTGGGGATATAAACACATATCAAGATAAGGTTACAATAAATAATTGGGACCATAAATCTCAAATTAGTTTAAATTATTAGTGGAATCATGTTATAAGCTATAATGAACCCTTTTAAGAATTTGAAAGGAATAATTACAAATAGTTATAATTATCTAATTAACTAATGATATTTAGGATTACTTAGTAATGAGGACTAAAAATAGAATAATTTCTTGAATAAATACCATTATAGAGAATAAAGGCTAAATATGAGTGACTTCATTTGATTAAAAATTAGACTTAAAATATATTGAAGATTTATTACATATCTGTAACAATAATAAATGCTGAGATAACCAGGTAAATTAACTTTTTACTATTTTACATATAGAAATGGTTCTTTCATAACACCTATGGTAATTATTATGATTAAACTGTAATTCCTGTTTGTTCAATTTTCCTTATTTTAAAGGAGAATTAAATCAGATTTAATCTATTAATTATTGAGTAATATTCAGATTTATGACCCTTTACCTAATCAAAAGCTACTCATTTTAATGATCCCATTGACCATCTTATTTTATAAATGGTAGAAACTTGAAATAAAATTTAAAAATTTCTACCCCTACCTTAAATGGGAATAAATGTTTAAAAAAATTCCAAGAAATTTGTGACCAATATATTTTGACTTGATTTTTGGAGCTTAAAATATTAAATTTTGACAGAAATTGGATGTCACGATAAAATCATCAAAAATGGACTTTTTATTAGGTAGTTAATTTCACTTAATTTTACGTTAAGGACATATTAATATTTCAGAATTCATTATCATATTAAATTTTAACTAGTATTTATGATTGCCATGAAGAATTTCTTTTATTTTAAGATTAAGAAAGAATATTGATATTGATGTATCTGAGCTTAAGCCATTAATTAATTCAATAAAAAAGATATTTAAAGAATATGTTATTAAAGTAGATCTATTATTTTAAATCTAAGCAAATTGTGAAATAATATTAAAAAATGATTCCATTATGATTTAATGATTTTAAAAACTTAAATTCTCTATTAATTTTTGTAGTACCAATCCTTGCACATCCAGTGCTACTATTATGGTCACTAGGAATAAAGACTTCAATATAAAAAGACTGCTTCTTCATCATATTTCCCTCAGACTTCAAGATATTATCAAATAATTGACTAAGATCTTTATTTTAAGCTTTATCTTATCAAATATTTTTTATTTTCTTTCCATAATATTATATAATAAAATAATTAATCATAATTCTCTTGATTATTAAAATTTTTATAATAATATTTTTTTCTCTCAAAATCTTAATTTCCACATAAAAAATTCAATTTTTTTTATATTATAAAGGTTTTGATAGTATAATCTTAATTATTTCTTTTATTATTTTATATTTACTATTAATAATATCATAAAATAATCTAAAATAATTGTTTTTAGTGTTGAAATTAGGCTATTTATCTTATTTTTAAAATATTCAAAATGATATTATTTCTTGATATTAGTTATTTTTAATAGATGCTGATATTGTTATATTAATATTTTAGTATAAAATGTTAATTTTCTTCTTGTAAAATCAATTATTAATTTCAATTTTATTATTATTACTAATTGATTACAGTATTTTGTTATATTTATTATTATTTTATATAATAAATATCATTTTTTATACTTAAAATTCTTTCAAAACAATTCTTGTAACATTATCATTTTTAAAAATGAGGAAATTAACAGTAAGTTTTAGTATATTATTACACAGACACAACAGATATAAAATCTGAAGCTATGAAAGAATTTCTTTGTTGCCCCTTTTTTTTCTTTTCATGTAAAATTATTTTACTTTTAACTTCAATTCAATTACCATTTGAATAATAAATAAAAGGTTCTAACCACCGCTTTCAAATAATTTCAAAACCTTCTAGCCATTTTAAAAAACTGATTATAAGAATTTTTTATAAATTTTATAATCATTTTCACCCTTTAACCCTTTCAAAAGTGAATTAAACAATATTTTCTTCTATCAAAAACTCTTGCTTTTTATTTTTTCATAGAAAAATTATCATTTTATTCTTCAAATTATTCCTTTTTTTTATGAAAAAATTGTTACTTGGAACCCTCCAATTTTGGAGGTATGTTTGCCCTAAAAATTGGCCAAACCAACTCAGGGTGAATGATATCTTTTTATTTAGAAAGAAGCTGGAACAAATTTAGTAAATTGTAACTGCAAACACATACCAAAATAGCCTAAATCAACATCTGTATTGGCATCAATTTAGAAAAAGGCGGTCATGCCTTTAACAAGCCCCTTTATGTATATAAAACTTAAACAATCATAATATCGATCATTTAATTATTTTCCACCTTAACATGTTTGAGTTTTGTAATCAAAATTCAATTAAAAATAAATATTACAAATAAAAATAAAAATAAAAGTATTCAAGAAAAAAAGGGGAAGTTTTTCTACTTAAAGATTTGTTTTCATAAAAAAAGCGACTTAATCATTTGAGCCCCCTCATTCAAGCATTTAATTATGAAGAAGCAGAATGGGTAGTTTCTTTTGTTAACGTTATGTTTTAATATGCTTGAGATGGTTCTTTAAATTTAATTTTATAATTTTGGCATCCTTTAATTGACTTACTATTTTCACGTATATATATTTGTCCTTGGTTTTTCCCAGTATAAATGGATGTTTTTTTTTTAGGATTTATTGGTCTGAATCTTAATTTGGTATCATGTTTGATATAAAATTAACAGGTTCTCAATCTTTCCTACATAAACATTATAAAGCTTGTCAAATTACTTTTTTGGTGGTAAGAACCCTCATACGTTTATTTGCTTTTTTGAAAAAAAAATGTACCTCACAATCATTATAAATGAGGCATATGTTGATTGTTTTGAGGGTGAAATCAACTGCCACCAGGTCAGTAACTTTCGAAATTTTCGCATCGAAGTTCAATGGTGCCACCAGGCTAATTTTCAGGAAATGAGAGACTTTTCAACAAATAGACAGTTGTGGCTAATGAAAACATGTTGCTACAACGGTCCTCATACTTATCAGTTAAATGCAAAAAAAGCTTATTTACAAGGCTGGATAAATTTCTCATTCATTTATATGATAAATGTAAAATAAAACGAACATCATTGGAGTATTTATGCTTGACTTTGGATGCAAAGGATGGAAAATGACAATCAAAAGGTGGGAAAGCTTGGGGACCCTCAATATATTGAGTTTGCCTCCTTTGTTCCCTTTGTGGCATCGACACAATACCTGTATTACTGGCTATGAGGTGGCCATTTCCTTTTTAATTTGAGCAATCGCTTTAGCAGGCTAAGATATTAATAAAAAAACAGCATTGGCATCAATAACAAATGGAAATTTGATAGACATGAGACAAATCAAGACGTACATTTAGGCCTTTGGGGCAAGTCTTAGTGCAATTGAAGATTGTGTGACACCTATAAAGAGAAAGAGTATTTTGCAGTTTTTCCTTGCGTGCTTCTCCATATGAATCGCGAGAGTCTGCCATCCAACTATAAAAGCATATCAAGTCAACAAGAGCATACCACTATTGAAATTCAAGGACGAACCGATATGCTTGCATGAGAACAGCAGGACCTAAATATTCATCCTGGTTCCACCAATAACTTGGACAACTCGTAGCTGATCAAGTTCTCAAGCATTAGTGTTTTGAACTTCAAAAATTCTGGGGTGAC
The DNA here is from genome assembly GCA_023105745.1 of Austropuccinia psidii. Taxonomy (NCBI): domain Eukaryota; kingdom Fungi; phylum Basidiomycota; class Pucciniomycetes; order Pucciniales; family Sphaerophragmiaceae; genus Austropuccinia; species Austropuccinia psidii. The sequence goes on from JALGQZ010000002.1 coordinate 1,521,610, forward strand.
TAGTCTGAGATGCAAGGTCTCGATGACTCACAGCAACAGGCACAAAGAATACACTCATACATCCCATCTAATTTTTTACGATCTTCAGGGGATTGTAAAAATTCACCATGCGCAGGTGGATTGTCATTCTTGAGGTAAGGTTCAATAGATTTGTACTGTTTATAAAAGTGAGTCATGTCGGGTACAAGGTCCTTAATGATGTACACTTGGAAATGTAAGCAAGGAAAATAAGCAAAACAAAAAGCTTGACGAAGTAATCAATATTCTGAACAGAGAGCAACGTACTGTGAGGTAGAGGATAAATCTTGACAGAGCCACTACTTTCCTTGTTGATTCGCTTTAAGCAAGCCAAAGTGTTGACACCATCAATGTTCATTGCACAACTGCCACAGATTCCCTCCCGACAACTACGGCGAAATGTTAGAGTTGGATCTATTTCGTTCTTGATCTTGATCAAGGCATCCAAGACCATGGGACCGCACTTTTTCAAATCGATGGAATACGTTTGCATTGTTGGTTTCTTGCTCGGCTCATCTGGGTTCCATCGATAGATTGAGAAGTCCTTTGTTTCGGCTATAGCCGCAGGTTGTTTACCGGCATGTTCTTCAGCCGGAGTAGCAAAGGATGACGATTTGCTGGACGATATGGAACGAACCAGCAAGATCTAAGCGGTCAAGAATGCGATGAGCTCTCGTCGAATAAAACCAAACCAGAAGAAGGGTGGATTACCGATGAGGAAGATTGCCTGGGATGGCCAGCTCTGAGACCAAGTCTGGCCAACACATGTGGGCTCAACATGATTTCAAAAATGAAGACGATTGAAGAATTAGAAGATGGCGAAGAGAACTTGATGGATCGATGATGGATGGATGATCAAATCCAGGGTGATGATGATGAGACAAGTCGATGGTTCCGATTAGATTCGCCGACCCAAAACTCCGACCAATCAGCCTCAGCCTAAAATTTCTGGCGCAGTATTTTTTCCTTTTTTAAGGTAACAATCGAAACAATTTTCAACAAAATCATCATCACTTTTGAATAAATAGAACAAAAATCATCGTGAATTTTGGAAAATTTCCATTGAGTTTCTATTGATTTAATTTAATATTATTTGAGCACACCTTTCATAACTATTAAAAAGTGAAATGGGGACACTTGCCCTTTTGTCCATTCCATAAAATCCATATTGAAGAAAGAAACTAATTGATACCAACAGAAAAGAGCCCATTCAAGTAGCTCTTGATCTTTCTCATTCTAATGTAAAGTATAATATTTTAGTTATTCCCTTTAAATAAGAAATATTCTTAATTTACTCTCAAGAAAATGAGAATGACATCAATTGACTTACAATTGCTCATGCTGAGATATTAACAAACTTGATTATTATAATGAGATTTTGAATGACTTGATTATCTTGAAAATAACTTTATTTTTTCTGTTTCCTGAGCTAAGTAATGATTGTAGTGAATGCAGCAAACTATTTTTTTATTTCTATGCAAACATCTTTCTTAAAATAATCAACCCCATTTTTTAGAGTCAACTTGGAAGATTCTGTTCTTTCCAATATCATCATTAAATTACTCATTAATAATTCAAATTATATTTAATTTTAATGGAAAAATAAATTGAGATATAACTTTTCCTTTGTTAGTATATGTAAGTGCTCAAACAGAAGTAAAAGAATTTCATTTTTGGCATACTCCAAAATGGCCAGACATCATAATGATCCTTTTTTTTCGAAAAACAACATATATGGAATCCAAGTTTCTTATCCATACCTTTTACAAGATTATCAGCCTAATTACAATCAGTGAATACCCAAAAAGATCTTCTGATCACATAATGGTTCAAGAGTACAGTACAGGGATGCCCTATGTACTGTACACTTTATCAGTATGTACTGACATTCCAAAGTCTGGGAAGATGAGCACTTACAGACATAAAAAACGACGCATTGGATTGTGTAAGTGAGTGTGTGGCTCACAAGGGCCGTTGCAGTGGTGCAGCGGTCTGGGGTGAATCTTTTGGTACCCTATGACCTTACAGATAGCTCTAAATATTCGTCAAATCTTTTCTCAGGAGTGCTAATGAAACTTTTCAGTATGTCACGAAAAAGAAGCATTACAACAAGCATAAATTTGTCTAGCAGCTCATCTGACTATCATGTTATTTTTTTTCACAATGTGTAAAATCAAGTCACAAAACGACAAAAAGTTGCTCTCCAAGTATTCACGGCTATACTAAAACCTGAAGCAATGAGATGATGAGATTTTTGCGAATTAATATTTGTTAGATTCATGTGCCAACGTTCATGGTTCAATCAACGTCTACAAGGCGACAAAGAATCTTCAAGTTATATGTTTATGCAAGGTTTAAAATTAGCTAGCTCGAGCTCTGCAAATTATTCATGTGAGTTTATTTTTGAACTATTTTCGATCACTGCGTTAGAATCAGAAATATCATTTGTTGAATAAGTGCATTCTTTTAGCCCAAGTTACAAGCCGTATAAAAGCCTCCAAAAAAGTTCGATTTTACTCATCGTCAGCAGCCCCACCTTTGGATGACCAGTATTGATAAAGCTTTCGCCGATTGGCATCTGAGCAATTCTGATTTGAGCCTGTTTCAAACAACAATTTCAAAACATTGACTTTAAGCTCGGCCGCAGTTGTACATGTATTGATTGTACCAGTCGAAGATGAAGAATTAGAGAGCGATGTCTCAAAAGTAGGATATAGAGCAATTGTAGAGCTAGAAGGTTTTTTGAGGTGGTTAGAATCAAAGTAATCAAAATTTTCGAGAAGAGGGTCAAAAATATTTTCTAGAATTTTCGCAAAGGTGGCAGTTCCCGCGCAGGCTTTTGATAGTGCATGACAAAGAGGGCTCAGAAGGAGTAAAATCGGGGCAGGTGGGCTGGGTTTTTGCTCTAGTACGCGGTCCAACTCTGTAAGAAAAATATCACTAAAATGGTACGCAATTGAAAGGGGCGTTCGGCAATCCTCAACACTACGACAACAAAAATTGTTTGAGAAATATCAATATTGACAAAACAAAAGATGAACGGCATAACCTAAGACATTTTTAACATACTTAAAAATAGTTTCCTTGAGAATATTGCTCCAGATTGAAATGGCTTTTGAATTCCAATGCATTCTCTGAAGCATTTTGAAACCGACTTCAACAAATCTGCGCATCAATAGAAGGTATTTGTCGATTCGATGCTTGTCAACTCCGTGCCATTCGCGAGACAAAGTTTCCCAAAAACCTTTCCAAAATGAAAGCGCAGCTTGGGTAGTAAGAACTTGAGCCAAAGCTGAATGTGAGTGAGCTTTCCGAGGTCGTACGACCAGACATAATTGGGCCAGCTCCTTTGCGAGGTCTTGCTGGACTAATGGTTTATCCGACATCCAGTAGCAATAAAAAAGTCCTTTATAGAGCTTTGCAAGCTCGAGTGTATCCATTCGAAGGTCATCCGCCTCAAGCGGTTTCCAGGATGCGTCGGCATTATCTTCGGTATGGTCAAAGACGTCTCTTTGCTCTGACGAACCTTCAGCAAATCCGGGTTGCATACTCAAAAATTTGTGTAGCGCAGCCACCGCTCGATCTCGCGTCATTTTGTCTGAGAAAAGAAGGCTTGACGTATGAGTTCTCGAAAGACAATGGTAAAAAACTGCAAGATGATGAGTGTAAAATACCATTGCTAGCTAGAAATTTTCCAAGTGGTGGTACATCTCCTTTGAGCGATGGCTTCGATTTTCGACCAGATTTTTTCTTGGAGCTTAATCCCGTATCAAGCTGACCATCGGTAGATTTCCTTTTGTTTGAGCAGTTCGGTGGAGAAGATAAGACTGACATTTTACCAGCGTCGCAAGTAAAGACTGATGATGGACCAGAAATTTCTTGGATCCTTGTTTTAAAATTTTATCGATCGAGCCAATCAAGGAGGAATATTCAATATTGCTCCTGCGGCATAAATCACACTACCAAAGGCTTCTCTTGATCTGGCCATATTTTCAAGATAGAAATCAATTTATAAGATATCAAATTATGTTGAATCATCCTAATAAGAAATTTACAAGTAAAATGATCTTTTTTTATGATTTCAATCAAAATCTTTTTTTAATCCCAAAGAGGAAAAAGAAATCCCTAATTCAAAAATAAGCTTATTTATTTTCCTAACTAAAACCAAAAAGAAATCCCCCTTCCTTTATGATATGTATTGAAGTCTCCTGAAAGAGGCTTCTTCATGAGAATATATAATTGATATTTTAAGTAAACAGCCTCATCAGTTGGAAAAAACTTAAATCAACCTAAATTTATGGAATAGAAACATTAGCTCACTCATCAAAGTCTCATTAGCACAAATATCTTAAATTATTGAAATCCTTGTTAAGTTTAGATCCAAATGATTGAGTAAGGAGGAAATTCACTTTCGCTTTTAGATTGTAGAATAAGACCAAAAAATAAATTAAATATCCTTGTAAAATTACTTAGTTCAATAAATAATCATGACACAATATATGAACAAGCCCTGGACAGAAAATTTAAAGCAGAGAAATAACGGAGTAACCCTTCTACCTAAAGAATTCAAGGGAATTCTTTCAAAACTTTGAGCCCCGGAAAAATGACATAAATGATGAGAATTACCACCCAATGAGATAGCTCAGGATTTAAATCAATATTGGAAGGGAGAAAGAGTGGGGAAGGTGTTACAGACCTTAATTTCAAGAGTCATGCAGTCAGGAATAAACCTCAAATAAGCTTCAATTAGAAGCCTCTTTAGGAAAGACATAACCATCAGTGAAATAGTAAGTCTGTCTTTGAAAGATTTAAGAAATACTCTCTGTAATAAGTAATAATCAACCCTTTCTAAGATCATGAATTTATGACCTGCCTCTGTTTGAAACAATAATTCATTTACCAGTCCATACCAGATGTAAATAGCCTTTCTCATACAGAAGAAAGATATCCAATGGAGGAAATATTTTCATACAAAAAAGAACTCTCCAATATTCCATAGAAATAAAACAGATAAGAATACCAATTTGCTCCAGGGTACCCAATGCAACCTCAGTCCTGAGTCCTGAGGTTTTCACATACAACTCACCCTCCTCGGAGCTTAGTGGTTTTTGAATCAGTCAGCCAATTTATTAGTATCCTCTTTCTCAATTAATCCATTTCAAGATAATAATAATCAAATCTAGAAATCTTTTCATCCCCCCTCTTTCAGACCTTATCCTAAGAATAATATCATTTTTACTAATTCTTGTTTCCATTCTAGAGGTATTATACTGATATTTCTCACCATTGGTTGGTTTTCCTTTCTTCCCCTTATGGATGATATCCCCTATTGGTACCTAGTATTTTCCAACTATCTTTCCCATAGCTAAAACAATTCTCTTTTTTACTCTTGAAGCTTTTTCCATTGGGATTTCCATCTGTGATTAATATTACTGAGTTTAATTTAAATCCTCCTCTAAATATAATGAGCTTTGAAGAGATATTAGTCTTGTTTCTTTTCTATTTGTAGATATTTTGGAATGTTCATACTTGACAATTTTATGAATAATTGTAATAATTATTGAATAAATATTTTGGACTTTGAGTAGTTGGTGAGATTAACTTTGATGTTAAAAAAGTCAGATTATCAAGATTAATAGTAAATTAATTAATTAAAAATCTCTGATAGTTAATTGGGAAAAGGAATTTTATATCTCAAACCAAAATATACAAAAAAAGCTCACATATCTTGATATTTCTACCCCAAAGTGATTTTTTTATATTCTTGTGAGATTTATCTATGAAAATCTTTTTAATATTACTCTTAATAAATAGTACTATCACTTTCCTTATGAAGAATATAATTAAAATTTATTCCAGCCAAAAAGAGAATAATTAATCACTTGATTATTTCTTTTACTAGCTTTATACTAGTTATATAACAGTAAGAAGTGATTTTCCTCTAGGATAACTCGCAAGAAATATTTAATAATATAGAATTTTATCAAACTAATATAAAACTGTTTTTATTTATAATTAAACTTTTCCAAAATACATAGGATTTACTTGTGAATTAAACTATGAGACTTTAACAAATTTATAATTAGATAAAACTTGCTAATACTGAAAATAAAACCTCAGATAAATCCAAACATATGTTTTGAAATAATATGTGTGGATCTTAGTAATCAAATATATAACCACTGCAGTTGCAAAATTATTGGGTATAAATTAATATTATCTTAATAAATGCCTTCATGAATTATTTGGAAATATTAAAGACTTATTAGAAGTATCTTACAGCTAATATAGAGATATTTATTAAAGATATGATGATGAATATTGTGGAAAAAAGAAATAAGAAGGCACCTTTTTGGCTCTTTAAGCCACCTAAAGAGGTGTTCAAGAGATTAAAGTGAAAATAAAATTAATTACAAATAAATTAACTCCTTTGTATTAATTGCCACCTCATTTTTGTAAGGAAAAAATATCTCAATTAATTAATTATGTGATTTTACTTGGTTACCATCATATTTATCGTGAGGAAAAAAATTAATTGACTTCTGTAGGAATTCTTTTATTTCAAAATTAGAATATATTTCTCAAAGATAATTTTATCAAAATCTTCATCAAAATATCTATTTTCTGGGATTTTTTTGAAGATTCATGCTCTGGCATATTATCACCAAAACTGGACTATACACAAAACCCTTAATTGAGATTATGAACTAATGAGTACATCTTATTTTGATTTAAAATAATACTTTTCTCTACCAATCCTCAAGGCTTCAAGTTCAGCCATAAATAATTGTGTTCTTAATGAATTTTTGAATTCTTACCTTATTTTCCATGTATTTCAGGTTATGGGTAGGATAACAGCCTGTTTCCATGTGGTTAATCAATGGATACTAGTAAAAAAAGTGTTAAAGCTATCCTTTTTTGGGTATATCTATGAAAAATTATAAACAATTGAAATGGTTTCAGAATTAAGAAGTGCTCATTACCTCCTTAGCATGTCAAAATTTCAGCTTATTTGATATTTTCTGAATATTTAATGGGAATTATCCTTGATAACCAAGCTACCTGAAGTATTCATAAGTTGATAAATTTATAATTAGAAGTGAATAAATTCATTGAATTTTTCCATTCCTCAGGGGCCTCAGAGCTTGGGGTATACTGGATTTCTTCACTGTCCTTTGTACACTTTAGCTATTTTTACATGAAAATAATTAATTATGGCATTAAGAGTGAGATTAAGTATTATTAAACCAAACATTTATGTATCAAGGCAGTAGTCTGTCACAGGGGCTCTTTTCAGTGCAGGGTGCCTGGCACTCATTTATGGAGGGCTCAGGATGGGATAAGATGGAATAAACTTAAGAGTTTAATAAAGATAGAACTGCTAATGAAATAAATATAAGAAAGCAGAAAAAAGAAGAATAAGAGTGGAGAATAAAATAGCCACCCACAAAAAAGTCCAAGTCCACTGTTTCAACCTGTCAGAAAGAAAGAGAATGGTCAATAAGCATATGGCCACCACAATTCTACCAAACAGGTGAGGAAATGCAAAGAAAAACTTAATACCAATAAATATAATACTTCAAATTAAAGGATAAGAATATTTATTTAATAATAAATAAAATATATTAGCTAGCTTGGGAAAGGTCTCCAGGGGGAGAAAGAGGGGCAGGTATATGTGAGAATCCACCAGCCCTGATCCAAAGAGTGAATTTTCTTGAGAGGACTCTTTATTTGAATTGATTTGGATAATAAAGCCCCTTTATGGATGTACAGGGTCTGTACCAGAGGTGTGGTGGAGTTGGGTGATCATACAGTTTCATACTTGTGAATCCAGCCTGTATTGATGAACCAAGGTGCATGCATATTTCAGAAGGAAGATTTTTGAAAACTGATTACTGATACACATACTGGATTTTGGGTTTGATGAGTTTTGAGTGGGTTTAAGGTTGAATACTCTTACCCCTGGATAGTGGCTGTGAAAGTATCCCCCTCTTGAAACTGGTGGGATCCTGAACACCATAGCATCCTGCCACTGTTGAGTGTCATCCCCAAATTCCCAAATTTTTTTTCTAGAAAATCTAAAATTAAATCTTAATTCCTCTTGATCATTATCCTGAAAATCCCTTCTTCATGTCTTTTTTCTTTATCCTTTAATCAATCCCCCCCTTTTTTTTGAGTAAGTGAAGATTTTCTATTCCTTAAAGTAATTTTTCAGTAAAATCTTCTTTTCCTTCATTTTCCTTGGTATTTATCCCAAAATAAAGGCCACTACCTTCTTCAGCTCAAAATTTGAGGAAGAATGGCTATACAAACTTATATGCCTCCATGAATTGGCCTAATTATCTTCTGGGCCTTGTCTTGCATGCCCTGATGGTCTTGTCCCCATAATCCTTGAGAAATTGGCCAAAAATGCCCTTTGATGTCATTTTGGGTATTGGTCAATCTATGGAAAATTCTTGATTTCCTTGAAATTTTGACCTTTTTGGCCATATTGAGGGTTCCATGGTCCGTGGGGGCTATTGGAGTCCCCCAGGACCAATTTTGCTGGTGTTCCAGGGGTACAAGGGACCAGATGGAGGTCTTTGGACCCATTGAGGGTGATCCAGGACCCTGAATCAGAGTGACCTCCCAAGAGCTGAAGGGGAGATCCTGGCTTGTTTATTGGGGCCCCACATTGAGGACCTTGAGGGGGCCATAAATGGAATTATGGCTCCAATCTTGATGACATTCAGGATTTTGATATGCATATCTTACTGAATGACTTCTTTTGCTTTCATACCTTCAGAACTGAGTTCCAAATGGACTGAAGTCACTGAATCTTCCCCTTCTGTTCTTTGTGGGTCTGGGATCTTAAGCAGATTGAGCTTACCCTGGTCCATGGATTCTTTAGGAAACTTTGATCCTTCTCAAACCTATGATAGGTAAAAGGCGGTTGAACTCTTGGGTCCACCTTGTTCTGAGTTTTTGATTAAAGGTAAAGAATTCTTCCAGAATTTTAACCCTAGGTCTTCAAAGTGCCACTATTTTTTTGCTGGAAAAAAGCCATGTAAATGCCCAGAAGTGCCACTTTCCACTGTAAAACGATACTTGTTAAGCAAGAAGAATGGGCTTTTTGGGAAAGAGCTCCCAGTCTCTGAGGCCCCTACTCCTGATGGTACTTCAGGCCATCCTAGTTGTAAGTGCTTTTAATTTCTTGTATGACTTGATACTTATGACTCAAATTAGTTACTGGATCAATGAAAAGGGAGGTTTCAAGGTGGACAAATGTTGGAGGGCTCATTCCCACTGGTGGTAGGCCAATTTACTCTAGATCAGAGGTCCAAATCTCCAGGATCAATAACTAAGGGGTGGCAAAAAGAATGAGAAAGATAACTAATTAACCAACTGATCCAGATGCTGAAGTAAGTGGCAAATTATATGGTGAGGAAGTTGAGGTGATTTATCCATTTTATGGTCACCCTTCAAGCTCTTCACCCACTTAACCTCCTTCAAAGAAATTCCAGTCACCTTATTCCCAGTACTCCAAGAAACTTCTAAACTGTCTTCTCTTCACTAACATCTTAAGTTCCTCCTCCTTCACCTAAACTTTCCACTTCCAGGCTTAACCTTGCTTCACCAATGAAGAAATCTACTATCCCACAGCCCAGGCCATCACCACTCCATACCTCCCACCAATTACAACCTGTGGCCAGCACCAGCCAACAAACAGAAGATTGGTTACCTTGGCTATTCCCGCTGCTCAAGTATTTCAAAATCAGGAGCATCAGCCAATCAGGGTTACCAGAGAGGATCCAATTGTGGAGGATAAAGGTCAAGATGTGGTGGCCAGATTTCTCAGGAGGGTTGATAGAAACAGTAGGGAAGTGATTGTATATTCCAATTATAGAATGATTTCTGGTACTGCCTCTGAAGAGATGGCTTCCAAGTTTTCCTGGCATGAAGATGAATTTATAAAAAAAATGAGAGAACCTTTGATGACCTTGGTAAGAATAACTAGTTTGTTTGCTTTTTTTGTGTTTGGTTTCCTTTTATCCCCACTCTTATAAAAACCAAAAGAATAAAAAATAGATGGAACCTCCAAACACATGATATGGGAGGGGATGATTCTGCTTAATAAAAGAAATGAAATGAAACAAGAATTATACAAGTAAACAGAAGAAAAGAAAAAAAGAGAGTAAAGAAAAATAGAATAAAGAAACTTCTGAGAGGTTTCCTTCTTGTAATGAGTTGCTTGATTTTGGCCATAAATTTTCCTGAAAGATTAAAACCAAGCATTTGATGCTCACAGAGTGGCCAAGTAATTGTTTTAAAAGAAGTAGACAACCTCAGAGATGCATACCAGGAGATCAAAATTACCTTAACAGCATCCACTCCCCACCAAGCACCATAAAGGAACAGAAACACTTTTTTAATAATTGAATTGACATAAGGAATGTATTTAATATTGATGAATGGCATAAATAGGAAAAAGAAACAAAGAAAAATGAGTTTGGCCATATGTTGTTGAAAGGTCCAAACTTGAGGGTATTGATGTTGAAAGGACTTCTGAATCTGTCCAAAGAATTTAAAAAGTGCTCAAAAAGTGTCCAAGGTTATTCTTACAGCAATTTTGGGTAGAATACCCCCTTAAAGGTGTATTCCAGAAAAGGAACTTACTTTAATAACTTCCACTCCCTACCAAGCACAGTAAAATTAAACTCCTGAGGTATTTGGGCCTGGCTTATCAGGATACAAGGTATGTAAATTCTTAACAAGGTCTGGTGAGCTGGTTCTCATGTTGTTCTTTCTGGGTCTTCACTGAATACCTTCCACTCTAAAATATACCAAAATTTACCTCTTATGAGTTTTGAGCCCAGATCCTGAGTCACTTTCAATTCCTCTTGCTCCTCCACTAGGAATGGTGGTGGTGGAAATTGATTTTTCTTTGGGATAGTTGATTTCTTGACTAGTTCTAATAAGGAAACAAGGAATACAGGGTGAACTGACTTCCATTGTTGAGGAAACTTGAGATGATATGCATGACTGAAAATCTTCTTCAAGAATTGAAAGGGTCCCAACAATCTTTCTGAAAGCTTCTTGGTGGGTCTTGTAGTCTTGATATTATTTGAGGCTACCCATACTTTGTCCTTTGGTTGGAAATTAGGTGGAATTGTCCCACTTCTATCTGCATACTTCTTAAAACACCTTATTGCTTACACTAATTCTTCTTTTACTACTTTCTGTACTTATTGGAGTTTTGTTGAGGACTTTTCAGAAGGTGTGTCTTCAGAAATGTGAATTGAATGAAAACTGGGATTTATTCCAGAAATGGTGAAAAAATGCCATTGCTTTATTTATGAATGTTCTGCATCAGTATAGGAAAATTCAGCCAGAGGGAGCCAGATGTGCCACTCATCTTGATAGCAACTGAAATAAATCCAAAGATACTGTTCTAGACTCTGACTCACCCCCTCTGTCTGTCCATCTTCTTCAGGATGGAAAGCAGCTGAAAGATCTCTTGATATCTTGAGCTGCTGAAATAATTGGGTCCAGAATGATGAAACAAATAAAAATCCTGTATCACTAACAATACTGATTGGAAGGGAATTTTTGGAAAAGACATTAATGATGAAAATCTGAGCTAAGTCTGGGGAAGTAACTTTTGAATAAGCTAGAATCAATATTTCCATTTTGGAGAATCTATACACAACTACCAAAATTGAATAAAAGTTGTTGGGAAGTGGCAATTGAGTGATGAATTGAATTGATAAGGAATTCCAAGGACCAGATGGAATTTGAAGAGGCTTGAGTAATACAAGCTTCTTATGATAAATGTTCTTGTTTCTTGAACATTTCTGACATGAGGACACATAGTCCTTGATTATTTGATTCATGAAATCCAAATAAAAATCCCTCTTTATGAGCTTGAGGGTCTTCTCCTGGCCAGGGTGGCCAGCCAATGGTGAGTCATGAGGCTTTTGAAGAATATCCAATTGAATTTCTTGATTTCTTAGAGTAACCAATCTATCTTTGAATAATAATAGCTTGGATTGAGGTTCAAGAGAATAATCTGATACTGATTCAACTATTGCTAGTTTCTTGAGTTTTTTTTTATAATCATTGTCTTTCCATACTGCTTTTCTAATTTGGTCAACTAAATCTGAGAAAATTTATACCTTGATTGAGAAGAATATTGATTCTTGAATTTCAGCTTGCTCAAGAATTTAATGAAGATTTTGAGGATTCTTGCTGATGAAGCCCACCCCCCTCTCTGGGTAAATGTTGTCCCGACTCAACAAGGCATCTGGTAAAGTGGCCAGCCTTCCTGGGCTGTAAGTAATAGTGAAATGGAACTCAGAGAGAAATTCAGCCCAGCGGGATTGACAAAAAGTAAGGACTTTGGAGGACATAAAATGTTGAAGGGAAGAATGGTTAGTCAAGACTTCAAAGGAATGAGAAAGAGAAATAAGAAATTTACTCCCGTGCTTGAGAGCCCAACCTATGCCAAGGAGTTCCATGTTATAAATTTCATTGTTGAGCTCAGCTGGAGCAAGCTTGCAACTATCAAATGCAATAAAATTCTTTCCTGAGTCTTTTACCTGACTCAGTACATCACCCAAGGCATAATCAGAAGCATCATTCTTCACAATAGTTTGTAGAGAAAGGATAGGAGAAGTGGTGAAGGCTTCTTTGAGTAATTGAAACTGACTATGAGTCTCCTCATTGAAGATAAAGGGGGAATATTTTTTGAGAAGGGAAGTGAGAGAAGTGACTTTTTTGGAGTAATTTTAATTGAAACAATGATAGAAGAGTTTTGATTTTCTTGAGTGGAGGGAAATTGAAGAATCCATCTTGAGGCCATCACCTGAAGTAACATAGCCAAGGTATTCAACACTTTGAGGATTTAGCAAACAGACTATTGTCCCTCAGTCTTTGGAGGACAGAGGCCACATGTATGAAATGTTTCTCCTCAGTGCTTGAGAAGACCATAATATCATCTAAATAAACTACAAAAGAATATCAAAGAAATATGCAAAGATATCATTTACAAGATTCTGGAATCAAGTGGGAGGATTGCTTAATCCAAACAGCATAGCTACCATATTTGGCTCTAAAGGCAGTTAAGTGCTCATCCCCCTTTTTGATTCTCAGGAGATTATAAGAACCACGCAGATCTATCTTGGAGAAGATAGTGGAACCATTAAATATGGTAAGTAGCTGGTTCATAGAGGGAACAGGATACATGTTCTTCCTAGTAACAGCATTGAGCTTACAGTAGTAAACAGACAAACAAAGGAAATCATCCATTTTATTGACAAAAAAAAAGACACATGCTCCTGTTAAAGAGGAACTTGTCCTGATGAAACATTCTTCTAAATTCTCTGGAATGTAGGCCTGTAGTATTCCTTACTAATGATTTTATAACAAGTGGATAACACAAACTGGTGGTAGAAGACCCTACAGTGGGATATGATGATCATAGGCACAGTGTGGAGGAAGCTTCTCTGCCTTAACCTTGGAGAATACATCCAAATATTGGTGATAAACAGGAGGGAATACCTAGAGCACAATTTCAATTTCTTCTGGCTCTTCATTCCCACCCCACTGCTTCCCCAGGGAGGCATGAAAGGATGAAGGTGGAAGGTCTATATCCCCTTGAAAGAGATGAAGTGAGGATATAGCAATATCTTCTCTAACATATTTTATCTCTTTGAATACTTCATCTCTTGATGGAAGTAATTATTGAGAGGGCATGATGGAAGGGATATGGACAGAAGAGGGAAGGTGTCTTAAGATCACCAACCAATGCAACACAGTTGAAAGCAGTGGGAAAGTTATTACTAGTAAAAGAAATAATAACACTAGAATCATAGGTTATCAATCCATTTTTACAATCACCAATTGGATCAAAATGGTAAAGGAAATTATAGCCCAATATTAGGTCTTCTCCCTTGGGTGAGTCTATGATAAAAAAGTCCCATTCAATGCTTGGGAAAGGAGGAAACTCAACAACCCACTTGGTATAATGGGTGATAACTAAGGAAGTGGATTGATTGGATTGTAAAATGAAAGGAGCAATCTTATCAGAGAGCTCTGACATGGTTAATGATAATTTGAGAGTAAAATTCTTTTCAAAAAAGGGGTTTTCAGCACCAGAATCAATGAGAATACTATAAGTAATATCATATACAGAAGAAAATATAAGAAATTTTTAAGATTTCTTGACAATAGTATTCAGAGTGCACAAGTGTTCTCTTGAAGGAAATAAGTGAGAACCATCAAACACATCATGATTCCCACTCAGGCTTCTCCTTGCTTGCTAGGGAAGCCCATTGATGACCCTGGACTATTGTGAGCCCTCTTTAAGAATTTTTCAATTGGGTGCTTTCCACAAAAGTAAATGCATAAGCCTTATTTAATCCTCCTCTCCTTTTCAGAACTGATCAATTTGTTTTACTTATTGAGGAGAGAAGAGTGAGGCTTATCCTTTGAGACTTGAAAATTCTTCCCCTTCTTACTCTTCTTGTGATGAGGCTTTTTCAAAGATTAATCTGGAGGAGGCCTGAAGGAATTGGATCCAGTAGCTGGAGGCTTCTTCTCTTGATGACTACCCTTTTACTTTTGCCCCTCATGGTACCTGGTATCTAAGTCCAAATTAATATCCATGAGTTCTTGAAGGAAATCAAAGATACCAGGATGAGAAGCAAATTGATCCAATATTCTTGATTCCAAACCTCTTCTATGGCCTTTTCCCCAATCCCCAATTCTTGACATTAAGCTTCTGAAATCAGAAATGTACAATGCAACATTACCAATTTCTTTCATCCTGAGATTATCCAGCTCTTGTTATGCTTTTCTGACTTAATTGGGGAAACCAAACAGAGTGAACAACTTCCAGTTATTGAGGAGGTGGGATTGGTCTTCATTGGAGATATTTGAGAGAGATGGTTCAATCCAATTTCCAGCTCTACCACTGAGAAATCAAGCTGAGTAAAGAACCTTCTTCCTGTCAGAGAAAGTTTGCTGGGTAATTATGGAAGATGAATTGTGAGGATTGGATAAATACTCTCAATTTATGGGCTTGAGTACCATCAAAATGATCAGGTGCCTTAAATGATGGAGTCTTAGATGCTAGGGCTCTTGAATTTTCACCAGGGGCAACTGCTTGAGGGAGGTTTCCCATGAACTGAGTCATTTGCTGCATCATCTTGAGAAAATTTGATTCTGCTTGAGAGACAAGAGGTTGATTAGAAAGGGCTGGGTTTGGAGCTTCAGAAGCCTCAGGGGCACCTGCCACTTCAGATCTTCAGCTTCCCCTAATCGGCTTCTAGGCCATTGAAAAATGCCAGGATAGCCTCCCAACAAGCAAGATAATGATCTTCATATTCTTGATTTCATACCTCCTCTTCTGGAGGGTGGTCCTCTGTCCAAGCTTACACTCAGTTAATGCACTGATGGTATGCAGTCAAGAGGAGCCCTTGCTGTAGGAGTTAGACCAGCTTTATTACTTTGGGATCTTGCATTATTGGATGGTGGGCTATTCTGAAAAGGAATTATTTGAAAACTAAGAATAAACATGATGATAATGTGAGAACAAACAAAAGATGAGGCTGGACCAATTCAAATCAAATGAGAATATTGAGGAATCAATTAAATCTTGAGATTAAATTTATAACTTGAAGAAATTCAATCAATGTGAGTAAATAAATCAATCAATTCAATAAAGTAAGCTCAAATTGAAAATCAATTATGTCTTGAGGAATCTAGTCAGTCAGTCAATATCTTCAAAGTTCAATTCAATATCTTGAGGAAGAGAATTCAAATCAATCAAACAAATCAAATATTGAGGATTAATCAGCTATCTTGAGGAATAAAATTCAAATCAATCAATCAAAATTAAAAATCAAATAGCAGTAAATCCAAATCCAATAAAAATTCTGAATTGCTGAATTAATTATCCAATGAATTTCAATCAATCAAAACCTGAAAAAACACCTTAATTCAGACAGAAAAAGAAGTGAGAATCAATTCAGAATTGAAAGTGAAATGAAAAGGTCAGGAAATAAAAAATGATAAAAGGGACTAATTTTCATATGAATAAAATGAGTTAGATGAAAATTGATGAGAATCATAGAATCATAAAAAATCATTAGATCATAAAATCATGAGAAGTCATAATTGATGAATGAGAGAAATGATCAAAAATGAATGAAAAGAAGAAATTTTTTTGAGTTAGTTAATATAATGTCACAGGGGCTCTTCTAAGTAAAGAGGGCCTGGAACTCAGTAAACTGGAGCTCACTTATGGAAGGCTCAAGGATGGGATAAGGTGGAGTACACTTAAGAGTGTGATAAGAATAAAATTGATAATGAAATACATATAAGAAAGCAGAAACAAAAGAATAAGAGCAATGGATAAAAGAGACAACAAAAAACAAGTCCAAGTCCACTGTTTCAACCTGTCAGAAAGAAAGAGAAGGGTCAAGAAGCATATGGCCACCACAGCTCTACTGAAAAGGTGAGGAAATACAAGGACAAACTTCATACCAATAAATGTAATAATTCAAATTAAAGAATAAGGATATTTATGTAATAAGAAATCAAATATATTGATTAACTGTTGAAAAGTCCCCAGGGGGAGAAGGAGGGGCTGGTATATGTGAGAATCCACCAGCCCTGATCCAAAGAGTGAATTTCCTTGAGAGGAATCTTCATTTGAATTGCTTTAGATAATACAGCCCCTGTATGGATGTACAGGGTCTGTACCAGAGGTGTGGTGGAGTTGGGTGATAATACAGTTTCAGACTTGTGAATTCATCCTGTACAAGGGTTGACAGGCTGTATTGATGAACCAAGCTGTATGCATGTTTCAGAAAGAAGATTTTCTGAAACTTATTACTGATAAATGTACTGAATTGCTGGTTTGATGAGCTTTGAGTGGGCTTAAGGGCTCTTTGGATCAGGGCTGATAGAGTCTCACATATAAAAGCCCCTCTTCCTCCCTCTGGGGACTTTCCCCCAGTTAATTAGTTATTTAATAAATATTCTTACTCTTATTTTTGGTTGCTATATTTATTAATATTAAGTTAGTCTTTTCATATTTTACTCACCTGTTCAGGAGAGCTGTGGTGTCCATATTGTTATTAACCCTTCTATTTACTTCTGACAGGTCGCAACAGTGGACTTGGTCTTGTTTGTGGTTGGCTATTGTATTCTTACTCTTTTTTCTTTGTTACTGATTTTCTTATACCTATATTATTAGCAATTTTATCTAATTTACACTCCTAAGTGTACTAATTCTTATTCCAATCATTGAGCCCTTCATAAGCTAGTTCCAGGCCCTCTTCACTTCAAAGAGCCCCTGTGACATTATATTAAGGGTGTTGGTAAACACACATAAGCCCTTATGTGTTTTTACCAATTTATGGCCAAAGCACATACGTTTATGGTAAAAACATGTAAGTGGCCTTTTTTTTTTAGAAAAATTCTTCAGGCTCAGTTTTAATGTATTTCTTATTTTCTTGCCATATCTTTTCTCACATAGGATATCAATATCCCCTAATTTGTTCAATTTTTTTTTGCCAAATTTCTCAAATTCAGCCAATTTGACAAAATGGCATGGTTTCAAAAGTTCATTTAAAATATTCCCACTTATTAATTCCCTTTATTTTTGAAAAGAAAAGCTTAAATCTTGAAAATGAAAAACCAGAAGCCCATAATTTTGGGGATTTTTTTTGGTGGGAGAAGTGAAGGTGCAAAAAGGGTTTTTTTCATGTTTGTAATATGACTATTATTAAGTACAAAAGGGCCACATGTTTTATAAAAAATTAGACTGAGGTTGGATTTAAGCAATAAATGGGACTGAGGAGAGGGATAATTGGCATAAATTGTATATAAAAAAATCAATCAATCTGAATCAACCTCCTAAAAAGTTGGTTTTTTCTGAGGGGGGAGGAAAATTGGACAAATATAACATCCTGTGTTTCTTAAATTTATCTTCCCACCCCAGGGCTTGTGGTTGGGCATGAAATTCCCAATTCACAGTAATGGGGGGGATTGGATAAACTTTAGAAATGATGATATGCAATGGAACAAAATGAGAACAGCTATCCAAGAAGCAGATGAAAATGGGTGGATTATAATTTGGAGGACAGAAATAAGGGAAAAAAGAGAAAGATTGGACTTTAGAACAAAAGAAAACAGGTCTACAATACTTATTTTCAATTGGATCCACCATATCAGGCATGAACATCCACTTTCTCTTTGAAGCCTGGCCAAAATCTTCATACCACTCAGTTCTGTCCAAATAAGAGGATACTTAGGGAATCAAAGTGTTCATGGCTTCATTAAGGTCTTGATTTTTGAATTTCTTCATTCAAGTCACCTCTGACATCAGCCCATTGATCTTGAGTCTTGTAAATTTAGTGAGATACTGTTCTGTAGCCACAGTTCACATCACCCTGGACATTGATAGCTTGAAGTTGTATTTCAATATGAACTTGGGAAAGTCTTCTGAGCCAGGTACCTGATAAGATTAGGTCAAAAGAATGAATAAATATTCAAATGAACAAAAGAAATATACATTAAAAAGAATCAGAAACTCACAAAGAGCTTGAATAATTAATCACTTGTGTGATAATTACTTTGACAATTCTTACAGGTCAAGTAAATTGCATCATATATCTTCAGACTTGTGGAAGGCTTGTGGGACTCTCTTTGTGAGGCTTTGCTACCCATTTCCAATCTTCCGGACCTCCTAAGTGTGACTCCTTCTTTTCCATATTCATTTTATTTAGTTTCTGCGGGTAGTGAATCTGATAAACTTATTGATTTTGATAATGAGGCCTCAGAATCTTCAGAATCTTCACATGAATCCACTTCCATTATTGGAGAGGGTGCAAATGAATGTGATCTTGATGTTGTTGTGCTGGTCACTTTTGACGGGGGTCTTCATCTTCTCTTGGATTGACTTTCAATTACTTCAAATATTGAGGGTTCCCTTTTGTTTTTATTCTTGGATCCTTGAGGTCTTCCATGGATATTATTTCATTCTAGTGGGTCTTAATAATATTGATCATACTCTTGACTCTGAGGAATTTGATCAAATGGGACTTTTCCAGTAAAAAAATCTTGAGGATGTTGAAGAATTGGGGTAATTTTTTTCTGGAATAAGGTATAAATGGATAGTCAAAATTTCTTGAAGTGACTGTTTTGGAGGAGTTTTTCTTGGGATTTGGGGTCCCAGACCTATCACAACCTATTTCCATTTGGTTGTGGGTCATATTGGACCTCAAGGTGGACACAGCATACCCCTGAGGCCTGGAAGCATTATGCACACGCTTCAAAAGAATCTCAAGGGTCTGAACTCAACTTCAGTGGGGGTTTGAAGCATTATTGAGTGAAAAATATGTATAAATTTAAAAAAAGGGGAATTTGGGAATTTGGAATGAGGAAAGAACCTTTTGAAATGTGAAATAGAAAGTATAAAAGGTGTCAAAAATCAAAAGAAGTGGCTGAAATGTGGGATTAATAGATTAGGGAAGGTAAAAACTTGGAATTTTAGAGGCTTGGAAGTAGGTCTTTGTGGAGCAAAATGAAGTCTTTGGGGGAAAAAACGAAAAGAATGTGTGAAAAGCTTTGCAAAATTGCTTTGGTAATTTTGTTTTTCAAAAAATATTGTTTGGGGGGGATAATGTGGTTTATTTGGGTGTTTGGATTTTTTTTTTTGGGGGGGGGATGTGCAAAAAAAATTATAGAATTGGGTTAGAGGGGTTTTTTAGGGAAAAACCCTCTTTTTGGAATATTTTGGCCCAATAAAGGTTTCTTTGTGTTTTATTTTTAATTAAAAATGGGCCCAGGGCACCACTTACCTATTTTACCAATTTATGACAAAAAGATGTAAGAGCTTACGGGTTTTTACCAAAAACCTATATTAATTAACTCAAAATTGCTTCTTTCTTCTTATTCTTTTGAAATTTATTTCTCTCATCCATAAATTATGATCTCTTCATGAATTTATGATTTTTTATAATTTTTTATGACTTTATGATTTCTCATCACTTTTCATCTCATTCATTCCATTCATATTAAAATTGACTCTTTTTCATTTATTAATTCTGCTGACCATTTCTCTTTATCATAATTCTTCAATCATTTTAAATTCTCTTTCTTTTTTTGATTGAGGCTTATAGGTTTATATTGATTGGTTAATTGATTGGTATTCAGTATTTTGGTGGATTGGGTTGATTTTGTATGACTGTTGAACTCCTCAAGATTGATTTTTTGACCTTGAGAGTTGATTTAATTGATTGAGCTAATTTGAAATTTCAACAAATTGAATTGATTTGAAGATATCATTTATATTGATTTTGAATTGACTTGATAATTGATGGATTGTTTGAAATTGATTTTAAACTCTTCAAGAAGTCTGATATGTTGACAAGAATTTGACTTTGTCATTTTAATTCCTCAAGATTTATTCACATTGATTTCACCTCAAGATTTCTTATTGCTTCCTCAAGTTCATCAAAAATCTCATTTTCTCTTAGTTTATTTGGTCAAGCCTCATTTATTTCTTTCAAAGTATCATAAAGCTCTTATTTTTCTTATTCTTCAATAATTCCAGCACAGCACAGCCCTCCAGACAAGAATACAAGATCTCAAAGACATCAAGTTGTTCTTACTCCTACAGCAAGGGCTTCTCTTGACCACAAACCATCATTTCATCAAATGTGTGCAAATTTGGACAGAGGACCACCAATGGAAGGAGAAGGGCCCTTCAGAAGAGGAGGTGTGAAGTCAAGAATATCAAGATCATTCCCTGGCTCGTTGGGTGGCTATCCAGGCATTCATCAAGGGCCTAGAAGAAGATCAGGGAAATCTGAAGATGAAGAGGGAGAGTCTGAAGAAACTGAAGTGGAAGCTGCCTTGGCAGGTTCTCCTGAGGATACTGAAGCTCCATATATAGCCCTTTCCCATCAACCTCTTGTCTCCCAAGCTGAACCAAATTTCCTCAAGATGATGGAGCAAATGACTCAATTAATGGGATGGCTCACTCAAGAAGCTTCCCCCAGGGACAATTAAATAGCCTTATAATTCAGGACTCCATCAATGAAGGCACATGATACTTTTGATGGTACTCAAGCCCATAAATTTAGAGGATTTAGCCAATCCTGTGAGTTAATTTTCCATAATGACCCAGAAAACCTCTTCTCTGACAGGAAGAAGGTTCTTTATTTAACCTCTTTTCTCACCAGTGGAGCTGGAAAATGGATTGAACAAAATCTCTCAAGTATATCCAATGAAGACACATCCTGTCTCCTCAATAACTGGAAGTTGTTTGAAAAACAGTTATTCACCCTGTTTGGTGATCCAAATTAAGTTAGGAAAGCTGAAAAAGAATTGGATAATCTAAGGATGAAGGAAAGTGGTCATTTATCCTTTTAAATTTCTGATTTAATAGGCCTAAGGTCAAGAATTGGAGATTGAGGGGAAAGGGCTTATATTCATTTTTACAGAAGAGGATTAGCATCAAGAATTTTGGACCAGTTGGCTTCTCACCCTGGTAGCTTTGATACTCTGAAAGAACTCATGGAAATTACTTTGGAATTGAATACAAGATACCATGAAAGGCAGAAGGAAAAGGGTAGTCATCAAGAGAAGAAGCCTCCAGTTTTTGGACCCAATCCTTCCAGGCCTCCTCAAGATTCATCTTCCAAAAATTGTAATAACAAGAAGAGAAAAAAGGGGAATAATATTCAAGCTTAAAAGGATAAGCCTCATGCGTCTCTCCTCAATAAGGACAATAAATTAATTGGTTTGAAGAAGGTTCATGCACTTATTTTGGTGGGAAACACCCAATTGAAAAATGCTTCAAGAGGCCTCAAAATAGGCCAGGGTCATCAAGAGGCTTCCCTAGCAAGCGAGGAAAAGCATGAGTGGGAATCATGATGTGTTCAATGGTTCTGACTTATTTACTTAAAGAGCACAATTGTACACTCTGAATACTAGTGTGAAGAAGTTGTTGAGATTTCTCATTTTTTCTTCTGTCTATGATATATTCTATAGTATTCTCATTGATTCTGGTGCTAAGAACTCTTTTATTGCAATGAATTTTGTTCTAAAGTACTCATTGATTATTTCAGAGCTCCCTTGAAAGATTCTTTTTTTCATTTTGGATTCTAATGAATCCACTTCCTTGCTCATCACTTATTATACCAAGTGGGTTATTGACTTTCCTTATTCTCAAGGCTTTTAATGAGACTTTTTTAGCATAGATTCACCAAAGGGAGAAGACTTAATATCAGGCTATGATTTCCTTTACCATCTCAATACCATTATTCATTGGAAAAATGGATTTATCACCCATGATGCTAGTTACAAGGATTCTAGTGGTATTAATCCTTTTACTATTAATGACTTTGGCATTTCTGACAGCAGTGTTTCTCTGTTTGGTGAGCTTAATACAACTTACCTTCCTTCTTCTCTCCATATCCCTTTCATCATGCCCTCTCAATCTTTACTTCCATCAAGAGATGAAGTCTTCAAAGAGATAGAAGATGTTGGAGAAGATTTTTCTATATCTTCACTTCATCTCTTTCAAGGGGATATGGACCTTCCTCCTTTATCCTTCCATGAATACCTGGAGGAGCAGTGGGATGATGCAGAAGAGTAAAAGGAAATTGAAACTGTAATAAAGGCTTTCCCTCCTTCTTATCACCATTATTCAGATTTATTGTCCAAGGTGAAAGCAGAGAAAATTCCTCCACACTGTGCCTGTAATCATCATATTGAACTGGAGGGTCTTCTACCACCAGTTGGTGTCATCTACTCTTTATCAAATCATGAGTCAGAAAAACTGTGGGCCTACATTTCAGAGAACTTAGAGAAAGATTTCATCAGTCCAAGATCCTCCTCAACAGGGGAACCTGTCCTTTTTTGTTAAGAAAAAAGTATGGTGGCCTCTGTTTGTGTATTGACTACCACAAACTAAATGCTGTCACTAGGGAGAACAGGTATCCTGTCCCTCCTATGAGCCAGCTTCTCACCTTATTCAAAGGTTCAAATATATTCTCCAGGATAGATCTACATGATGATTATAATATTCTGAGAATTAAAGAAGGGGATGAGCATTTAACTGCCTTTAGAACCAAATATGATAGTTATGAGTATTTGGTTATGCCATTTAGCTTTACCAATGCTCCTGCTTCATTCCAGAATCTTTCAAATGATAACATGTGGACACTGTCCTCCAAAGGATGAGGGACGATGATTGGTTTTCCAAAGCCTCAAAATGTGTATTCCATGCCTAAAGTTTGGACACCTTGGCTATGTTGTGTTGAGTGATGGCCTCAAGATGTATTATTCAAAAAGTTCAACAAATCCTCAATTGGCCTCAGCCCACAAACATCAAGGCTCTTCAATTGTTTCTTGGCTTTTCTAATTTCTATTTTTGTTTTATCAAAAATTATTCCAAGGAAATAACTTATCTCACTTCCCTTCTCAAAAAGGACTCTCCCTTAATTTTCAATCAGGAAACTCTTAGCCAGTTTCAATTGCTCAAGGAAGCATTCACCACTGCCCCTATCCTTCCCTACCAACTATTGTGGAGACTGCTGCTTCTTATTATGCCTTTGGTGCTGTAATTAATCAGGTGAGTGACTCAGGAAAGCATCCCATTGCATTCAATAGCCGCAAGCTCCTCCCAGCTGAGCTCAACTATGAATTTCATGACAAGGAACTCCTTGGCATATTTTGTGCTCTCAAGCTCTGAAGGGCTTTCTTTATTTCTCTTTCTCATGATTTTGAAGTCTTTACAGACCATTATTTTCTTCAGTACTTCATGTCTTCTGAATTCCTTACTCATTTTCAGGCCTGCTGGGTTGAATTTCTCTCTGAGTTTCACTTTACTATCACTTACCACCCAGGAATACTGGCCACTTTAACAGATGGCTTTTTATGTCAGGACAACATGTACCCAGAGAGGGTGTGGAATTAATTGAAAATAATCCTCAAAATTTTCATCAAACTCTTGAGCAAGATGGAATTCAAGAATCAAGATTCTTTTCAATCAAAGCAAACATGTTCTCAGATTTAGTTGACCAGATTAAAAAAGAAGTATGGCAAGACAAATATTATCAAGAAGTACTCAAGAAACTAGCAAGAGGTGAATCAGTACCAGATTATTCTCTTGAACCTCAAGTAAAGTTACTTTTATTCAAATATAGAGTGTTTATTACAAGCAATAAAGAACTTCAAACAGATATCCTGAAAAGGTGTCATAACTCACAATTGGCTGGCCATCCTGTCCGGGAGATGACCCTCAAGCTCATCAAGAGGAATTTTCATTGGGGTTTCATGAATCAAATAATCAAGGACTATGTTTCTTAATCTCATAAATCTTCAAGAAATAAGAACATTCATAATAAGAAGTTTGGATTACTCAAGCCTCTTCAAATTACATCTTATCCTTGGAATTCTCTATTAATTAACTTTATCACTCAATTTCCATTGTCTAACAGCTTTGACTCAATTTTAGTAGTTGTGGACAGATTCCCGAAAATGGCAGTATTAATTACAGCTTATTCAGCAATTACTGCGTTGGACTTAGCTCAAATATTCATCAGTCATTTTTTTTTGCAAGCATGGCCTTCCAGTCAGTATTTTTAGTGATAGAGGTTAATCATTTTTTTCATCATTATGGACCCAATTATTTCAGCAGCTTGGTATATAAAGAGATCTGTCAACTGCTTTTCAACCTGAAACACATGGACAGACAAAGAGGGTAAATAAGATTCTAGACAAGCATCTTTGGATTTATGTCAGTTACCATAAAGATGACCAGCACATCTGGCTCTTCCTGGATGTATTTTCCTACAATAATGCCAAAAATTCATCACCTAATCAATCACCTTTTTTTCCAATTTATGGAAGAAATCCCAGTTTTCATTCAATTTACATTTCTGAGGATAAACCTGCTGAAACGTTATCAGCAAAACTCCAATAAGTTTGGAAAGTAGTCAAAAATAAATTAAAGTCAGCAATAAGGTGATTTAAGAATTATGCAGATAGAAATAGGACAATTCCACCTGCTTTCCAACCTGGGGGAAGCATATGGCTAGCCTCAAAGAATATCAAGTCTACAAGACCCACCAAGAAACTCTCAGAAAGATGGTTGCGATCCTTTGAAGTATTGAAGAAGATTGGCAGTCATGCATATCACCTCAAGTTGCCTTAACAATGGAAGTTCACCCTGTCTTCCATGTATCCTTACTAGAGCCAGTCAAGAAATCAACTATCCCACACCAACATCAATTTCCACCACCACCTTTATTAGTGGAGGAGCAGGAGGAATGGGAAGTGTCTCAGGTTCTGGACTCAAAACTCAAGAGAGGTATATTATGGTAGCTTGTAGAGTGGAACGGATTCAGTGAAGACCCATAAATAACAACTTGGGAGCTGGCTTCCAGCCTTATCAGCTCACCAGACCTTGTCAATGGTTTCCACACTTTGTACCATGATAGGACTGCCCCAAATACCTCAATAGTTTAATTTTATGGTGCTTGGTGGAGAGTAGAAGTTATGAAAGTAAGTTCCTCTCCTGTAATGCACCTTTAAGGGGGTATTCTACCCAAATATGTTGTGATCATCACCTTGGCCACTTTGTGATCACTTGTGAATTTCTTTGGACAGGCTTAGAAGGCCTTGCAACATCAATATACTCAAATGTGGACCTTTAATTGACATATTGCCAAATTCTTCCTTATTTATTTTACATTCTCTTATTCCAAATTATGCCATTTATCATTTTTCAAGACATTCTTTAGCTCAAATTAATTTATGGAATAGTTTTTTTCTGTTTTTTTACAGTGCTTTGTGGGGAGTGGAATTCATGAAAGTAAGTTCCATCTCCTGGTATGCATATCTGAGGGTTTCTATGTCTTGTAAAACAACACCTTGGTCAATCTGTGAGTAAAAAATGCCTGGTTTCATCTTTCAGAAAAATTGATGGCCAGAATTCAAGAAACTCATTAAAAGAAGGACACCTATCAGAAGTTTCTTTTATCTTTTCTTTTTCATTTAAGTGCTTTTCTGTCACAGCCAAGGAGGCAGGGGCATTACCAATCATATTCAACAATCATTACTTCATTGATACCCCTCAAAACCCAATCAGCAAGGGGGTTTCATTCAACATTCTGCAAATACAGTTTCCAGATCTCAATACAGTTTCATACAGGCAAGACCCAAATACAGGATTCACCAAATACCTGTATTGACTGTATAACCTGGATTCACCAATACAGGATTCAATCCCACATCCAACTTCTTCCAGCATACAGACAAGTATCTCAACACTCAAACTCCAAGGCTGGTATTTCTCACATATACCAGCCCCTCTTCACCCACCTGGGGGTTTTTCCCCCAGTTAATTAAAATATTGGATTTATTATTTAATATTATTTTATTTCTCATTAAGAAATACTATTTTATTATTTATTAAGTTAGTCTTTGCCTTCCCTCACCTGTTCAGTAGAGTCCTGGTGGCCATATCCTTTATTAATCCTTTTCTCTTTTCTGAGCAGGTTGAAACAGTGGTACAGGATCATTTGTGGTTGGCTCTTTATTATTGCTTTTGTTTTCCTCTCATATCTTTTAATTCTTATTATTTTATGACTAGGAAATTATTATCTTTTTCCATTACTCTTATCATTTGAGTATTCCTTCTGAGCCCTCCATAAGTAAGTCTGTTCACTGAGTGCCAGGCCCTCTTCATTTTAGAAGAGCCCCTGTGACATTATTTTAATTAACTCATAATTGCTTCTTTTTCTTTCATTCATTTTATTCATTTCTCTCATTCTTCAATTATGATCTTTTCATGATTTTATGATTTTTATGATTTTTTATGATTTTTTCTCTCTCATCAATTTTCATCTCATTCATTTCATTCCAAATGAAAATTGATTCTTTTCTCATTTCAAAAATTCTGCTGACCATTTCACTTTATTCTTTATCATTCTCATTTCTCTTTTTTTCTGAATTCAGGTTTTTATCAGGTTATTTGAGTGGAATTATTTGGGTTAATTGATTCATCATTCAGGGATTTTATTGATTTGGGGTATTCAGTGATTTTGGTTGTGAAATTTCTCAAGTTTATTGATTGATTCCTCAAGACATTGATTTCACCTCAAGATTTTGAATTGACTTTGATTGAATTGATTTGATTGACTTGATTTGATTCCTCAAGATAGCTGATTTATCCTCAAGATTTGATTTAATTGATTGATTTGAATTTGATTCCTCAAGAAAATTGAATTGACTTTTGAAGATATTGATTGAATTCCTCAAGACACAATTGATTTGATTTTGATTGACTTGATTTGACTTATTGATTGAAATTGATTATTCATAAGAATTTGACTTTGTCATCTTCACTCTTCAAGATTTATTCATATTGATTCACTTCAAGACTGATTGATTGATTTCTCAAGTTCATCAAGATTCTCATTTAATTGTTTTGGCAAAGCCTTATTTTATTCAAAGTATCATCAAGTTTTTATTCATTCTTCTTTCATGATGCCAGTTCAGCATAGCCCACCAGCCAAGAATACAAGATCCCAGAGACATAAAGCTGTTCTCACTCCTACACCAAGGGCTCCTCTTGACCGCACACCATCAGTTCATCAACTGAGTGCAAATTTGGACAGAGGACCACCAATGGAAGGAGCAGCACCCTCCAGAAGAGGAGGTGTGAAGTCTAGAAGATCAAGATCATTCTCTGGACTATTGGGTGGTTATCCTGGTGTTTCTCAAGGGCCTAGGAGTAGATTGGGGGAAGCTGAAGATGAGGAGGGGGGGAGTCTGTGGAAGAGGAAGAATCTGAGGAGACTGAAGTGGCAGCTGCCTTGGCAGGTGCTCCTGAAGCTCCTGAGGCTCCAAATCTAGCCCTTTCTAATCAACCTTCTGTCTCTCAAGCTGAACCAAATTTCCTCAAGATGATGGAGCAAATGACTCAGTTTATGGGCCAGCTCACTCAAGCAGTTGCCCCAAGGGACACTTCAAAAGTCCCTGCATTCAAGACTCCATCAATGAAGGCACCTGATTCTTTTCATGGTACTAAAGCTCATAAATTGAGAGGATTCATTCAATCCTGTCAATTAATCTTTTATAATGACCCAGCAAACTTCTTCTCTGACAGGAAGAAGGTGCTTTACTCAACTTCTTTTCTTACTGGCAGAGCTGGCAAACGGATTAAACCTTACCTCTCAAATATCTCCAATGAAGACCCTGCTTATCTCCTCAATAACTGGCAGCTGTTTGAAACCCAGTTATTCACTATGTTTGGTGATCCCAATGAAGTCAGAAAAGCTGAACAAGAGTTGGACAATTTGAGGATGAGGGAAAGTGGTCAAGTTTCCTTGTACATAGCTGATTTCAGAAGTTTAATGTCAAGAATTGGAGACTGGGGGGAAAGGGCCTATATTCATGTGTATAGAAGAGGCTTGGCATCAAGATTGTTGGACCAATTGGCTTCTCACCCTGGAACTTTTGATATTCTTCAAGAACTCATGGATATCACCTTGGAATTAGATACCAGGTACCATTAGAGGCAGAAGGAAAAGGGCAGTCATCAAGAGAAGAAGCCTCCAATCAGTGGATCCAACTCCTCCAAGCCCCCTCAAATTTCATCATCAAAGAAGCCTTATCACAAGAAGAATAAGAAGGGGAAGAATTTTCAAGTGTCCAAAGACAAGCCTCATGCTTCTCTCCTCAATAAGGACAACAAATTAATTGGTTTTGAAAAGGAGAGGAGGATTAAAGAAGGCTTGTGCAATTATTGTGGTGGTAAACACCCATTTGAGAAAAGCTTCAAGAGGCCTTAGAATAGGCAAGGGTCATAAAAAGGCTTCCCTAGCAAGCAGGGAAAAGCCTGAGTGGGAATCATGATGTGTTCAATGGTTCTCACTTATTTCCTTCAAGAGCACAATTGTGCACTCTGAATACTAGTGTCAAAAAATCTTTAAAATTTCTTATTTTTTCTTCAATCTCTGATATTTTTTATAGTATTCTCATTTATTCTGGTGCTACAAACTCTTTTATTGCAAAGAATTTTGTTCTCAAGTACTCATTGACCATGTCAGAGCTCCCTGAAAAGATTCCTCTTTTCATTCTGGATTCCAGTGAATCCACTTCCTTGTTCATCACCCATTATACCAAGTGGGTTGTTGATTTACCTTCCTTCCCAAGCTTTGAATGGGATTTCTTTATCATAGATTCACCCAAGGGAGAAGACTTAATATTGGGCTATGATTTTCTTTACCAGTTTAATCCCATTATTGATTGGAAAAATGGATTGATCACCTATGATTCTAGTCATAAGGATTCCAGTGGTATTATTTCTTCTACTAGTAATGACTTATCCACTGCTGTCAACAGTGTTGCTCTGGTTGGTGAGCTTAAGACACCTTCCCTTCCTCCTTCTGTCCATAACCCCTCCATTTTTCCCTCTCAGTCATTACTTCCATTAAGAGATGAAGTCTTCAAAGAGATAAACGATGTTGGAGAAGATGTTGCTATATCTTCACTTCATCTCTTTCAAGGGGATATGGACCTTCCTTCTTTATCTTTTCATGCCTCCCTGGAGGAGCAGTGGGATGAAGAGGAAGAGCCAGAAGAGATTGAAACTGTGCTGAAGGTAGTCCCTCCTGTTTATCACAAATATTTGGATGTATTCTCCAAAGTGAAAGCAGAGAAACTTCCTCCACACCGTGCCTGTGATCATCATATCAAACTGGAGGGTCTTCTACCTCCAGTTGGTGTTATCTACTCTTTATCAAAGAATGAGTCAGAAACACTGCGGGCCTACATTTCAGAGAATGTAGAGAAAGGTTTCATCAGACCAAGCTCCTCCTCAACAGGGGCACCTGTCCTTTTTGTCAAGAAAAAGGATGGTGGTCTTTGTTTGTGTGTTGACTACCGCAAACTTAATGCTGTCACTAGGAAGAACAGGTATCCTGTTCCTCCAATGAATCAGCTTCTTACCGTCTTTAACGGTGCTACTATCTTCTCCAAGATAGATCTGCATGGTGCTTATAATCTCCTGAGAATTAAAGAGGGGGATGAGCATTTAACTGCCTTTAGAACCAAATATGGCAGTTATGAGTATTTGGTTATGCCATTTGGCTTAACCAATGCTCCAGCTTCATTCCAAAATCTGGTGAATGATATCTTTGCAGATTATTTGGATATTTTTGTTTTAGTGTACTTAGATGATATTATGGTCCTCTCTAGCTCTTTGAATGAACATGTTAAACATGTGGCCTCTGTTCTCCAAAGACTGAGAGACAATAATTTGTTTTCTAAAGCCTCCAAGTGTGTATTCCATGCCTCAAGTGTGGAATACTTGGGCTATGTTGTTTCAAGTGATGGACTCAAGATGGATTCTTCAAAAGCTCAACAAATCCTCAATTGGCCTCACCCCAAGAACATCAAGGCCCTCAAATCTTTTCTTGGCTTTGCCAACTTTTATTGTTGTTTCATTAAAAATTATTCCAAAAAAATATCTGCTCTCACTTCCCTCCTTAAAAAAGATTCTCCCTTTATCTTCAATGAGGAAGCTCTTAGTCAGTTTCAAATACTCAAAGAAGCTTTCACCACTGCTCCTATTCTCTCTCATTTTAATCCTTCTCTACCAGCTATTGTAGAGACTGATGCTTCTGATTATGCCTTGGGTGCTGTACTGAGTCAGGTGAATGACTCAGGAAAGCATCCCATTGCATTTGATAGTTGCAAGCTCTTACCAGCTGAACTCAACTATGAAATTCATGACAAGGAACTCCTTGGCATAGCTTGGGCTCTCAAGCGCTGGAGAGCTTTTCTCCTTTCTCTTTCTGATTCCTTTGAGGTCTTGTCAGACCATTGTTCCCTTCAGTATTTTATGTCCTCTAAAGTCCTTACTCGTCGTAAAGCTTGTTGGGCAGAATTTCTATCTGAATTTCACTTTATCATCACTTACTGCCCAGGCAAGCTGGCCACTCTACCAGATGCCTTGTCACGTCGGGACAACGTGTACCCAGAGAGGGGGGTGGATTTCATCAGCAAGAGGAGAATAAGTCCCAGACTATTCTCTTGAACCTCAAGAAAAATTATTATTGTTCAAAGATAGAGTAGTCATTCCAAGCAACCATGAAATTCAATTGGAAATTCTTCAAAAGCATCATGACTCACCGTTGGCTGGCTATCCTGGCCAGGAGAAGACCCTCAAGCTCATCAAGAGGGATTTTTATTGGGCTGGCATGAATCAAATCATCAAGGACTATGTGTCCTCATGTCAGCAATGTTCAAGAAACAAGAACATCCACCATAAGAAGTTTGGATTACTCAAGCCTCTTCAAATTCCATCTGGTCCTTGGAATTCTTTATCAATGGACTTTATCACTCAATTGCCCTTGTCAAGCAACCTTGATTCAATTTTAGTAGTTGTAGACAGATTTTCAAAAATGGAAATATTTATTCCAACTTATTCAACAATCACTGCTTTGGACTTAGCTCAAATATTCATTAATCATGTCTTTTCCAAACATGGTCTTCCAATCAGTATTGTTAGTGATAGAGGTTCATTATTTGTTTCATCATTTTGGACTCAATTGTGTCAGCAGCTCAAGATATCAAGAGATCTTTCAACTGCCTTTCACCCTGAAACAGATGGACAGACAGAGAGGGTAAATCAGATTCCAGAACAGTATCTCCGGATGTATGTCAGTTACCATCAAGATGACTGGCACACCTGGCTCCCTCTGGCTTAATTTGCCTATGATAATGCAGAACATTCATCAACAAAACAGTCTCCATTTTTCACTATTTATGGAAGAAATCCCAGCTTTGATTCAATTCACATTTCTCAAGATAAACCTTCTGGAAAGTTATCATCAAAACTCCAATCAGTACAGCAAGTTGTCAAAGAAGAATTAGAGTCAGAAATAAAGCGTTTTAAGAAGTATGCAGATAAAAATAGAGCAATTCCACCTGATTTCCAACCTGGGGACAAAGTATGGCTAGCTTCCAAGAACATCAAGACAAAAAGACCCACTAAAAAGCTTTCAGAAAGATGGCTGGGACCCTTTGAAGTTCTCAAGAAGATTGGCAGCCATGCATATCACCTCAGGTTGCCTCAACAATGGAAGTCAGTTCACCCTGTTTTCCATGTGTCCTTGTTAGAACCAGTGAAGCAATCAACTATCCCAAATCGACACCAATTGCCACCACCTCCAGTAATAGTGGAAGAGCAAGAAGAATGGGAAGTGGCTCAGGTTCTGGACTCAAAACTCAAGAGAGGTTCATTATGGTATTTAGTGGAGTGGAAAGGATTCAATGAAGACCCAGAAAGAACAACTTGGGAGCCAGCTTCAAACCTTACCAACTCCTTAGACCTTGTCAAGGATTTTCACACTTTGTATCCAGACAAGCCTGGCCCAAATGCCTCAAGAGTTTGATTTATGGTGCTTGGTGGGGATTGGAGTTTATGAAAGTAAGTTCCTCTCCTGGAATGCACCTTTAAGGGGGTATTCTACCCAAATTTGTTGTAAGCATCACCTTGGCCACTTTGTGAGCACTTGTCAATTCTTTGGACATGTTCAGAAGGCCTTGCAACATCATACCCTCAAGATTTGGACCTTTCATCAAGATATGGCCCAATCTTTCTCTTATTTTCTTTTCTTTATTTAATCATGCCATAAATTATCTTTCAAGACATTCATTACCACAATTCATGTTATGGCATAATTCCTTTTTCATTTATGGTGCTTGATGGGGAGTGGAAGTTATGAAAGTAAGATCCATCTCCTGGTATGCATCCCTGAGGGGTCTACTTCTTGTAAAACATTACCTTGGCCATGCTGTGAGCATCAAATGCTTGGTTTTATCTTTCAGAACATTTTGGCCAGAATCAAGCAACTCACCACAAGAAGGACAACCCTCAGGCATTTTCTTATTTCTATTTCTTTACTCTCTTTTTCTCTCAATTCTTTTTCATTTTTATTTTTTATTTCATTTCTTTTACTTGTATGATTTATTTTTCATTTCTTGTTTCAAAAGCAGCAATCATAACTTCCATATCTTGTTTGGGGAGTAAATTTATTTAATAATAAAGAGCAAACACTAGTAATGGTAAAGACCAGCTACAGATGATCCTCATCAGAATTTCTTAAAGGCTTCTCTAAACTTAGCAACCATGGCATCTTCATAAGCAATTGCTTCCCTGGCCAAAGAAGCAGTGGGCTCCCCTGGAATAGCACTCTTCATAGCCTTATCAACAAACACCTCAGTCAAAGAATCAACTTCAGCAAATAGAGAGGTGACCACCTTCTTTTTCACCCTTTTCTGATCAGTGAAGTTGCCAGTAATATTCCAGCGGCGATGGTTTTCAAAGATGGATTCAGGCTCTGGAGACATTGGGTCTCTAGAAGTTCTGGCCACTGGTGGTTGGATATTGGTAGAGGTGGAGGCAAGTGTGGAGGGCCTGGTTGGGGATCTAATTGGAAGCTGAGGTGGTTGAGGGGACCTGATCACTTCATTATTGGTGGTACTGGCTTGGACTGGGGATTGTGAGGTGGATTGGATTCTTCTTTTCTGGATTGAGGTAGTCATTTCAAGCTCTTCTCCATCAATCTCATCACTGCCTTCAGCATCAGTATCAATTTCATCTTGAACCACCAAATTTCTCTTCAATTTTCCAAGTCTTCCATCCTTTCTGGTAACCAAAATGGGAACCTCTGGGGCCACTCCAATGGGATTTCCTTGGGGGTTAATTGACCCTCCAATGGCTGCCCAGGAACCACTGGTATTATTCCATTGTTGGACACCTCTCATTCTAGATCCAGTCACTGAAGAAGAAGAAAAGAAAACATAGAAGTCAGTAACCCATCAATTTTATGGCCAATCAACTCACAATTGGAGTGACCAGAGGTGGCATTAGAGGTGGGAGGTTCATCAACAAGAGCTTCCAATCCAAATCTTCCACCCTTCTTGATGCTGCTCCATAATCTTCTGGCATTTTCAGGAAAGCTATAGTGGGCTTGAGAACAATTTCTTTTTCCAAGATTGCAAAATTGACACCTGGTAGACCTAGAAGTAGCAGATTCCACACAAGGAATCCCTTTCCTCTTACAATTGGTGCAGGGTGGTTCAATAACTCTGACAGATTTAAAACCATTATAGGTTTTCTTGATGTCCCAAATCTCTGTAGGGGCCATACTCTCTTCAGAAAGCTCCCTCAAGTTATCAAAAACACCAGGACTATAGAGTACAGAAGGTGGGGAAGCAGAGTGATTGGAATCACAAAGGGAATTCAGCCTTGAACTCATCTTCAAGTCAAAATTTCAAATTCAAGACCAAGAGAATTATGGACAATTCCAAGTCAGCAAGACAATTATGGCAATTTGGAACTGCAAGAATGAGTTGAATCAAAGAAAATGGGAGGGGATAAGAAGAAAGACATTCAAGAAGAAATCAAGATCAAAAGAAAAAACTGCTTCAAATGGCCCAATTGGCCAATTTCATGAATTTATGCACTTTGGCACAAATGGCCATATCAGACCTCAAAACTTCAAAATAGCTCATTTATATCATTTTTCATCAAAATATGCTTAATTATGCATATTGGCAAATTTGTGCATTTTTGCGCATTTGCGCACTTTTGCGCAAAAGGCCTGTTTATCTTGTCAAAAGGCTTCAAAAGGCCTTTTTGGCCCATTTAATCATAATTGTGCATTTGCGCATTTTGTGCAAAAATGCGCAAAATGGCCAGAACACTTTATAAGGCCATTTTTTCAACATTAATCAAAAAATTTCAATTTTTTCACCAATATATGCCATTATGGCATATATGCGCATTTGCGCATTTTTGCGCAAATTTGCACACTTTGCCCAAATTGGCCAAAAACCCCTTTAATCACAAAATCAGGGATTTTGGCCAGGACTTCTAAAATGGTCCAAAACCTCAAGTATTAGCCATTTTATGCCAACACTCTCAAGATTCATAATTATGATGAAATCAGGTGTTCTTGGGACATAAACCCAGGTCACCCACTTTTCAAAAGCCATGAGGACTCAAGAAAAGTTTGGTGAAGACACTCAAGACAAGAATGAATAAATTTTAAGAAGAATGAAGGCATTTTGAAGGAAAAGAGGGAATTCAGAATCAAGATCAAGGGGAAAATACCTACAAGTGATCAAATGAAGATTTTGTTGGAGTATTGATTGAAGAAGAAAGTTTAATGGGATAAATTTAAGGAATTGGGGGAAAGAACTGTATGGATTGATTGCAAGGTCATCAAGACTTACTGTACTTATGGTGCTCAGAGCTCACCACTTTCAAGAGGGGGATAATGTCACAGCCAAGGAGGGAGGGGCATTACCAATCATATTCAACAATCATTACTTCATTGATACCCCTCAAAACCCAATCAGCAAGGGGGTTTCATTCAACATTCTCCAAATACAGTTTCATACAGGCAAGACCCAAATACAGGCCTGTAATCAATACAGGCGCAAATACCTGTATTGACTGTATAACCTGTATTGGATTCACCAATACAGGATTCAATCCCACGTCCAACTTCTTCCAGCATACAGACAAGTATCTCAACACTCAAACTCCAAGGCTGGTATCTCTCACATATACCAGCCCCTCTTCACCCACCTGGGGGTTTTTCCCCCAGTTAATTAAAATATTGGATTTATTATTTAATATTATTTTATTTCTCATTAAGAAATACTATTTTATTATTTATTAAGTTAGTCTTTGCCTTCCCTCACCTGTTCTGTAGAGTCCTGGTGGCCATATCCTTTATTGATCCTTTTCTCTTTTCTGAACAGGTTGAAACAGTGGTACAGGATTATTTGTGGTTGGCTCTTTATTATTGCTTTTGTTTTCCTCTCATATCTTTTAATTCTTATTATTTTATGACTAGGAAATTATTATCTTTTTCCATTACTCTTATCATTTGAGTATTCCTTCTGAGCCCTCCATAAGTAAGTCTGTTCACTGAGTGCCAGGCCCTCTTCATTTTAGAAGAGCCCCTGTGACATTTTCCTTCTTTACTTGTATAATTCTTTATGAAGCAGCAGAATCCCCTCCCATATCATGTATTGGGAGGTAACATTCATTTTCAATTTTAGTAGTTATAGGAGTGGGGATAAAAGTCAAACCAAAAACAAACAAGCACAAGGAAACTGGTTATCTCTACCCAAATCATCAATGGTTCTCTGAAATTAAGTCATAAATTCATCCTCATACCATGAAAATTTAGCAGCCATCTCCTCAGAAGAAGTACAAGGAATAATTCTATCGTTAGCATAAGTAATAAGCTCCCTACTATTTCTGTAAGCTCTTCTAAACAACCTGGTCACAGCATCTTGGCCATTGTTTGCCATATTTGGGTCTTCTCTGGTAACCCAGTTAGGCCAATGTTCCCGTTGCTGAAATACTTGGGAAGAAGGAAACAGTAAAGGCAATCAATCTCTTCTTCTTCTGCTGGAGCTGGCCACAGGTTGTAGCTGCTGGGATGTGACTATTGGAGAATCTCTGGGTTGTGGGATGGGTGATGGCCTCACTGGTGAAACCAGGGCAGGCCTGGCAGTGGAAGGATCTGGTGAAGGAGGGGGAATAGAAGAAGAAATAGTGGAAAGGACTTGCTGGAAGTTTCTGGGGTACTTGGTATTAATTGACTTTGAAACCTTCTGGAAGCAGGTTGGGAAGGTGAAGCACTAGATTGGTGGCCAATATAGTTAGGTACCACCTCAACTCCCTCACCATCACCATGAAAAAAAAGCTATCCCTGCTGGAAGGGGTAGCAGGTCCAACCCAGCTTTCATCTTGCTATTTTTATTTGGTTATCTTCTAAGCTGGATGTTCAAGGTTGGAAGATTTTTTACATAGTACTCAATTGAAGTGTTTTATATGTAAGTGTTCTTAACAGTAACTTCTTCTAATTAATTCCATTAATACAAAAATAGATAAACAAACTCCATGCTAAGGCTATTCTAATTTAAATATTACATCTGATGTCACTATGCCTCAGTTTCCTCTTTGCCTCATCTCCAATCAAATGAATCCTTGCATACTATTTTCCTCAAAAAATTACAAATTCAGTCAATTAACTGGATTACTTAGTCAAAA
The DNA here is from genome assembly GCA_023105745.1 of Austropuccinia psidii. Lineage (NCBI taxonomy): Eukaryota > Fungi > Basidiomycota > Pucciniomycetes > Pucciniales > Sphaerophragmiaceae > Austropuccinia > Austropuccinia psidii. The sequence continues at coordinate 1,558,781 of JALGQZ010000002.1, forward strand.
TTACTGAAAGTTTTCATCCTTATTAAATTTCATTGTCATTATTATACTCTATTGAATAGACTTTTCCTTTATCATTGGAAATTTCTATATCTCCTTGTTTTTTCTGACTTCAATTAAATCTTCATTTCATGAAATTCAACAAACCAAAAAGGCATATATTTCTTTTTTAACCTTTCAAATCTTCCCCAAACTTTTTTCATTAGAATCAAATAAAGGACACCATTTTACAAATACAGTGTCTCACTGTGATTCTTGGCTCATCATATTCAAAAATTCACTTTTTTATACTGATATGGGAGAAAATATTCCCATCAATTTTCCAAATATTGGACAAATCTCAATATTTCCTGTATTATAAACATACTCATAGAATCATTACTTTTGCAAATCCAATTCCTAGGTGATATAACAGCTACTTTATCAACATATAGCTAAAAAATCTTGTCATGAATTTTTCTTTGGTTGTGAAAGTTTCATTTGTTTAAGGAAGTAGTTTATTAAATGTGTTTTGAAGAGCCTATATCCTTTTTGCATTGAGATTTAATCAATACTTGGTCATTATATTTGTGTTATTTTGAACAAAAATGATGAAATTGTAACATATCTTCTAATTGAAAAACCTCAAAGACATATGATCTCTTCTATTCATAGATTTCTTTCTAGATGTATTAATCAATATGCTGTCTTTCTACAGAAGTCAATAAAATTTAATCTACTTTCTAAGATTAATTTCTGATATTGTGAAAGAAGTGGAAGAAATGGAGTCATATTATGATGATTAAAAGCTTTAATTCACCTTAATCTGATTATTATTCTAAATAAAAGAATGAATGATATTGGAATTTGATTATTTTGTATATTCTTCTTTTTTGAAATTAAATTAATTTATGTTAGTGAAAATTCCCAAATCTCTTTGGAAAAGATATCCATGCTTTCAATACCTACCTTTAAGGTTAGTAGATTGTTTACAAAAGTTAGATTCATTGGAAAAAGGTTATGCTTTAATTTTCACAAACAACCTTGATCCAATAGACATAAAAATATATTAAAATTGAAAAGAAATTATAAAAAATTGATCAAAAACTGTTTTGAAAAATTGGTTATTGTAAGATGTGTCTATGAAACTGTTGATAATATTACTATTATTCAACAGTACTATGACTGTTCTTATGAAATATAATAACAAGAACTCTTATAGCCAAAATTTTATAATCAATTATTTTCTTTTACTTGTTATACACTACTAGTGATTATAACAGTAAGCAGTAATTGTCTACCAGAATCAATTACAAGAAGTATTTAATAATAAAACTTCTCTATTAAAATAATAGAATTATTTTAATATATAATTATCTTATGTAAGAATAATTATAAATATAATTCTTGAAGAAAAAAATTACTAGAGAAAAACTCTAAGACTTTTAGATAAATCACTCACTAATACTCCAAAAGAACTTATTAAAGATAAAAGTAGAGAAATTTGATGGATAATTGTGGATTCAAAGGATCAAAAATGGATATATAACAGTATTACAACAATATATAGTTTATTTCTATGATTTCACGTCTTTATGATTGATTCTGAAAGAATAAAACACTTAAGAAATAGTTTTAACTAATACTTACTTTTTAGTAATAAAGGTATAATAGAATAATGTGATGATCTGGAAAAAACAGCAAGAGGAGGCCTCTTTTAAGTCTAAGACAGCTCACAGAGGCATTCCATTGAGCAAACTGAAAAACCAGTTAGTGGGAAAACAATGAAAGTTTTTTTGGATTATTGATTGCATCATCTGTTGTCATGTAAGACTATCATAATTACTTAATTGATGCTTTTACGTGACTACAAACCCATTTATGGTTAAAAATAAAAGGAGTAATAACTGTAAATATTCTTTTATTCCAAAATAATCATTTATTTCTCAAATTTATAAATGTTATTGGAAATTTCATCATGGAGTATATTTTCTGTGAATCTTTAAAGATTCAGTATTTCACGTGGAATCATCAAAAATGGACTGTAGGTAAAACTTTTAATTTTACCTAAAAAGTAGAATTATTTTTGGTTTTTATATGAATTATATAGTTCTCAATTGGTCCTGAAAGGTTTAGAAAGATTCATTAATAATTGTATTTTTAATGAATTTTTGAAGTTTTTACCTCATTTCTATGTAGAATTGCAAATAGCAGTATATGGCTGGTTGCTATGAGGTAAATCAATGGATACTAGTTCAAAAAGGGTTTCAATTAGTCTTTTGGGGTTTATCCATGGAAATTAATTAAGAATTGACATGGTTACAGGATTCTAAGTTGCTCTTTACCTAATACCATAATATTAAGTGCCACAAACATGCATAACACTATTCCTAGTGTATATGTATCATGGGATTTCTCACATTCCCATTATTTTGGTGTGAAATTGAGAAAAACAAAAAATTTTGTGGATCTTTTATGTGGTATTTATGATGTTGTATTGAAGTATTTTCCATATTACCACCTCAAAGAGTTGATTTAAGCTTATTCACTCTATATGGAGCTACCCTAGGTGAAATTTTGTGTAGAATCCAAATCTGGCCTTAAATCCATGGATTTACCTACTCAATAGAAGGTCATTCATCTTTTCTGAAATAAAAAATGATGAATTTTGAATATATTCATGACTTATGGGTTATTCATAGTTCAGAATTTGTTTTTGAGATAATTGTGGCCTATTTGGGTATGTAAAATATACCTCAAGGCTCACATTCCCTCCCACCAAAAAATAAAATTGTACTACAATTTTATCAATGGTATCAAGAAGAAAAATGCCCCAAAGGGGGCTAATGTCCACTTTCCAACCTCTTTACATTACTCAGATAAAGTAATTTAAAGCACATTTATAGAAATATTCAGGCTCGTGGCCTTCTTTCATATCTAAATCTTCTTAAGAGTTTATCTGAGTCAGATACTTCTGATTCTTCCAGCCATTCATCTTCATGTACTGGATTTCTATATCTGACAAGATATTCTCTTTGATTTTTCCCCCTAAGTCCCCTTTCTTTAATGACTTTCTTTATCTTTTTGTCTTCATTACTTTCCACTGGTGGTACAGTTAAAGGAGTTGGGTTCCTCAAAGGAAACAATTCTTTCTCAGCTGGTTGATAAGGTTTTATCAAGCTGACTGGAAAAGCTGGGTATTTATTTTCCAATTCACCACTAAATTCCACTTGAACTGCATTGGTTCCGTGTAAGGCAACAATAACAAAAGTTCCTACATAAGAATCCTTAGGTTTCTTTGGGCCTTTGATATTATTAAAATTTAAGGTTAAAGCTCAAACTAAGTCCCCTAGTTTGAAGTCTGGTACTTTGTGACTCCTATCTCACTTCTGTTTCGCATAGTCAAAAGTGTCATTAATACTCTGTTTTGCATGATGTTTCACTTTATCAAGCATTATCTCAAAGCTGTAAGCTGTAGGATGAATTTCAATCAAGTCTTTCCTCAGTATGTCTTCTGGGAGTGTTGGATTCCATCCTTTTTCTAACATAGCAGGAGTTTGGCCTGTAGAAGAATGGACTGATGTCTTATATTCCAGTTCCAATACAGGTATTAGAGTGCACCAGTCATTGGTAAAGCCATCTGAGTCTTTGAATTCTAACCCATAAGCACATAATCTCCTGATCATTCCCTTTAAATTTTGAATCATTCTTTCTGCTAGTACATTTTTTTGAGGGTGATATGTGGTTGAGAATGATAACTTAGTCCCAAACAATCTGTGAAGATTGGGCCAAAGTGCATATTTGAATTTGGGATCTCTGTCACTTATAATATTCTTAAATAACCCTGTATGAGAAATAACTCTACTCCATAGAGGAAGAGATGTATCCATAGCAGGGTAATCTTTATGACATGATAAGAATATGGGAGTTTTGCTATATCTGTATACAATGACTGAACAAGCATTATAGCTTTTGTCACCACTTGGAGGAAGTGCTGTGACCCAATCCATGTGAACAACTTCCCAAGGGTATTTTGGTTTTTGAATATGAATCATTAGTCCAAATTTCTTGCCTGTACTCCTGTTTGCTTTTTGGCATCTATCACAGGTATGGCAATATTCAATGGTTTCTTTTCTCCAAGATGGAAACCATGCACAGTTCTTCACTTTTTCAAGTGATCTGCCTTCTGATAGGTGTCCAGAGTAGATTCTATCATGGCATTCATGAACAATGGTATTGATAAGCAATCTGCTACACAATTTCATTACACAAGAGTGTTTGGTTTTGTGGTAAATTCTCACATCAAACAAGTGAAATCTCCCTTAAGAATAGGAATTCTTCCAAACTTCATCCAGTGCATTGACTAAAGATGTATCTTTGCAGTATTTATCTAATAAGGCAGTCAAGATATGGCAATTCTTGTCTTTCTTATAAGATTCTTGGACTTCTTCAAAGAATTCAGTACCAATATCAGTTATGTTAATTAATTCAATTGGAATCTGTGGTTCTGATTCCAAAGGTACATACGCTGGGTTATCAGGAGTATTGGCTAATGTTCACCTGCTAAGTCCATCAGCATTCTTGTGAATGTTTGCAGCTTTATGAACTATATTCATGTTACCTCTATATTCTTGAATGGCTATTTGCCATCTCAATATATGTCTGTTGGGAGTTTTCATGTTAAGAAGTGATTTCATGGCATTACAGTCAGTTATCACTTCAAAAACACTTCCATCAAGATAATAGTGTAATTTCTCAAGTGCCCATACCAAACATAAGCACTCCATCTGGCTTCTGTTGGTTTGATTTGTCTTGAGATGTAGCAAACTGGTCCTTCTCTAGGTTTGTAATAAATAATTTGGACTCAATGTAGGGCTTCCCCTAATCCATCTCCACATGCATCAATGTACAATTTAAAATGTATATTCCAGTCAGGCATGAGGAGTAAAGGTGCTTCTGTAAGAGCTTTCCATATCTTCTCATAAGCTTCAATTCTTTCCTGTGTCATCTCAAATACTGTTTGTTGATCACAGATTCTATATAGTGACTTGGATAGAATTGAAAAGTCTTTGAGGTGTTTCCTGTAAGAACTGGAAAAGCCAAGAAAAGACATCATTTATTTCTTATTCTGGGGTATTGGCTTAACTAACACTGCTTCCACTTTATTTTTGTCAATACCCAAGCTTAAACCAGAAACAATATGTCCTAAAGCTTTAAGTTCCTAAAAGCCAAAATTACATTTCTTGAGTGAAATCTTCATATTTACTCCTGTAACTTTTTCAGGTACTCTTGCAAGTCTTTCAAGGTTCAAAGACCATGAGTCAGAACATATGATAATATCAGCAACATAAATGATAAGCCATCCTTCAGATAATTCTGTGGGGAAGATTGTATTCATCATTCTTTGATAATGAGATGGTGCATTTTTAATACCAAATGGCATTCTAAGATACTCCTAAATACCACAGTGATTGATAATTATAAGTAATTTCATAGCTTTAGGCGTCAAAAAACTTTTATGAAAGCCTTTTAATGCATCCATTGATGTTATATATTTGGCTTTATATAATTGGGTCAAGGTTTCTTGAGTTCTAGGAATTGGATACCTCTCTGAAACTTTCTAGGTATTCAATGCTCTAAAATCACCAACAATCCTTGATTTATCATCTTGCCAAGCAATAATAACAGGTGTTGTCACTTCAAATTCTTCATTTTGGCCTACTTTCCTTAGTAAACAAAATTGGATCAACTCTTGTATATGTTTTTCCAAGGCTTTTCTAGCTCTGGGACTGGCTGGATAAGCTGGTCTTCTAAGTACTGGAGGGTATTGTCTGTCAATATTAAGAGTAATATCAACTTTATGCCCTTTAATAGTGCCTAACCATTCATTATTAAAAACAAAGGCATTCATATATGTGTATAATAAATCAATAATATAATGCCTCAGTTTGGGTGATAATGATGGATTAATTTGTGCTTCAACAAGTTGATTAGCCACAAATTCTTCCTTATAAGTATCTTTAACAGAAGATATCACAGATATTTGCTTTGTTGTATTGGAAAAAGCAAATTTTTGTCTTTTATTTCCTCAAATTGTGAAATATCTGTCTTTATGGTTGTTGATTTCAATACCATAAATATTCAATTAATAATTTCCAATAATGATGAGCTGAGATGTGCAATTGTCCATTACTACTATCTCAGTTTTAATTCTTACACTTCCTGCTGGATGTGGAAATACAAGATTAGTGTCTAATATGCCCAAAGGGTACATATTATTACTGGCACTACTAAATTGTACACCCTCTATTGGTAATAGATGGCTTTTCCATCCAGGGAGTATGGCTTGAAGATAATCTTTGCCTAAAAAAGTAAAAAATTCCCCTGTATCCAAATTTACTTTGGCTTCAATATCATTCATCAGGATTGATGTGATACAAGATGCTCTAGAACATGTATCTTCAATCATTAACTCTTAGATTTCAAATCACTTCATGGATCTCATACTTGCAGAAAAACAGACACTGTTTTTAGTAGATCTTTAAAGTAAATTTAATCATCAACTTTTTGTATTCCATTACTTGTGCTAATCCCTATAGCAATCTATCAATGTCAGAAGAAATAAAGAAAAAACTCACTGCATATTCATAAGATGTCATCACTTAGATAGATTAAACTTTTGTGCCTATAATTTCATATGTATTGCGCTCTAAAGCATTCCTTTCTGGGAAAGCTCAAAGAGGAAGAACATAAAGGTTACAGTATATATCTTCAAGCTGACCTCAAGGAATTGGAGGAACAGGAAGGTGTTCCATCAAAAAATGAGAAAAGACCCTCTAAAAGTGTGAAAATATCTTCAATTCAATAATATTTGTACAAAAAGCAGATTCTTGTAATTTTACTTTGTAGCACGGATTGCAACTTTCAAGCAACATCATAGAATATATAAAGGTGCTAGATATTACACGATTTACAAACCCTAATTGGAACACAAACAGGCCAATAATGAATAATTCTCATGAACATGAACTCAACCTCTACCCTCTTTGAAAAACATTCATGTCAAGAGAGTTACAATTATTAAAAATCTTCAAGAACTCTGACCCCAATCCATTCTTAACCAAAACAAAGGGATCTTTTCAAGTTTTTCAGGGATAAAACACATTATCCCCCCTAATTCCAATAAACATTCCAAATACCTGTTAGAGCTTTTTCGTCAAAAAAGATTAATGTGATAAACCATTGATTTCATCTATTTTACTATAAATACAATCTCCTGAATCACTCAACGTCTCACTTTGAGATAATATTTTGTCATTCATGAATTTTTGAAACCAATATTGAAATTGTTTGAATATTCATATAATAATGAGTTTCAGTAAAATCAACCCACCAAATATCTTGTCTTCCCATTCTATAACCTAATTAAAATGTAATTAATTAAAATAGCTTCAAATGGGACATGAAATTGGTATTTTACCTTTCAGAGTTCCATTGAGAAATGTTTCAAACATATCCAAGTTGAAATGAAAAATTCCTACTCTTGATTTTTCTTCATCCTCAATCCAAGTTATCTTCAATTCATGCTAGGTCAAATTGGTTTTCCAGAATAACACTGACAAACATCTACTTATTGGGTAATTGAAGAGTAATAATATGAAGTTGAGATAGTATCTCAAAATAAAGACAGTTATTCTCCCTTGAATTCAAGTCACATTACCTATCATTAGAAATATCATCCTCATTCAATTTCAAAGCATTATGCAAAAGCTCCCATAGATAAGAACCAAGCCCAATTATTTTCCAATTGACACAATAATGAGGTGATGTCTTAAGCTGGAAATCAATTTTCTGTTTCCCTTGATTAGAACATTTTAGAATAATGGAAGGTAAGAAATCTAGCTTGTTGATATTATCAAAAATAAAATGATTTATTCTATATTATAATTTTTTGCTTCAGGAATCAAATAGCATCAGGGAATTTTCCCATTCTCAGAGTAATAGCCATATTTTAAATTGATATTCCTTCTTCTTAGAATTCAATTGAACAAGTGTTCTAACAAAGTGGCAGACTTTAACTCCAGTGAGAGCCAATCTAAATGTGTAATCTACTTCTTATTTGATAGGTGTCACAGGGGCTCTTGGACAGAAAAACAAGAGTGGCCTGGCACTCAGCAATCAGGGAACTCACTTGGAAGACTCCAAAAGAATAAAGAAGTTAAAAATAAAGAATTGAATTTCTCTAAGAATAATGCAAGTTCAAAGATGAGATGCAATAAGAGAAATGGGAAGCCAAATGGCCAAAGAGCCAATCAAGTAAGTCTTTAATCACTGTTTCAACCTGCCAAAATGAACAATGGAATTAGTAAGGATATGACCACCAAATATCCATTGACAGGCAAAGAAAGAAAAGAGAAAAGGTTTTAAATGACTGACTTGATAATATCAGTATTCACTTAACAAAAAATGATAAGATAAATAAAGATAAAATAAAATCAAAATATATTAATTAACTGGGGGAAAACCCCCCAGGGTCAAAGGAGGCTGGTATATGTGAAAAGTTGAGAGCTTGACTCCTTCAGGCTAGCAGTTGTCCTGTATTGAATACTGGAAGCTGTATTTATTTTCTGATGGAGTGTATACCTTGCCAGATTGGGAAATGAACTGTGTTTAATGATTTTCCCATGATGTATGATTGAAATACAGATATTGATGAGTCCAGACTGTGTTGAAATGAATGTTGTTGCCAAGTAGGATTGATGGAGCATTGACACTTGACAACTGGTTTTGGAACTGCCTCTTGAATATCCCTTGAGAGTATGTTGCCAGTATTCCCTTGGAGGAATACTGTGAATGAGAATAGCCAATGATTGCTTGATGACGTCATTGGTATTTGAGATTGACACTGGTCCTTGAGCCTTGATGAATCCTTTGGATGACATACTGCCTTGATGACCTGAATAAAAAGTAGAAATAACCATTTGATTTGTGCACCATTGAATTGCTGGTGAAAAAAGGTGCATAATGGTGTGTAACACCCTTTATGGCATTTTTGGTTATTGGAGGTTGAATGTGGCCAAAGGTCTTTTGGAATGATGCCAGGAGGATAAAAGTGGAACTTGGGTTTTGGAGGCTTCAGAGGTTATAAAGTGTCTTTTGGGGTATTTGGCCATTATTGGGTTTTTTGGCCAAATACAGCTCATACAGCTTAAAAACTGTTTTTGCTCAAAGTGTGAAAAAGTGCCCAAAAGCAGAGAAAAGCCAGGAAGGGCTAGGTTGGCCCCAGGAGTGAAATGACCATAAAATGGCCAGAAAAGATGAGAAGGCCGATTTGGCCAGTGATTATGGATATGGCCAAATTGCCATAAGATTGATATGGCACTGATATGCCATATAGAGTCCAGGAGGGTAATTTCCATGGTTGTGACAATAGGCCTAAAATATTGGCTAGTTCATAATGAGGGCGCTTTATGTGTTTTGTTGTAATTATTAAAATTATCTTTGATATTATTATTTTTCAAATACTTTTATTACTTATTTCTACTTATAAAATGCTTATAACCCCAATACATATATAGGCTCTTTCATGATGCATTATAAAATCAATGAAATCAATGCACAGATTTGAAAACATTAGATTTATCCAGTACTAAATAATATCTGATAAACTAATATTTATTGAAAAGTTGTAGAGTGATTTCAAAGTAAATTACTGAAAAATATGCCAAAAAAAAGACTGGGGTCCCTATTGACTGATGTCAGCATGACACTGACATAGTAAATTACTGTATCTGCCAAATAGCAGTTAGGCACTTGCTGCATGGGTCATATGCATAGGACTAACAAATGTCCCAATCACTGCAAGACTTCACTGGGAGGAATTTCAAGCAGAAAAATTTGAGTGAAAGTCACATTTGGTAATAATGAAATTAAAAGGCTTTAACACAGGCCCATTCAAGCAGCCCACAATTCAGTGTGTGGGTTTTCCTATGGGCTTGGGGGGGTCATGGGTTTCAAGAGGTATGGATCTTTACAAGTTTGTCACTACAATTGTACTGTACAGTGCCCTCCAAAAAACCTTTGAACACCGTTAGGGTTTTTTTGGACAATCCGCATGGTTCTTCTTTTGAAACTCCTAATTTCTTTACTCATCTCGTCAGCCTCATGTATTGTTGTGTTTTTCTTTGTGCTCAGATTTGTTAACCAATAACCTTTGACCATTTTGATTGACCATCAATCACGCATGGTTTTATTATTTTTATTTTGGCTAAAGGATCATGTCTATAAATATAGTCAATCCTGTTGTTAAGTAAGCCTTTTTTTAATCCATCATTTTAGGTACTCACCATAATGGTTCCCTACCACAGTGAAGGCATTTGTGGTTGAATTGTTGGTATGCATGATGCTGGTGCTTTAATTTGCACAATTGCCCAATATCTTGAGGTACCACCAACCACTGTTCACAATACAATTTGTCAATACTAAGAACAAGGACATCTTAAAAGCTTACCTATACCATATCGACCTCCAAAATTGAATTATCAAGACCGACGGGAGCTTTCCCGAGTTATTCATCAAAACCGTCAAGACACCCTTGTCTCCATCAAAAATATGATCACAGCCGATGTATCAATCAACACTCTTTGAAAGGCTATTCATGAACTCAGTAAACAATCATGCATTGCAGTCAAAAAAACTTACCTCAGCCCACAACACATGCAACGTTGCCTGGACTTTGCACTGGACCATTGCTGATTGGTCTTGAGTCATATGGACTGACAAGTCCTTGTTTGAGCTCAGTAAGCCAGTCACTCAAAGGCGTATCTGGCAGTCAATTGATCAAAAATATGATCTCAAATCGATGGCTGTGAATCATTGTTCTGGTCATTGTTAAATTATGGTTTGGGGGGCACTTTGTGGACCAATTCAATCTGAATTAATTTTGATGCCACATGGACAACAATGAGCTGTGGATTTTATTGAAAATTTTTATGAGCCGGGCTTATTGCCCTTCAAGGATGAATTGGTTGAGGTAGGCGTTGCTGAAGATTGCAAGGAACTCACCTTAATGGAAGATGGAGCTCCCATCCATACTGCAATTGCCAGCCAACAATGGCAAGAAGAAAATAAAATCTGTAAGCTAGTCTGGCTGGCTTATTCTCCTGATCTTAACCCCATCGAGAACTCATGGTTCAAGATGAAATATGTTGTTACAAACCTCTTCAATCCCAAGACGATGGATGAGTTAACATTTGCTGTTAATGCTGTTTGGGAGACATTACCTTTTGATCATGTTGAGGCCTTACTCTTATCTTTGCCTGCAAGGATGCAGATGGTAGTGGATCAGAATGGTGCTCCTACTCGATGGTAGGAGCTACCTTTATTATTATTATTACTCAAGTTTGTTTGTCTTATGAGGCTTTTTATTGAATTACTACTTATACATGTGTCTTTATTATTAGCTTGATTTAAAACAAACACATGTGTAATCATACAAAAAAAAATTGTTAACCAATTTCCTCACATCAGGAACTACCTCAAACATCAAAGCTAGTACTAATGACACGACAACTCTCTAAAAAATTAGAGTTTTAAGTGTAAAAAAAAAAAAAAACTTTTTTCTCTCTCATATCTCTACAGTTCATCTGTTCTATTTAGTGTCAGCGATATTCATTAGTTTTTAAAAAAATAAAAAATAAAAATAATAATATAGACAAATAAAGAATAAAAACCAAGAAGAAACAGTCACAGCAACAAATCCAGATCAAAAACAAATAAAACATTTAATAAATACTCAGCTTCTGTGTATCTATCAACCTTATAATAGGAAAAGATAATATAGAACAACCGGAAGGCCTTTCAAGCAAATACTCAACACTCTTATCATCTCATCTACAACGGATCAAAGAATTGCAATGGGCCTGGCAAACCACATTAGCATTCTTTCAGTATTTTGCTTGGAGTCATCAACACAAACCCACTATAGTTCTAATCAAAATCACCACTATGTACATTCCTCCCTCATCTAGGAGACAGACTAATCATGGCGGAAGGTTGTTTCTATCTTATCTTGGAATATTATATGGGAGTATGAACATAGCTTCCACCAACTATGGTCATTAGGTCAACATAATATCACTTTACTACAGATGTTTATTTAAGTATACTTCATGACAAGCTAGTACCCCATGTTATCTACTTGTATCTACTGAAAATGTACCTAGCACTCTAGGGCGTCTTGACTTTTAGAATATTAGTGTGATATGAGAAATTCAATAACACTTTAAAAAAAAAAATAAAAAATAAAAAATAAAAAAAAAACGTGAGAGCCAATTGTGAGAAAAAAAAATTAAAAAAAAAATCACGAAAAAAAAAAAGTGTTCGAAGGTTTGTTGGAGGGCACTGTACTGTACAACAGTGAAAAAAGAAATAAACATAATCCCTTTTAAGCTTTATTTTTTACTGCAATACAGGAAAAAAGAGGCCCAAGCTTAGCTTATATATATTTTTCAAAAAACAAGGAGTAATACAGTCTGTTTTAGATTTTTTTGTTTTTACCACTTATTTTTAAAATACTCTTATCAATAAGAGCCAAAAGAAATCAAAAAATCACGAAAAAGGATCTCACAGTTACAGCTTAACAGTTGCACACTGTAGCTAGTATACTTGCCCATGCTGTACTGAAGTATAAGGCGTTAAAACGCTGTATATAAGTCATGATTGATGTTTGCGACGAAAGAATTTTTCTATCTTTCCAAATAGAGAAGCAAAATGCTTCCATGCATCTCTTTTCACCCAATTAGGGTAATCTAGATGACTTGAAGGTAGCGGTAGCGATGCAAAACGCAGTTACGGTCAAGTAAGATTTTCATCTAGAGCCTGAGGAGACAATTATTGCATACAGTATCACTTGTGGCGACGACGGAAAGAAAGTGGTAAAAATTTAAGTTAGCCAATTCAAGAGTTTGCTTGAAAGGGCTTTTAGTAGCCCGTTGTGTGAGAGCACGGTGCACAGAGCGCACAAAGGCATATCCCAATTATCTCGCCATAAACTTGCTTTTAGCTTGGTAACGCTGCGCAAAGCACTGTTTGTTTTTGTTGCTCCTCACAGTCACCCACGCCGTATGCAGCATGCACAGTAGATCGTTGGAGTAGAGTATTATGTAATTAAGCCGAATTTCTAGTGAAAATGTTTGAAAAGTGTGAGAAGATGAAGCTGACTTGGAAGATATGGTATGGCCTAGATTAAATTTTCGGAGCTTTTGATGTAAATCTGATGAGGAAAGTTTGGCCCAAGTGCTCAAATTTCTGAGTGAACGAAAAGTTTCAACCAAATTGGGCCAAAGTGGCCATACAAATTTCAATAAGCTTGCTTATTTTGATCCAAGGGACCCAGGCCATTTAAATTTCTTCCGAAGCGTTGGCTTGAGAGTCCTTCTAGAATTTAGGAGGGTCACCGGCTGCAGCAGGGTGGAGATAGGGTGTCCAATAACGGAGCCTTGTGGAAGGAAGGCCCTAAAGAGGGGTTTAGTGCAGCCACTCAATTGAGGGATATAGTGAATTGAATAGAAGGATATTGCATACGGGGCGCGCGGTGACTGCGGATAGGTTAAAACTCTCAAAATCTTCCAAATTTAAAATTTCAAAAATGTAAAAAATTCTAAAAAATTCTAAAAAAATCCAAAAAGTTCCAAAAAAATCAACTTCTCAAAAATTTCTTCCAAACGATCCTCAAATTCAAACTTTTGCATCAATCGATTCAATTCAAAACCAAATAAAAAAGAAGAGCGACAATTTAAAATCGAATTCAAGTCATCAGAAAATCTCAAAAGCTCAAGAATATCAACTAAAATTAAAATAAATAACATGAGAAGACCAAGCAAATCATCTAAAACTCAAAAAAATCATCAAACTCGTTCTATAACCTCTTCGCTCAAGAATTCTCTTAGTAATAATTCTAACAATTCTAATAATTCTACTCCTACTACAACTAAAATGTCAAATTATCATCAAATTAAATTTAAAAAGAGGAAATGTGTACCTCCTACTTCAGAATCTGATTCAGAAAAACAAATCAACTTAAAATCTTCTGGCTCTTCTCATCCATGTAAAAATAACTCAAATCCAACAAAACTTAATAGTGATACTAACAATCATGATCCTAATGACCTCAATCATCATCTTAATCAGAATAATCTAAATTCTTCCACTTCTTCTGATATTGAAGTATTATCATCTAAATCAAATTCAAATTTAAACTTACAACCTTCACCTTCTTTTCATCAAGTATCTTTATCACCAAACCAAGTTGATTCAAATTTAACTCTTTCACATTCCACCCATCTTAATCATCAAAATAACCTTAAAAGTAATTCAGAATCAAAATCTCCTAATATCAATTCAATCTCATCATCAAATTTAAATTTGAATTTATTCGAATCAAATCATCATCAATCATTAAAATCTATCTTAACTCAAACTCTTCACGAAACTTTAAAAAATCAATCATCAAAGAATCTCAATTCAATCTCATCCAATCAAGTCATTAATGAAAAAAACTTAGCAAATCAATCTGAAAAAATCTCCTCATCCATTTCATTATCAGACCATCAACTTGAAAGTAATCTACATGAATCAATCGAAACTCTAACCAATCAGTTAACATCTTGGCTCTCCGATCAAATCAAATCAAGCTTCAATTCAATTTTAATCAATCAAAATCAGTCTCATTCTCATCTAGATTCACCTAAATCCATTCCTTCACCATCTTCCTTGTTAAAACATCAAAATCCAAACTTTCCTCCCAAAATTAATGAATCATCTACATCTACACCTACATCATCTTTTTCTTTAAACAACTTAAAAGTGATTGATGAATTAAAATCTCGTATTTCTCAATTAGAAAAAAATTATCAAACTAACTCATCAACAAACCCAGGCAAGTTAATTCCTATATTTGTCTACTTTTTCAAAATATTTATCTTGATTTGAATACTCAACAAACAAAATTAAACAGATCAAACCATTTCAAATCAAATCTTTCAAATCGAACTTATCAATGACCTTCATACAAAATTATCCGAATTAGAATCAAATCAAACTAATCAATTAGATCAATTACAAAATAAACTTCATCAAATAGAAAATCAATCAAAAATTAAATTTGAAGAATTTCAATCCAAAACTTCATCTTTAGAATCAAATAATAAAATCATTTTACCTCAAACTATCAACTATGTCAAAAACAAATTATCCGAATTCGAAAACTCTCAAGCAGCTCA
Organism: Austropuccinia psidii; assembly: GCA_023105745.1. Classification (NCBI taxonomy): domain Eukaryota; kingdom Fungi; phylum Basidiomycota; class Pucciniomycetes; order Pucciniales; family Sphaerophragmiaceae; genus Austropuccinia; species Austropuccinia psidii. The sequence goes on from JALGQZ010000002.1 coordinate 1,574,038, forward strand.
ATTAGACCTTTTAAAATCTCAAATAACTCAACTTCACGTAGATCATAAAACTCAAGTTTCCATGTTTGAATCTTTTAATACTCATTTACCCACTCAATCACTTCAAGCAATTCATACAGTCATGGAACTCAAACATCAATTTGAAGCTCATAAAGTCATTAGCTCAAATCAATTAATTCAATTAGAAACTAAATTCAATCAATTTCAATCTCAACTTGATCTCATTGCTCATAAAGATCTTCATCTATTAAAAGAGCATAATCTAACTAACCCTGAATCCATCAAACCTTCTCATTCAACTTTAACAGATCAAAAACGCCATCATCAACCCTCTATCAATCGAGTTTCAAAACCAAATTCTCACATTTCCAACTTGAATAATAATATTATTTCGGTTCAATCCAACCCTCATAAAAAATCACCTCGTCATAACGATAGTAATGTTGCCTTAATTCAAAAACAACAAAGACCCGATTTTAAACCAATAACACCCTCTCAAGTAGATGAACCAATCTATCGTCCAGATCAAAATAATCAAACTAATTCCCGCCCGCTGGGTAGATTGATCACTCCCTCATCTACTGCCCCCACACTGTCAATAGATCCTAAACCTCAAGACAATTCTCGTTATCATCCAGAACCTCAACCAGCTTCAAATTCAAACTCTGGTCCCACCTTAAGCCCATCTCACACTCGCCGAGATTCTACAACTTTACATGATTCAAACCCGTTTGGCTCCCATCAATCGAACCTCTTAACCCTTGAGCACTCTTCAGAGCCAACTTTGGACCCAAAAATTTCAGATGCAAGGGACAAAGCTATTTCTGCTGGTTTCTCACCAAATCAATTATATACTGTTTACTGTTACTTATCTTGTAGACTGATGCAAAGTAGTTGGTTGGGTGATTTAGCTAGATCAAAATGTATTGAAGTGAGTAAAGAACAAATTAATGGGGAGGTCATTGGTCAACTATCTCAATTAGGTTTCAATAAAGCCTTTACGACTGAGGCCGTCAAACTTTTTAAAGCTTGTAAAGATATACCTGAAATTTTTAAAAATGATGATTTAAAAGATATAATTCAAATCTGGAATGAAACAGGCAAAAAGGTTGTCTTTTTTTTCCCTTTTGTTGAAGCCTGACTCAAAAAAGGTTCATAATGATTTGAATTTTGCTGTGTAATAGAACGCAGTTCAAAAGATGAAGGTTAGATTTAATGAAATGCAATATGATATAAAAGATTTGAAAAAGCAACTTTTTGAATACCAAAATGCCTCAATCAAAGTAAGTGGATTTTCAATTTGTGATTTAAAAATTAATTGGGTGTTTAATTTTTTATTTAATTTTTTATTTTTTTATAGAAACAATCGCAAGAGATGAAGGTCAGGATTGATGCAATAGATAATAGCTTAAAAAGTTTGAAACAACAATCTCACCAATGTCCAACTCATTTAAGCACTGTATGTTGTTTTTTATTGTTTGGTTTCAACTTGCTGTTTGATGTAAAATAACTTTGATTATTTTTAACAGGAGGAAGCTGAAGATATGAAGGCTAAATTTCTTGAAATGAATGATGAACTAGAAAGTTTGAGGAACCAATCTACGGAAGATCAAACTGATTTGGCCACTGTACGTTATTTCGACTATTATCGGTCGAGTAAATCGATTGCTTGAGATGATCCGCTCCTAACTTGTGCCTTTGCAATTTTAAGCTAACGGAGCGGATGGACTTTGCTGAAACCTCCGTCAGTGATAGAATTCCTCAAAGATCTTGTTGAAATGGATTTAAATGACTGATTAATGAACTTTTGTGTCCTTTGATACAATTAACAGATTTCGGATTTAATTACTTTGAAAGCTTCTGCGTCTGATGTGGTAAAACTAGAATTTTATCTTGATTAGTTGAGACTCGAAGTTTGACCTTTTTTTTGACCTTCACTTCAAAACAGGCGATTTTAAAAGAGCAATTGGAAATGATAATGGAAATAGTTCAAGGAGAAACAATTGAAAAGCCATCCCGAAAAAACTTGTGTTCAAGGCTTTCAAATCTATTAGCAGATAAATCCGATTTAAAAGCACAAGATGAGCGCTCTAAGGTTTTCTCAGAAATTGAGGGATATATCGTAGATTGTTTGATAAAGTATAGTAAATTAAGCTTTGAAACGGAAGAAGGCGAAGATGAAGACGAACTTGAGGAGAATTTAGTGGAGAGTGATGAAGATGATGAGCTTAGGGAACAAGAAGACGGTGAGGAAAAACTCAAAGCAAGGGTGATGAGAACACAGAGTTTTAGAATAAGTTCAAAATGGCTGCAATTCTTTAAGATAATCAAAAAATTAGAATTTAAAAACTCGCCTCAAATTGTTAAATTACAATGTGGTTTGAACGAATTTTCGAATTCATTAAAAAATATAAATCAATTAATTTCTAATCTCAGTTGAAGATGCCCATCTAGAAAGTTTTTTGTTTGTTTGTTTGTTTAATTATTTCTCTTTTTGGGTAGCAAGCAATAAGACAATAGAGCCATATGTAAATCAGTTTTGTTATTTGTTATTTGCCTTTTGTTTTATTTGATCATAACCCAGGAATTAAGTTCCATAATATATAAGCACAACCCAAAATAGCCACAAAGCGAGGATTCAAATTATGAACGTGTCAAATTTATCAGCAGGCGGTTCAAAAATTCTAGGGTAGATCACCAAGGCTGCTAAAATGTTAATTTGCCTCTGTATCCAGTTTTGATTTAGTAAGACCACGCGCTGCTAAGGGGCGGTGTTGATAACGAAATTTATATTGCGGTGCTAGAAGGCTGGCTTGCACCGAGTCAGCCGTACTCACAATGGAAAGCCTAGGATAATGAGCACCTGCATACATAAAAAAAGATGCGTCTATAGCTCTGATTTATGAAGAGTACATGTGGATTCAGCCTCCCAGCATCAGATCCGTGCTTAAGGGGGCGAATGTAGCTTATGAGCACGAACTGACAATGTACCAACAAGCCCTACCTTCTACAAATAAGAATCCTAAACACTGTACTGTACAGTAATAAAATTATTTCGAGGATAACATTTTTTTTGAAAAAAAATAACTTCTCATTAATTGAGATAAAAAGATTTTCTTTTTCAAAAAAAAAAAACATTGTTTGAGTATATTCAATTATGAGAGAATAATAATAATAATAATACTTAAAATTATAATGAGGAGTAAGAGTAGGACTAAAAACTAAAAATTTAAGAAGACTATAAAATATCATATAAACCTGTGATTCCAAAAAATTATTAATTCTTTAAATAATTATAACATTTGAATATTAAATTATTTTTTTTTTAAGAAAAAAGCAAATGTTTAAAAATAAAATATAAATTTTTTTATTTTTTTTATTTTTTTAATTTTAATTTTTAAAAAGAAATTTAATTTAATTTAATTTAATTAATTATTTTAAAAATCAAAATTCATTTTTTTTTTTTTAAAAAAAAAAAAAATTAAAAAGATTTTTTTTCAAAGAGATAAGAAAAGTTTTTTTTTTTTTTTTTTTTTTTTTTTTTTTTTTTTTTTTGGATTGAATTGAATTGAAATTAATTAAAAAATCAAAAATTTATCATTAATTTAAATATATAATTTAGGCCCGGTTTATGATCAGGTTTTGAATGGATTTTGACATTTATTTTGAATTTATTTTGATTTTTTTTTAAATTTAATTTTTTGTAGAAAATATTTCAAAATTTTTATGAAATCATCTCAAAAATCTGCGTGCATTCATGATTCATGGTTCAACAACAATTTTTTTAAACAATTACATAATTTCTATTTGTTTATTGTAATCTATTACTGTGTAATCATTACTTCCAATGGAAGGTGGTGTGATCATTTATGGCATGGCAAGCATAATGATGGCAACCTCGTTCAACTTAGCATGGTATCATAAATATAGGTGTAGACAATGACAAGCAATTTCACGACTGGGGCGCTTCAACCCATGGTATCAAGAGGAACTATTCAATGAAGGACAATTTATTGGGCTTTTTCGAATGGGACATCAAGATTTTTTTGCATTAGCATCAAGCCTCACTTTACATGTCAGCAACAGATCTCATCAAGATATCAGGGGACTAACATTAGAAGAAAAATTGGGTGTCACCCTTTATCGACTTGGCCATGGAAGCTCTTATGAAACCGTGGGTCATTTATTTAATATTGGTAAGTCAACGGCTTACAAGGTGTCACAAGCAATTGTTCAAGGGATATTGGTTGTTTGGCATGATATAACCATAACGTAAGTGTGCAATTGTTTTATACATGTATAAAAATAATGAATTGCTTTTGGTGTGGAATAGATTGCCAAATGTAGAAAATGAGGCAGAGTGGGAGGCGATCAAAGAATCCTTCAAACAACGCCAAGGACTCACAAACATTATTGGGGCCATTGATGGCACCCATATACCTATTATTCCGCCACCAAATGATGAGTGGAAGTCATACGTAAATCGTAAGGGTTGGCATTTGATTGTATTTCAATGCATTGTGGATGGGCATGGTAATTTTCGCAATGTAAGTTCTTCCAAATAAATTTAATGGGAACCTATTAGTCAATATGCTTATGATGTTGACATAGGTATATGGAGGTCTCCCTGGGTCAATTCATGATAGTCGTATATTTTGTAAATCACAAATAGGACAAGATTTAATCAATGGAATTGCACGATTCCCACCAAATTGTCTATTGATTGGCGATTCAGGATATTCGTCAAAATTACCCATTCTAACACCTTCATGTGATCAGCAAGATGTGGAACATATCAATTTCAATAAAATTCATTTGTCAACACGGTGAGTAAAAACTGATTTTTTCTTGGGAAATATGTGAAATATGATAAATGAATAATTTCTGAACAGTATAGTAGTAGAACAAGCATTTGGGAAATTGAAAAATTGTTTTAGGTGTTTGTTGAAACCACAAGCGATTTTACCATTGCATACAGGAAAGGTAACTGTAGCATGTATGATTTTACACAACATATTAAATAAACAAGCCGGGAGGTTTATTATAACACGTAATGGATAAATTGGAATAGAAAGGTTGAAATCAAGACTTGGTAATTATAACTAAGGTAAGTTCAATTTTGTCAGCTAAAAACTTAAAGGAAATTCACAGTGGGCAAGAACATTGATTATATTGTTGCGCAATATGTTAGGAAAGCTTTCTGAATTACAATCACGAGGCACAAATAAGCTGTGTAAAGGTGGTCGGTATGTATATCTATGCATTTGAAGGGGCTTGTGAATTATTTGGAGGATATCAGGCTGGCGTATTTAGTTGTGTGGGATGTTTGTTTCATTGGAGGCTTATGATATTGGTTAAATATAATTCCCACAAGATTGCCAATTGAATTTGTATTAACGCAATCGCAAATATAACCAAACAAATAAAAATTAATAATGAGCAATCCAAGATAATACCCAAACAAATATTTTAAACAATGCTGAAAGCAAATGGCACTCGTGATTATGAGGACGCTTAGACTCACTTATTATAATAAATCTAATAAGGTCTCCTCAAGTTTGTTCAATTTGGCGAGGTAATCTTGTTTGAGGCGATTGAGCATTTGATCATGCAATGCATGATTCACATTTAATTGAAGTATGTCCGCATTACGTAAGTCGATTTGCCTTTGGAGAAAGGCGTTATCATCTGCTATCATGGCCAAATCACACATTTGACGTTGAATACTCTTGATCAGCTCTTGTTTGGCAGAATCATGGGGCTGGTAAGAGTCTTCATTTGAAAGACGATCTTTGGATGAGGCATCTTCCATGATTAATAGGCGATGAAATATGTTATAGATTATTCAATATCTGAATTAAGAGTTACGATTTGGAAGAGAGTAATTGAAAGAACTCTTTATTACTTATTGTTAATGAGATACAAGAGAGTTTCTTTAGCGCATAAGGGGCAAGCATTAAGTATCCTGCACTTTTATAGTGAGCCATCTTATGTTATGGCCTGTTCGAGTGGGAATTAGAAGGACCATGCCGGTCATTGACTTTCACACATTGCTCCTAAATCTCTCCATCACCACACAGGTGATTAACGTATTATGTGATTTATCATTCTTTGTCCAGATGTCATCCTTTGCCAAATTGTGTCAAAAACCCGGCTGATTTCTAATAAGCCATATTGGTCATTTATTTTCATGCCAGATTCATCCGACCAGTTTATCATTTCTTGGAAATCAAAATCTGCAGGTTACAAGCCACCAAATACAAAGATGTTATGGAAATCTAAATATGTGAATGTTTGTAATACAAACCATATGCCTATTTGCAATTTTCCTTTGCAACGTCCTGCTTCAAAAACATCTTCCAGTCACTCACTTGCCCCTGTTACATAAAATCATTGTTATTAAACAAATTTCTGGTTCCTGTTTTTTTTGCCTTGTAAGTATTACTTACTTTGCTGATTCCTCATACCCTTGGTAATTGATCTTGGTCGAGAGCAGTAAACTTTGCAAGTAATGTCATCATGAACATGTTCATTTGATCATTGTGAGCCTTTTCTTCTTTACAACGCTCCTCTTCCCATGCCCTTTGCAATTGATCTTGTTCATCTGCTCATTCCTGGCCATTCTGTAGCATGAGCATGAGAGGACTTAACATGCTCTGCATGTTACTCATGAATGAACGATCCCAGCGCGTTGTATCCATGCTCAAGCAGGATGATTAACTCATTGAATCACACCGTCGCAATCCACTTATTGATGGTCGTTGGGATGTTGAGCTTACTGGACGAAGTGAAAATATGTCTTCATTATGCCTTCTTTCCACATCCTCATGAGCATTCTGACTTTGTGTATTGTCATTTTCACTTCCTGATTGATCCCCACCATTGGACATATTATCTTCTCTTCTCTCATTTTCATTATTTTCTAAGTTTTGTGTATTTCCCACTGCCATCAACAGTTGTGGTAATTCCCCTGACTCCATTCCGGTGGCATTAAAGCCACAGTTATTTGTATTAATCCGTTTTAACATTTCATATACCTGTTTATAATCCACATGGTCAATACTTACGTATGCCTTAACATGTCAAAAGTGAACCTACCTCCTGAGTCATGTGATGCCATTGTAATTGTACAAATAACCCTCCCCCACCCAATGCATTGCATGAATACTTTATAATCTAATAGAAAAGTTTCATTAGAAGCATGACCATGCATTAATTAAACTTACTAACCCTAAAAGTGGTCATCAACACCTCATACCGCCGATCCAATGTCTCAAATGTCAAATTCTTCAACGTAACATAGTCATGTTTCCAATGTTCATGAATTTTAAAATATTGCGACCACGGAACAAAACCCAGTGATGTACTCTCCATATTTTCAAAATCCATTTGCAGTTCCATCATCAAGTCAAGCAACTCCTTTGTACTATCTTCACTCCAAAAGAAACAACTCTTTCACTGCTTCTGCGCCTCTTGATGGGCAAGGCGGCTCTCTGCTTGTTGCAGTCGTTGAGCCTCTGCATTCACTCGTTTGTTTATTTTTTTTTGTCGTTTCAGTGACTGCTCATGTTCTTGTTTTTGCCAATGTAGTTGGGCCTCTTCATGCGCCCGTCTCTTTCTTTGTTGTCCTGAGGCTTGACTTGGCGTTTCTTCCATGGTCCCTTGACTTTCCATTTGAGTTTCACTGATAGAAATGATGGAGTCGTCTCCATGAATCCTGTTGAATGTAAGTGAATTGGGTGACTCTGGCATATCTTCCTGATTAAATAGTGGTCTTGATGGGCCTTCATAAGTTGATACAAGTGAGTTTGGAGTCTCCTCAGTCATTATATCACACGTGAAAGCAATAAATTCAAAGATGAAATATTTAGTTAAAATGATAATAAGAATTTTAAGTAAAACTATACGTTGATGTAATTCAAAACAAGGATCAATTGATTTGAGATGATTTCATAAAATTTTTGAAATATTTTCTACGAAAAATTAAATTTAAAAAAAAATCAAAATAAATTCAAAATAAATGTCAAAATCCATTCAAAACCCAATCATAAACCAGGCCTTAATTAATTGAAATTTGAAAGAATTTGAAGACTCATTTGATATTTTGTTTATTTTTATTCATTTTTCATGATATCATTTTGAAATTTAAAATTTAATAAATATATTTTTTATAACTTATCAAGTATTATTGATAAGGAAAAAAAAAGTAAATTATAAATAATTTAAAAATAGATAATCATCCCTTAATTAATTTTGTAATAAATAAATAAATAAATAAATTCTCCAAATGTTAAAATATCCAATTAATTTTTTTTTTTTTTTTTTTTTTTTGGTTAAAAAAATTTGAACATTCTAAAATTTTAAAAACTTTCAAAGATTATTCTTTAAGTTAAGAAAAATTCAGTTTAAAATTTGTTTTATTGGGTTTTATTTACAAAATTTTAATGGATTCAAATTTCTTATTTTCAGTTAAAGGAATAAAATGAATATATATATAAAAATGATATTCAAACCAGTTGAATGAAATTATCCTGATTTTGAAAACCTATACAATCTACTTTCAGAGAAAGTGAAAATATCTGGTTTAAACACATAAATAAAATGCAAAAAATTATTAACTAAAAAAAAATAATTTTAATTGAATTCAATTTTGAATAAATAAAAAAGGTTAGAAAAAAGAAATTTTAGCTTATAAATTAATGATTTTTTTACTTTTGTAAATGATAATTCAAAAAAAAAAGAAAAATTAAACAAAAATTCCTTTTAATTTTGTTAATAATTAGAAATAAATTTCAAATTACTATAAATTTGATTTATTGATGTATCTCTAAATTTGGAAACAGAAGAAAGTAAAATTTTAATTGATTATAAAAGGAAAACATTATGATTTATTGTAAAATTGTTGAAAACAAATTTTTTTTGAGATAATTTTAATTTTTTTCTTAATTGAATGATCTTATTTTTATAATCAAAATTTTTTTGAATATTGAGGATTTTAAAAGTATTATTTTTATACATCTTGTATTTTGAACACTAAAGAAAAATGTAAATTGATTTTATTTGTATTAAACTTTAATATAAAATTATATTTAAAAATGAGAGATTTGAAGATGATTGAATCAATTTGTTCTCTATTTCTTAATGAAAAATTTAGAACCAAATTTTTTTCAAAAATTAATCAAAAAGAATGGAAAATTCAAATAAAATTATGTTGGTTTTGAAAAAAAAAACTTGAACAATTTGTACAACTTTGAATCTTGAGTTTTTTTTTTTAAAAAAATGATTTGAAATTTTCAACTTGAATTTTGAAGAAGCCTCAAAGCTCATATCTTTATGAATGTGTCACAAGGGCTTTGGGGAAGTAAGGGTGACCTGAAACTCAGTAATCAGGTACCTCACTTGGAAGACTTCGAAGAATTAAAGAAAGTAGAGAAAAGAATTCATTAATTCAATAAGAATAATGAATGTAAAAATGAGATTAGGAATAAGATAATCCAGGGGCAAAGAGCCAACCAACTGAGTCCTTGGTCAATTTTTCAACCTGTCAAAAGGAGCAAATGAATGAGTAAAGCTTATGAGCACCAATATTCACTGAAAAGGCAAAGAAGGGGTTAAAATGACTTACTTAATAATATCATTATTCAATATCAAGATGAAATAAAATAAAATGAGAAGAAATATTAGGAGATTAATGAGCTGGGTAAAAAGCCAAAGGGCTTAAAGGAAGGCTGGTATATGTGAAAATCTGAAATATTGATCATTTCATACTTGAGGCTGAGCTGTATTGACTGCTTTGGAAAAAAAAACCTTTCTAAATAAGGGAACTAACTGAGTTGAATAATCTTACCAGGGTCTGTAAATGGAATATAGGCTTCCATGGAAAAATTCTGTATTACATTATTATGGTTTCCAAGGTGGATTAATAGAGCTTTACACTTGGGAATTGATTCTAAACTGCCTCTTAAATATCCCTTGAATTAACTTTCCAGTATTCCCTTGGGGGTAATACTGCATAGTTGGAAATAACCAATCTTTGATTGATGAGGTGATTGGTATTAATTAAAAAAAATTCTTTAACCCTGAGAATAACCTCTTGAGATAATACTACTTGAAAATAATTTTTCACCTAAGTGCTTCCTTTTAAAAGTTACTTGAGGGATGGAAGGATATGTTAGATAGAAGAATAACCCCTTGATAATATCACAATTTAATTTCTGGTAAAAAGGATGAATAATAGTTTATTAAACCATGTATGAAAATTATTAATTTTGAGTGAAAATGGTGGAAAAAGTTCTTTTTAATGAGGATTTGAAAACTGAGAGAAGCTCTCCTTTTATTGTCTTAGGGGGTTTTATTTGTTTTTTAGGGAATTTTGTTTTTTACCAAAATAAACCAAAAAGGGCTTATTAACTTTATTTTCATACTTTTGCTCAAAAATTCATTAAATTACCAAATTTTCAAATATAGGAATTGAGACCTAATCTCCCTTATTTAATGGGAAATTGCCAAAATTCACATAATTAACAAAATTGTAAAAATGTGAGAAAATTCATTTAAGGCCCAAATGACCCAATATAGCCATTTGGTCCAAATTTCTCTTATTGAAGGGGAAAATTGCCAAAGGGCCCAAAGATGACCCTGAGTGGTGACACAGTCATCTTGGCCATGAATGATGACTAGAAACATATTTTTCAGAGAATCAATGTGGAAGAGGATTACCATAATCTGTAATAAGTGGAATTATTTCTCATGATTCTGACAGAATTATTGATTTGATTTTGGAAACAAAAAAAAAAGTCCATTTTTCAAGTGAAATTTCTTTGATTTTTTTAAAAATAAAATTAATACTCTTTTGAAATATTTAAAAGAAGAGTTAATTATTGAATAATCAAAAAATTCTGAAAAGTTCAAAAAAAACATTTATCTTTCAAAGAATTTGAGTATAAATATTCTTATTGTGAGCCTCGGGGTATGTTTTACAAACCCAAATAGGCCACAGTTATCTTAAAAATAAATTTTGAATTATGAATAACTCATAAGTCATGCATATATCCAAAATTCATCATTTTTGATTTCAGAAGAGATGAATAACTTTTTATTGAGTAAGTAAATCCATGGATTTAAGGCCAGATTTGGATTCTACCAAAAATTCACCTATGGTAGCTCCATAGAGTGAAACAGCTCAAATTAACTCTTTGAGGTGGTAATATGGAAAATACTTCAATACCACATAAAAGATCCGTGAAAAATTTTGTTTTTCTTAATTTCATGCCAAAATAATGGGAATGTGAGAAATCCCATGTTACATATACACTAAGAATAGTGTTATGCATGTTTTGAGCACTTAATATCACGGTATTCTTACATGGACGTTTGGTACACCCATAGTGGATATCTCACTTGAAGCTTAATTTTCTATTTTGAAGTGAAAAATAGGCAAGGGGGACAAAAGACATCAAAGAGAGCCAGGGTACCCAAATTCTGAGGCCTCAGAGGTGTGGACAGCTCCAAAGCTTGGATACATAGCTGATATTGGCTCAATTAGTAAACTAAAACACTTTGGGGACTTGGTTACCATGTTAGAACTACAGTAAATCTTAAGAAAATAGCAAATAACCTGCTCTTTTGACGTGCCAAAGAGGTAAAGAGCTACTTAGACTCCTGTAACCATTTCAATTCTTGATGATTTTCCATGGATAAGCCCCGAAAGAGTAATCAAAACCCTTTTTGGGCTTGTATCCATTGATTTACCTCATAGCAACCAGTTAAACACTGATATTTGCAATTCTATGTAGAAATGAGGTAAAAACTTCAAAAATTCATTAAAAATACAATTCTTAATTAATCTCTCTGAACCTTTCAAGACCAATGGAGAACTGTATTACTTATGGTACAACCAAAAAGAGTTACAGTTTTACTTACAGTTCATTTTTGACTATTCCAAGTGAAACACTGAATCTTCAAAAATTCACAGTAATTACAACCTGTGATGAAATTGCCAATAACATTGATAAATTTGAGAAATCAATGATTATCTTGGAATAAAAGAAGATTTACAGATGTTACTCCTTTTATTCTTAACCATATTGGGGTTGGTAGTCACGTAAAAGCATCAATGATAATCTTATGTGACAACAGATGATGCAATCAATAATCCAAAAGGGTTTATTGTTTTCTCACTCACTGGTTTTTCAGTTTGCTCCATGGAATGTCTCTGTGAGCTGTTGTTGACTTAAAAGAGGCCTCCTCTTGCTGTTTTTTCCACATCATAATCATCTTATTATCCATTCAAATCATTGTTACCAACAAGTAAGTATTAGTTAAAGCTATTCTCAGATGTGTTAATTCTTTCAGAATCAATCAGAAAGACGTGAAATTATGGAATTCAACTATATATTGTTGTAATACTGTTATAAATACATTTTGATCCATTAAATCCACAATTCTATGTCTAATCTCTCTATCTTATCTTTCAATAAGCTCTTTGGAATATTAGTGAGTGATTTATCTTTAATTATTAAAGTTTTTCTCTAAAAAATTAGTTTTCTTCAAGAATTATATTTAAAATTATTCTTGCAACAGATAATTATATATTAAAATAATTTTATTATTTTAATAAAAGAAGTTTTATTATTAAAATCTTCTTGTAATTGAATCTTGTAGACAATTACTGCTCACTGTTAAAAATACTAGTAGTGTTTAACACGTGAAAGAAATAATTCTTTAATTATTTAATTGTGGTTATAATAATATTTTATTATTATATTTCATAAGAACAGACATAGTACTGTTGATTAATAGTAATATTATCATCAGTTTCATAGTCACATCTTACATTTGGCGGCCTGGCCGTGTTTGTTGAACCTTTTACCCTTAATTAATATACTTTTAAGCTCTAAAATATATTAATTTAATAAATTTTTTTTATTCTTAAAGTTAAAATAATTTTTATTTTTGAAATTGTTTTGGAAATCTTTTTCATTGAGGAATTTGGTTTAATTTTATACTGTTTTTACACGTGGCTTTTTCACATCCAAAAACTTATAAAATTATTCTTTGAGTTACTCTGAATTAATTTTCATTCAAAATCTTAAATTTTAATTTTTCTTCTTTAAAAAGAATAATTGTTTCAATATTAAAAAATATAAAACTTAGAAAAATTTTTAAAAATATTTTAAAAAGTATAAAAAATAATTTTTCTCTTTTATAATTTTTCTCTAGTGTCTTTAATCAAATACTGTGCAGCTGGAAACAGACTCAGTGAAAGATATATCACTAGTCCAGAATCTGAAAACAGTATTGAGGTGCAAATTGCTAAAAGAGGCACCTTATTTAACTCAGAAAAAAATAAATTACCACCAAAAGGTGTGTGTTTATCTTATATTTTCACTTTTTTATCTTTGAATTGACATGAAAATGGTGCATACCAGAAATAGAAGCAACTATTCAGTCCAACCAGATGGATGTGGACAAGGAAGAGGAAAGACCAAATGCAGAAGTGCCAAGTCTTCCTCAAGAAAGACACATTTGGAGGATGCCAGAGTTTCCCCCCATTCCCCAAGGTCTATACCCACAGATTTTGATGTGAATTCTGAGCCTGAACTGATTCATGATAATATTTCCAGGGCTGAACCATTTTCAAGTGGAAGCAATAGAAATATATCAATGCCAATACAAAAATTAGTTCAGAGCAGCCAAAGAAGAGGAGTGGCAAATATGCCCAAGCCTTTGGCAGGGGGCCATGAACTCTTACTTACACATCAAGAGCTTTCTGGGTCAGGAGAAGACCATAGAACTCTTAGGAGGTTGGAGCCCATTGTCTTGCAAAGAAAAGGTCAAAAGATAAAGAATTGCTTGAAGAACCAAAGTCTTTTATCCATAGACCAGAAGAAAGAGTTGGAAATGACTCCATCTTTGGAGACAGAGGCCCCAGTGGCGTCTACCAGCTCCAAACCAGCTCCAGAAGTGTCCAAGGACAAGCCCAAAGAGCCTCAGAAGAAGCAGAGAGGTCCCAAGAACCATAAAAGAAAGGGCAAAGGCAAAGCCAATTGGCACAGACCTTACCCACAAGGGTAAAGGATCCCCAAATTGGAGCCTTCAGCCGTGGACAGTGTATTCAACATGGCCAGGACTTTGATGAAATTCACAGACAAAGAGCAGGAAAGGATTAACAGAACTTTTCCAAAGAAATAATAGATCAGATAAATTTTGTTCAATATAATATTCATGTAGCCCTTGGTAAATTTGATGCAAAGATAAATAAACTTACATCAGACATAAGTGAATTAAAAAGAAGTGACAAAAGATATACTGAATGGTATCAAGTGGCAAATGCCAGAATTGATTCAATTATTAATACATGTAACAGAATTGAAAGTACATGTCAGGTTCAGAATGATGAAATGGAAGATCTTTTCATTTCTAAAATGAATGATCAACTTAAAATTCTGAAAGATCATGTCTTAGAAATAGTTGAAAATACCAATCAGTTTGCTACACATTTAGCAAAAAGTGACAGTGAAAGGCAGAAGTTAAAGAATGAAATCATTGAAAATGTAGAGCAATTTACCACATATGCCAAGACATTCTACACCTTTGACTTAAAAAAAACCTTCTGTTAAAGGAAGTTTGACCCCATTCTTAGGAGAAAGTGTTATCTCTGCAAAAGATATTCCCAAACTGGAAGAATGGCCAACATTCTCTGGTAAAGGATAACATAACCATATTGAGTTCATCAGGACTATTGATATGTTGCCAGAAGACTTTCATATACCTGATGAAATCATAGTGGGAAAATTATACTCTCTGTTTACCAGAACCTCAAAGAAATGGTATTACAAGATGAGAATGGATCATGGGAAACATGATTGGCCTTGGTGGAAGTCTGAAGTGATTACCAAGTGGGCCAACAATTCTGGGAGGTTTAAAATGGAAAATGCTTTTGAAAATGCCATTTTTAACTCAGAGAAAGATAAACTACTTACTTGGTTCTTCAAGCAGAAAGACAGATTATCTGCTTTACACCCAGATATGTCTGACACCATGATTAATATGAAAATATTAAGAAAGTGTGGAGGAGAACTGGAACATTCTATCAAAAGCAGATGTGTGGAACCCTGTTCAATAGAGGACTACATTAATGCAATGGAAGATACCATTACCAGGACAAGAATTGGTAAAACTTGGACTAAAATCCCTATGGAATCCAAGATGGTCTCAAAGATTCTTAGAGAGGACAGAAGACCAGAAAAACCTGTCTTGAAGTGTCATAAATGTGGAAGTACTTCACATTTAGCCAACACTTGCACCAAAAAGACAAAAATAAATGAAGTTCAAGTCATTGAAGAATTTCAGTGTACTGAAGAGAAAGAAGAATCTGATAAAGATTCTGAAATCTCTGAAGACACACCAGTGGAGGACTATCCCATTGAAGACATCACAGATTTCTTTGAGGTCACAGAAGTCCATACCCACTTACCACAGTACAGTGAAGATTGCTACAACCTGATCAATATCCAGGATGCCAAGATGTGTAAGACCAAACCTGCTAGGGGAAAAGGTTATACTGCTGGAGCATCCTGTATCACATCATTTTTGATGAATTATATTGAAGCCAAAGTTAATTTAGATACAGGGGCATTTCACACTTGTGTGGGCAGAGATTATCTCCAAGGTATACTTCCTGAATGGAAAAAACATCTACTACCAATAGAAAGTGTGCAATTTATTAGTGCCAGTAACAATATATACCCCTTGGGTATATTAGACACTAATCTTGTATTTCCACACCCAGAAGGAAGCATAAGAGTGAAGACTGAGATTGTGGTGATGGACAATTGTACATCTCAGCATATCATTTGAGGAAATGATTACTTGAATATTTATGGTATTGACATCAATAACCATAAAGACAGATATTTCACAATTGGAGAGAAAAAAAGACAAAAATTTACTTTTTCCAATATGCCCAAACCAATATCAATAGTATCCTCTAAAAATGATACTTATAAGGAGGAATTTGTGTCTAATCAACTTGTTGAAGCCCAAATTAATCCATCATTGTCACCAAAGATGAGGAATGAACTTATTAATGTGTTATACACATAAAATAATGCATTTGCCTCTGATAATGAACCATTAGGTGCTATAAGGGGACATGAAGTTGATATTACTCTTAATATTGACAGACCATATCCTCCAGTACTTAGAAGACCAGCTTATCCAGCCAGTCCAAGAGCTAGAGAAGCCTTGGAAAAACACATCCAAGAGTTAATCCAACTTGGTGTACTAAGGAAAGTAGGCCATAATGAGGAAGTTGAAGTGACAACACCTGTTATTATTGCCTGGAATGATGATAAGTCAAGAATGGTTGGAGATTTCAGAGCATTGAATACCTACACAGTTCCAGATAGGTATCCAATCCCTAGAATTTAAGAAACCTTGACTCAATTGTCTAAAGCCAAGTATATAACATCAATGGATGCATTGAAAGGCTTTCATAAAAGTTTTTTGACGCCTAAAGCTATGAAATTACTTATAATTATCAATCACTGTGGTATTTAGGAGTATCTTAGAATGCCATTTGGTATTAAAAATGCACCATCTCATTATCAAAGAATGATGAATACAATCTTCCCCACAGAATTATCTGAAGGATGGCTTATCATTTATGTTGATGATATTATCATATGTTCTGACTCATGGTCTTTGAACCTTGAAAGACTTGTAAGAGTACCTGAAAAAGTTACAGGAGTAAATATGAAGATTTCACTCAAGAAATGTAATTTTGGTTTTGAAGAACTCAAAGCATTAGGACATGTTGTTTCTGGTTTAAGCTTGGGTATTGACAAAAACAAAGTAGCAGCAGTGTTACCTAAGTCAATGCCCCAGAATAAAAAAGAAATGATGTCTTTTATTGGATTTTCCAGTTATTATAGGAAACACTTGAAAGACTTTGCAATTCTAGCCAGGTCACTCTATAGAATATGTGATCAACAGACTGTATTTGAGATGACACAGGAGAGAATTAAAGCTTATGAGAATATAAAGAAAGCTCTTACAGAAGCACCTTTACTCCCCATGCCTGATTGGAATATTACGTTCAAATTGTACATTGATGCATGTGGAGATGGATTAGGGGAAGCCCTACATCAAGTCCAAATTATTGATGACAAACCTACAGAGGGACCAGTTTGTTATATCTCAAGGCAAAACAAACCAACAGAGGACAGATATGGTGCAAGCCAAATGGAGTGCTTATGTTTGGTATGGGCACTTGAGAAATTACACTATTATCTTGATGGCAGTGGTTTTGAAGTGATAACTGACTGTAATGCAGTAAAATTACTTCTTAACATGACAACTCCCAACAGACATATGTTGAGATGGCAAATAGCCATTCAGGAATATGGAGGAAACATGACTATAGTCCACAAAGCAGGAGAAATTTACAAGAATACTGATGGACTTAGCAGGTGGGCATTAGTCAACACTCCTGATAACCCAGCTTATGTACATTTGGAAGCTGAACCACATATTCTAATTGAAGGGATTAACATAACTGATATTGGGACTGAACTCTTTGAAGAGGTCAGATAATCTTATAAGCAAGACAAGAATTGCCATATCTTGACTTCTTTATTAGATAAAGACTGCAAAGATACATCTTTAGTCAATGCACTGGATGAAGTTTGGAAAAATTCCTATTCTGAAGGAAGATTTCACTTGTTTGATGGGATTATTTACCATAGAACCAAACATTCTTGTGTAATGAAATTATGCAGCAGATTTCTTATAAATACCATTCTTCATGAATTCCATGATAGCATCTACTCTTGACACCTGTAAGAGGACAGAACACTTGAGAAAGTGAAGAACTGTGCATGGTGGCCATCTTGGAGAAAAGAAACCATTGAATATTTCCATACCTGTGACAGATGTCAAAAAGCAAACAGGAGTACAGGAAAGAAATTTGGACTTATGACCCATATCCAAGAACCAAAATCCCCTTGGGAAGTTGTTCACATGGATTGGGTGACAGCACTTCCCCATATTCTTACCATTTCATAAAGCTGACACTGCTATGGATACTGCTCTTCTTCTATGGAGTAGAGTTATTTCTCATACAGGATTTTTTAAGAATATCATAAGTGACAGAGATCCCAAGCTCACATCTGTACTTTGGACCAATCTTCATAGATTGTTTGGGACTAAGCTATCATTCTCTACAGCATATCACCCTCAAACAGATGGGCTAGCAGAGAGGATGATTCAAACTTTAGAAGACATGATCAGAAGATTTTGGGCTTATGGGTTAGAATTCAAAGACTCAGATGGCTTTACCCATGACTGGTGCACTCTCATACCTGCATTAGAATTGGCATATAAGACATCAGTCCATTCTTCCACAGGACAAACTCCTGCTATGTTAGAAAAAGGATGGAATCCAAGACTCCCAGCAGACACACTGAGGAAAGCCTTGATTGACATTCATCCTACAGCTCCCAGCTTCAAGATAATGCTTGATAAAGTAAAGCATCATGCAGAAAAAGGTGGAATGATGCTTTTGATTATGCAAAACAGAAGTGGGACAAGAGTCATAAAGTACCAGACTTCAAAGTAGGGGACTTAGTTCTAGCTTCAACCTTGAATTTTAATAATATAAAAGGCCTAAAGAAACTTAAAGATACTTATGTAGGACCTTTTGTTATTGTTGCCTTACATGGAACCAATGCAGTTCAAGTGGAATTGAGTGGTGAATTGGAAAATAAACACCCCACTTTTCCAGTCAGCTTGATAAAGCCTTATCAACCAACTGACAAAGAGTTGTTTCCTTTAAGGAACCCAACTCCATTAACTGTACCACCAGTGGAACAGAATGAAGACAAAAAGATAAAGAAAGTCATTAAAGAAAGGAGACTTAGGGGTAAAAATCAGAGAGAATATCTTGTCAGATATAGAAATCCAGTCCATTGGGATTAATGGTTGGCAGAATCAGAAATACCTGACTCAGATAAACTCTTAAGAAGATTTAGACATGAAAGAAGGCCACAATCCTGAATATGTCTATAAATAAGCTTTAAATTGCTTGATCTGAGTAATGTAAAGAGGTTGGGCAGTGGACATTAACCCCCTTTGGGGCTTTTTATTCTTCATACCATTGATAAAATTGTAGTACAATTTCATTTTTTGGTGAGAGGGAATGTGAGCCTTGAGGTATATTTTACATACCCAAATAGGCCACAATTATCTTAAAAATAAATTTTGAATTATGCATAACTCATAAGTCATGAATATATCCAAAATTCATCATTTTTGATTTCAGAAAAGATGAATAGCTTTTTATTGAGTAAGTAAATCCATGGATTTAAGGCCAGATTTGGATTCTACACAAAATTACACCTAGGGTAGCTCCATAGAGTGAATAAGCTCAAATTAACTCTTTGAGGTGGTAATATGGAAAATACTTCAATACCACATCATAAATACCACATAAAAGATCCGTGAAGATTTTTGTTTTTCTTAATTTCATGCCAAAATAATGGGAATGTGAGAAATCCCATGTTACATATACACTAAGAATAGTGTTATGCATGTTTTGGGCACTTAATATCATGGTATTCTTACATGGACTTTTGGTACACCCATAGTGGATATCTCACTCAAAGCTTAATTTTCTATTTTGATGTGAAAGATAGGCAAGGGGGACAAAAGACATCAAAGAGAGCCAGGGTACCCAACTTCTGAGGCCTCAGAGGCATGGACCGCTCCAAAGCTTGGATACATGGCTGATCTTGGCTCAATTAGTAAACTAAAACACTTTGGGGACTTGGTTACCATGTTACAACTACAGTAAATCTTAAGAAAATAGCAAATAACCTGCTATTTTGATGTGCCAAGGAGGTAAAGAGCTACTTAGACTCCTGTAAGCATGTCAGTTCTCAATTATTTTCCATGGATAAGCCCCAAAAGAGTAATCAAAACCCTTTTTGGACTGGTATCCATTGATTTACCTCATAGCAACCAGTTAAACACTGATATTTGCAATTCTACATGGAAATGAGGTAAAAAATTCAAAAATTCATTCAAAATACAATTCTTAATTAATCTCTCTGAACCTTTCAAGACCAATGGAGAACTGTATTATCTATGGTAAAACCAAAAAAAATTACAGTTTTACTAGTAAAATTAAACGTTTTACTTACAGTCCATTTTTGACTATCCTAAGTGAAACGCTGAATCTTCAAAAATTCACAGTGATTATAGCCTGTGATGAAATTTCCAATAACATTGATAAATTTGAGAAATCAATGATTATTTTGGAATAAAAGAAGATTTACAGATTTTACTCCTTTCATTCTTAACCATATTGGGGTTGGTAGTCACGTAAAAGCATCAATGATAATCTTATGTGACAACAGATGATGCAATCAATAATCCAAAAGGGTTTATTGTTTTCTCACTCACTGGTTTTTCAGTTTGCTCCATGGAACGCCTCTGTGAGCTGTTGTTGACTTAAAAGAGGCCTCCTCTTGCTGTTTTTTCCACATCATAATCATCTTATTATCCATTTAGATCATTGTTACCAACAAGTAAGTATTAGTTAAAGCTATTCTCAAGTGCTTCAATTCTTTCAGAATCAATCAGAAAGACGTAAAATTATGGAATCCAACTTTATATTGCTGTAATACTGTTATAAATACATTTTGATCCATTAAATCCACAATTCTATGTCTAATCTCTCTATCTTATCTTTCAATAAGCTCTTTGGAATATTAGTGAGTGATTTATCTTTAATTGTTAAAGTTTTTCTCTAAAAAATTAGTTTTCTTCAAGAATTATATTTAAAATTATTCTTGCAACAGATAATTATATATTAAAATAATTTTATTATTTTAATAAAAGAAGTTTTATTATTAAAATCTTCTTGTAATTGAATCTTGTAGACAATTACTGCTCACTGTTAAAATCACTAGTAGTGTTTAACACCTGAAAGAAATAATTCTTTAATTATTTAATTGTGGTTATAATAATATTTTATTATTATATTTCATAAGAACAGACATAGTACTGCTGATTAATAGTAATATTATCATCAGCTTCATAGTCACATCTTACACTTATAACTAATAAGAGATCTTTTGAGGTTCAGATATGAAACTTTGTTATAAAAAAATTCCTGCAATTTCCCTGTAATTAAATTTTTTATAGAGGAAAATTGAGAAAAAATATTAATATTAAACATTTTCAATGAAAAAACCACCAAGTTTCTTTTTAAGAAAAGTATTTTTATGAATATAACCTTTTTTTGGATTTATTTAGTAAAGTACTGAGGGAAATTGATATTATAAGACAGTCTCCAAGAATATTCTTAAAGATTAAAAATTACTAAGAATGAAAAGTGTGAATATTAAATATGATTGACAAGGTTTAGATTGTTGGAAAATGATTTAATTTGGTGTTAGGATTATTAAAAGATTGAAATGATCATTAAAGCTATAAAAAAAGACCATAACAGCTATATTGTGGCTAACTAGCTGAAAGATTCAAGATTATTCATTTAAAAGGGGATTATTGAGTATTATTTTTATTGGTTCAATTTTAATTAATCTCATTATAAGAGTAAAAAGATTCTAGAATGAACAAAAGAAGAATAAAAGAAGAGATACTTTTCTAAGCTCAATATTTCTTTTTACAAAAGCAAAAGGTTCTCACACCAGCTATGGGAGACATTGTGTGCATTAAGGTATATTATACATACCCAAATAGGCAACAACCGCCTACAATTGAAATTCTGAATATGAAAAACGTATAAGTTGTATAAATATTCAAAATTCATCCCTTTTTAAAAAGAAAAAAATGGATAAGATTCTTGAGTAACTAAATCCATGAATTTAAGGTCAGATTTGAATTTTATGCAAAATACCAGCTAAGGAAACTCAATAGGGTGGATTAACTCTATACAGTCTTAAAATGTGAAATACTTCAACAACTCACCACCAATATCACATAAGAGAATTGTTTAATTTTCTTTTTTAATTTCTTTGCAAAAATATTGGTATTATGAAAAAACACATGTTACATATCCATTCAAAATGGCAAATGCTGTGTCAATTTTTAGAGATAGACAAAACCAAGTTGTCTTGAAGCACCAAGGCCCTAGTTACCTTGGTGCTTTAAGCTGGCCAGGTCATCAAAAATTGGCAATTGACTTTGTCATGACACAAAGTCAATTCCCAGAAATTGACACAAATTCCTCTGTGGTTATTGAAAATAGTGAAATACAAGCTTCTAGAAATTCAGAACACTGTTTAAGTAAATACTTCCTTTTGTACCCATATGGAGAATCAAACTGAACACATGTATTAGATATTTTACTCAGAGACTAGCTAAGGGGGACAAATATCAATGAGGAGACCCAATTTACCCCAAATTTTGAGACCTCTGAGGCCCATGAATTAATTAAGAAATATTTCAGATATGTGAAATCTATAAATTAACTGACTAAACCCTTTTGGGTATAATTAATTAATAAAAAGAGAGCTTCAAGTCATTAAATAATGAGAAAATGGAATGAAATAGTGCACCAAAGAGTTAATTAATCACTTAAGCTGATTTTACCATTATGCATAATAATTATCCAAAGTTTAAGCCAAAAATAGATCAAATTCAAGCTACTTTTAACCTGATTACCAAGGAATTACCCATTGAAAAATGAATTCTATCTGATGCAGCCATCCTATAGAAAGTGAAGAAAAACTCAAACATTTATTAAAAATATAATTATTAACCATAAATTTTGAAAATATGAGACTTTATTGAAAAATGTGTAACATTTCATTTGATCCTACAGGATATTGGATTTTAAAAGATAAATCAAGAGCTATATTGATTTAAAATCACTTTGAAAGGGATGTAAAAAGTGGGAAATTATGAAGAAATCATAGAAAATACAAATTATAATATTTCCGTGTGAAAATTCAAAAATAAATAATGAACCATTGTGATCTTATATAAAGATAATAAGTCTCATTACATAATCTTTGAAATGTTTTCAATTGTTATAGCAAATCTAATTCAATGAGTAATTTAGTAATTTAACCTGACAACTGGTATGATATCTCTAACCAAAATTTCAAAATGACTTCTCATATCATGTTTTTTCATTATAGCCTCCTAAATGTATTATGTAGCACCTGTGGTCACCAGTAGACAGCCCTGAAGAGATAGAAGGGGCTTATCATTAATTTTTTCATCCAGAACAATATGTTTACCAAATAAATCAAACACATATATGCTCTCTTAGAGGTAAATAAAAATATTATAAATTACTGGAGATATTAGAATATCATTAAAAATACAATAGTTTTGTAATTAAAGAGCTTTACTATTGATTATTGCCAAAAACTTTGTCTTTAAGTCTACAGTTTCTCTATTTCTCTCTTATAATTTTGTTATTTTTTGTTATTTAAATTTTCTAAAAGATAAATGTATCTTTTTGATCTTTCATTTTTACCTATTGTGTATATTTTTGTAAAACTTTGATTAAAAATAAATTGATTTTTCTGTCCTCAAAATTTTTATAAGGTAAAATTTAATTGAAAATATCAAATTTTGAGAGTTTTAAAAGAAAAACATCAAATTTATTGTTTTTAAATTTTTTAGTATAAAACAATAATATTATAAAGATTTATTGCTTTACCAACAATGAAAAGCTTTCCAAAAATACTTTACAAGAAATATTAGTGGCTACAAAAGAAATTTCTTCAAGAGAAATTTAAATTGGAATTAATTGAGCAAAGAAATTAAGGAAATTGATATAAGAACAGATTCCTTAAAAAGAATAAGAAAGAGAAAACATACCCAAAAGTGACCAGAGTGAATTTGGAAACAAAGTGACAAAGTTAACAGTGATGAAAGATGCTTTAATTCACTTCTGGGGTGGTTCAAGGTTAAAAATGATTATACAAGTTACAAACAATGATTATAATGATTGAAAAATGGTGCTTGGAAGCTTTTATTTATTGGTTTAACAGTGTTCAAACTAATTATAAAAGGAAAAGCTGCTAACATTAAGAGAAGAGTGGGGAAAAGAAGACATTCTTTTATAGTCACCAATTTTCTTATCCCAAAAGTAAAATTTACTCTAATCAGTCATACAAAACACTTGTAAATGAGAAAAGCCCATTACAGAATATTTGAGCCCTAGTTTAGACCAAATAAGGGCTGATTTTAGCCATTTTAGTCCCTTAAATCAGCCATTTTCCATAATAATACCTGGTTTCAAGCCTTCAAAACATGTCAGAATATGTGTAAGAGGCCACAAAACCATTTGAAGCTGATTTAACTAAGATTTTTTAGCTTCAGGGTAGTTTTACCCTCTTGGTAACAGTTAAAATTGTCCTGGTTGGTATCAAAACCTCATCATCAATTGATTCACAGACCCTGTGACTTAATTCCAGGCCAAAAGTAATGAGCTTTTGCATGAATATTGACATCCTATGCCTGTAAGAAAGGAATTTGGGGGAGTCTGGCACTCTTGGAGCCAAGATTCCTTTTCCCCCAAAAAATTAATTTTTCCAATTTATTTTTCTTTGATTCCTCATCATATAATATACTAAGGATTTTACAAATGTAATTAAATTTAAAATGTACAGTACACAACTGTAATTATCAATTATTAATATGTAAATTTAAGCTCACTTATTTACACACACATTTTGACATTTCAATTGAAGATACTTAGAATCCTTACAAACTCTAAGATACACACCACACCTCAATTTTAGCAAAACAATTGATGTCTAACACCAAAGCTTATGTGAATTAATTTAAGGTTTTGAGGATTTTCATTTTTTCATACAGAAAATACTAAAAACTTAATTTAAGCTTATTTAGAGTTGAGTTACAGAATTTTCACTTAGAGGTGACCCCCCCTGATTTTTTATGAGTAATCCAATGGTGAAATAATTTTCATAATTTTATTTGTTGGAATAAGAGTTATTATAATTTTCATTAAATTCTTTCCCAAAAATATTTTAATTTTAATCTTTTTGGTGAAAATTTATTTTTACTTAATGTTTTCAAGTAAAAGTGTATTTTCACCATTTTAAACTTCAATGTATCTTTTTTTAAATTCTAATCAAAATCTTAATTTTTCATATAAATTGTATAGTCATATTTCAATTCATGTTGGTATAATATAAATAAATCAATTTATTAGTATAACATAATTTTGTGCTTTGTGGTCTTTTGGGTATATAAAAATACCTCTAAGGCTCACAATTCTTATGATAAGGTTTTAAACATAAGTCATTTATCACTTTGGAATACTTAATTTTACTTTTTTAAATTATTTATAATAATTATACTATTATTAATCTTATTAGTCTAAGAGGTGGTATTCACATTGAAAGCCACTTTTAATTGATTCTAGTGGACAATTACTTGATGTTATATCACTGGTAGCTTATATAAAGTAGAAGAATACGAATAAGTTCCTTTTTAATATTGAAGTAATGATAATAAGGTTCTTGATAATTACTTTTAAATTCACATCACTGGTAGTGCATATATAGCAATATAATAATTTATGAATTAGTATAGTATTAAGCTCACTCTAATGGTAGAGCTAAAACTGTGTTTATAATAATTCATTTTATTAAATTTTTACAATAAAAGTCATAGTAATATTTATTAATAGTAGTATTGTAACAAATTTAATAGAAAAACTCTTATTGTTGAAATTTATTTACATGATTTTAAAATTGAAATTGAAAAAGTAAATTCATCAATTACCACAAAAAAACCAGAGAAATAAATTAAAAATTTTCATTATTGGATTCAATTAGCTTATGAATTATTTCAGGGAATTGATTTTTTCCATGTTCAGTTAATTGTGTTGGAAGTCTCTCCAATGATTCATAGCTCCAATTGAAATAATTAACCAATAAGTTTGTTTTAATATTCCAATTAAATTTCTTAAACAAATTGCAATATAAAATAAAACTCATTAATTGACACATTATCTTTGATTGTCTGTTTTGGAAACTTAAGTTCAAGGGAGAAGATTTTTGAATTAATCTAAGGTAAAATTAATAACAATTTAGAAGTAAAAACTATTGTAGTCTTTTTTGAAAAATTATAAAATCTAAAAAAATTAAATCTTCACTGGTTAGCGACTAATTATTGGGATTGAAACTTGAAAAATTAAATTCAATTTTCATAATCGTCATAACTTTCAATATACAACTTGGAAATTTCTCTGCATGATGAATTTTCTTAATTAACTAAATATCATCTCTAAATCTTTCCTATCTTTATAACCATTATTCCTTTTACATTATAACATATTTCCTTTTACCCTTTGCTCATGATAAGGCTTAAGAACGTTCTTGTGAAGGTTTTCATGCTCATTAGTATTTAGTATCTCACTTATGCCTTTGTTTCATGTTAATTTTATTAATTATGAAGCTTCTTTGATGAAAAAGGGAAACATAATTTACAAAATTTGAATCTGCTATTACACTTGCACTGCAGTAAAATCTTGATCTTGGGGGCCTTAATAGCTGATTTTGAACATTTACTTTTTAACGTGGGTTTTTGGTTGGTGCCCATTTCTGAGAAATTATTACTTAATTACATTTCACTTGGAATTTATTCATTATAGTTAGAACTGGAATAAGTATCAATATTTAGTACCTAAGCTTCTAGATATGATTTTACATTTTTCATATTGCTTTTATTTCAATCAAACTTGTGGCGTTCATGTTAATATTATAGTTAAGCAATACAATAATTGTTCTATTTATACGCAAAGCCGTTAGACATAAAAAACACAGGAGGAGTTGGCTGAATAGTTTTCGAAGTTGATATGCTTCAGCATATAAGGAATATTATAAATATATTTCAATCAAAATAAAATTTATATTTATTATAAAACATTTTACTCCATTTTAACTGGCCGTGAAAACTGTATGAGATATTCTCAGATTTTTCATAGATACCACCACAACTTGTCACTTTGCTTGAATTTTTCATTCATTTGTGAATGCTTTCCAGGGATTTCAGCCTTTCTTCATTAATTAGATATATATAAAAACAAAGCCAAATAATATATACACAATTTTCTCTCTTTATTCATTAAAAAGAGAAAATCCACTTTCAAAAAATATATGTCCTGAATTATATTGTACCAATTTTCATTTTCTGGAAGATTGAGTACAAAGGATAAATAAGAAAGTATTTTGATTTTTCATACCTTAATCTGATTGAAAATGAAATACCAATCTCTTGAATGTTTTTTCAATCCCTCTTAGAAAGTGAGAAATAGCTCTTCTAGACCTCTTACTACTTGAAAGAAAGGCTACTACATAGGAATCCATGATGGATAGGTATTGGGAAACAAATTAAAGGTCAATTACATAATAATTCTAAAGATTCAGAGGTTTTATTTAGATAAGATTTCTTTATTAAATAGGGTTTGATAAATAAATTACATATTCATGTTTTGAACAAAGCAAGTTCGTAATGATTTTGATAATATTTATACAAGAACTGAAGTAGAAAGCTGTGTGCTTAAAATACTCAGATATTTGAGTGGAAATTCACATAAAACTAAGATAGTACCAAGTATTATATAATAGAAAGGAAATCTTCCTACAAATGGGATAAAACAAAGCCATTCAAAAGCAAAGAAATATACTCATTTTAAATTATTTAAAATAAATGTATATACTTAAGTTATTTTACTTTTATTAATTTTTTGAATTTGCCTCGGTACTAAAATATTTTTTATGTAAGAGGAATTAACTGAATGAAATTTCTTCATTTTAAGTTTTCACAGAAAGAAAATTAATCTGATTAATTGAATATTATAGCTTTGAATTTTTCATACTTTCTATCAATTATGGCTTCAAAACTCATATAAGTAAAACTTGAATATATATATGAAACGAAAGATGAGAAGAAAAGTTTATTTGATATTTTCTTAAGATTATTGATATATATCTTCATTTATTATCAATAAGATTTGCTATAAATATTTTGAAAATTGCTAGCTCTATAAGGTGGATTAATTTTGATTATTGCATATTTCTTGTGAGTCGAATAAATGATTTTACCCTTCAAAAAAAGCTGTACTATCATTTTTTTATCAGTAATTTATGGTACGAAAGGTTTCTATGAAGATTTCCAAATATATGTATTTAAATAAATATCCTTTTTGAAAGAAGGATTTCTGTTTTCTGATTCCATGGTTCCTTTTGCATAGTAATTTTTCAAATGAAAAAGTAGTCAAAGAAGCTGAGAGGGTAAGTTTTGTTGCATCATTCAGAGGCCTTCTTTCAGGCTCAAAACATTAGAGAATTATCTTGAGATATAATGAAACAGAGGCCTCCTTTCAAATGGAATAATACCGATAACCCTTTTCAAAAGAGTTTATTGAGATGCTTACCAAAAAACGTTTTATTAATTATTTAATTATTTCCTGACATTTTTTGTTATTAAGTTAATCAAATCCAATAAATATTGAATTATACTTTTACTTATGGATGGATATCCTTATCCTCATTATGAATGTTGATTAAATACTTATTAAAAAAAATCATCAAATTAGTGAAAAGACTCTGTACCCCATTTTGGTCCAAATAAACATCAATTTTTGTGTAAATTTTGAAAATCAAAATTTGATTTTGTTTATCATTGTAGCGCATGGAAATCTTGGTGTAAAATTCTTCTATTAGGCTCTTGATAGCATTCCTATAAGCTAAGAGTAATATAAGTGTTCTTATGAAGAAATATTATGAAAAAATTGTTTTAGCCAAAGCTTTGAATAAATAATTACTTAGCTCTTATTTTAATTGCTATACACTACTAGTAATATAAAATTGAGCAGTAATTGTATACTATAGACAATTGTTAGAAGTTAATTTCAAGATAACTTCCTCTTCTAAAAAAATAAAATAAATATAAAACTTTCATCAAAACCATATAAAATTATTCTTAATTTCAATCATATCTTAAATGAATAATTAATATTCAGTTTTTCCATAGAAACTCAAATGAAATGAAAATATTCAATAATTAAGAGAAAAAGAGTCCATAAAAACTCTGGAAGTACTTGAGATAAAATTTATAAAAGGAATATTTGATGTATAAATCTGTGGTTTCAAGAAGAAAGTGTTGATAAAATATCAATAATAAAGTAATATTGGATACGGAACTATTTATATAGTAATATTCTTTTATTCCCTGTAATTTCTGATTATTTAAGAATCTTTATGGTGATTCATAATAATTTCGTAGCTATTAAGATTTATCATATTAAATAAAAAATAATTTTATTAATGATGATATGGTTGTTTGAATAAACCAGCCACAAAGGTCTCCTGTTAGGCCTTTCAAACTGTTGGTATGAATCCATATAAAAGCTTAAGTCATGATAAATACACTTTAATCCTGAGTGTGACACAGTAAAAGAATTGAAAAAGCCTTTACAATAATATTATAGGGTTAATGAATTTTCTCAGAGGCTTTACTGAAGCTATTAATTCTTCATAAATTATTGAAAAAAGCTACAGTAATTGATATTATGAGCTTATAAGCTTAGAAATGGGGTTACTACATAAGTAAAGTACTGAAAAAGAAAGATTAATAAATACTATAATTAATCTCATTGCTAATGTAGAAATATATCTATTAATGTCTTCAAGACACACGGAAAGAGTAATAAAACATTTTGGGTAGATAATGATAAAAAAAATTCTCTATAATTTCAGACTGTGAGGTATATGAAAAATAACAATTAGGCCACACATAATTATTTGTAAGCTTAATTTAGCTATTAATAGAATTATGAAATCTATTCAAAGTAAAAATTCTTAAGCTCTCATCATAGAAGTGCTTTGGATAAGCAAAATTATGAATATGATTCCATAAATTAACTCCATACCAAAAATATGCCAAAGAAGCTACACAAGGTGTTGAACCAAAAAGGGTTAGTTCCTTGCAAAACAAAAACTAATGAGAATTTTAGAAATAATAAGTACAATTGGGGATTTTGGAATTACATTCAAAGTTAAGCCATGTAATTGCTGACTTGAAAAACATTATTTGAAGTTGAGGTGTGCTGTTTATTTTACAAGATATCTGAGGATAAACCATATTAGTGGAAAATCCTATTTAGTCTTTTTAGAAATTGATTCAAATGAATATAATGGCTTCAAAACAATAGAGGTTGAAACATACAAAATAATATATCTAAAGGGGAAAAAAGCGAAAAGGTGGCAGGCTATCTCACTTTTGGTATATCAAAACACACAGATAATTCTTTCCTCCTGTGAAAGCCATTTTTAACCTTATCTAAGCCTTGATATTATAATTTGATTGAAACTGGTTCATATCCCATTTGAAAAGGAATAAAAATTTTCCCAATCATAGATCCCAACTTTCAGACTTGCAATAAAGGCTCCAAGAATTTCCAAAGATTAGACCAGTTTAGACAAGAGAAAACAGGATTAAAATTGAGATGTAACTTGGAGAAATCTTCTAAACATCAAAATTTCAGCTTGATAATTCAAAGCCTTGTGTGGAAAGGATTAAGCCTAAAATATTCAGAAAAAATCTATTCCTCAATGGATTAATGGGAAGCCTTTACAGTAAATTTATATTTTAATCAACTGCATAAAATCCAAAATTAAATTCTAATCGACCAAAAGGGTTTCTTTTTATTGATAATGAAGAATATCATCTTCAATAGAGATTGAACAAACAAAATAAATCTTTAAACATTGATTGAAAGTCCATATTTGGAGATTTTGGCTTGAAAATTTCCCTTTGGGATCTTTGAAAAATAAAATTTGAATAGAAATATAAGATCAATGCATTAATACTGGAATTCATATCTAAAAAGAGAATTGAAGCTCATGAGATAAAGAATAATTCCTTCAAACCTATAATAAAGTTATTTTAAGGTAAAAATTAAATTTGGGTGAATAGATTTTCAGTTTTGAAATGGGAATGCACTCACTAGAATTATTAGCTAATAGAGGGAATTATTGAAGAGATAAAAGACACTTTTCCTCATTTGTCTTATTCATAATCAAAAGTTGAACAAATTACATAAAATTATATCTGATAAAGAAAAGGATAAGGAGTATTATAAATTTAAGAACTGAGCTTTAGGGGGCTTGTTAGGTTAAATATAAGATTCAATAAACTAATTTTTATCTTATGGAAAATATTATTCAAACTGTTTGCAAGTTACAAAATCCTTCATAAGATTAAATAAACTCTTTTTTCCAATCTTTTACTCATAAATACTGTTTCATAATAAGTATTGGGAGTCTTTTAGATTAAACAAATATCCCAAGTGAGTTTTCTATGAAGATTTCATATTTTACCAGCTAGTTTCATTCTTATAGAGTCTTTTTCTAAAGTTTTTATTAAATACTCTTTTAAAATGAATATATTATAAATTATATCATTATTAAATTCCTGTTATATATATATATAAGCCAAAGATAGATATCTCTAGCAGAAATTTCATATTTAAATTGCTATAAAACTGCATGACATTTATTGACAATGGAATATAAATAGGTACTGATATTTGTTATTATTAAAATATAAAAGATATCAATCTTCTTCATATATTCCTTTATTAATATCAGAATAATTTCTATTCAGAATAGTTATATTTTACTATATTATAATCAAAGTAAAGTCATAGTAGTCCAATAAAATTGGAATATTATTAAGATTTTGATAGGAAAAGATAGCTTAAGCCTTTAGCCTGTGCTTAGGAATAATTGAAAAACAAACGTTTCTTCATTAAAGGTTGGGTTTTATCAAAGGGGCATGGGATTTAATGCTATTGTTCATTCATATTGAAAAACTCCACATTGAAGGAAGTTATTCAAATTTGAAGTTTCTAAGGGAGTTCAAGCACTTATTAAATAATTTTTGAAGTTTTGAAAGCTTAATTGAGGTTAATCTTCTGTAATCAATTAATAAAGTAAACCATGGGATTTAAAGAACTGTTCAATCTCCAATATAGAGACAAAAAAGTCTTGAATATTCACAGAAGACAAGCTAAAACAGTATTGAAATGCTTGCAGCACATCTGAATAATTTTCATTTCCTGTTAGTCTGCGGATTGATTCCTCAAACCCTCAAGAATTTAGTGGCTAAAATGCTATAGAGGATATAGAAAATGTTAGGGTCCTGTAACAGCCACCATCAGGGGTAAATGGTATGCCGTCATATATATACCCATACTAACCGGACCGGCAAAACAGAATTGTCAGCCTGTGACTCAGAACCAGAGCACAAGCATGACAGCGAATATACCATAAATCAATGGTATAGCCAAGATACCACCAAAACATGGAGCTAAGCCAAATTAGCTCAAAAGGTATCAAAAGAAAGAGGAAACTCACTGCTTTCTGAAAATGTAAGTCCCATCACCATAGGACAAAGAACTACAAAGTTATTCATGCTCAAAAGTTACTGCTGAGCATAAACCTTAATTTTCACCTCTCATCTGAAATACAGAGTAAGAGGCTTAACCCCATCAAATGGGTATGCAAAATGAAGCTCTAAGCCAGGGCTATCCAATGGTACCAGCCAAACTGGGCTAGCACCAATATTACTGAAGTTATGGTCAAATTCAGACCAAATAAGCTTGAGTAAAATATTCACCTCTCATCTAACTTCTACAGTTTTAGTGTGAGATACCTAAAGTGGGGTGTTTTTGCAAAGAGCGCAATCAGGGCTATCTGATGGTGTCATCCATTTCCTCATATATCAACTTGAACAAAAGTTATGGGGCAAACAAGCCCAATACAGCTTTTGGCCAAAACATACATATGTACAAAAAAAACTTGTACATGGAATAACTTTGCCATTTTTGATGATAACCATATCAAATGTAGTACCATTGTGTAGAACACATTCAGGCTTAAACACTGAACAAATTTTGAGGTTGATATCTCAAAAACTGACAAAGCTAGGGCTGTTTTAAGGTAAAAATCCCACAGTTTGGCCAATACAGCCTTATAGTGGGATACTATCCCATAAGTATGATTATGAGGTGTCAAACAGACACAGAAGCTTATTTATACTTCAATACCTCATAGTTAAGTCAAATACAGAGGTCCATACAGCTTCTGTACAGTTTCTGACGCGTCAGGAGCACCAGAATACACCTGTAAACTCTATTGGTGAAAATGTTCACCCTGTATAGGGTAAAAATGACTACTTGTGGTTCTAAAACCACATTTCAACCCAATAATAGCCTGTATTGAGTGTATAGAACCACAAACCAGCCCACAGTAGTGAAAATTTTCACTTTGTGGTCGTGTGCAGAGGTAAACCACCTCCCACTACCCCAGAACAAGATAAAAGGAGGCTTTTCCTCACCAGGAAGCAAATCCAGCATCCTGTTCTTGATATTCTTACGTGGTATAGCTTCTCAAAAGAAGTGGTACTCTTAGAATTTAACAGGTATAATTATAAATTATAATTATTGTAGGGTTTATTATTGTAAACCAACAGATAAACACTGCACCCAGGGCTATCAACAGTACTCATCATCACTAAATTCATTTAGTATAGCCCTTTTAACCATCTATTATCTTAATTCTCATCTTCATTTTCGTGTCACACTCATAGTTATAGCTTTTATTTATCATTGTAAAGCTATATCATAGAGTCACCCTGACAAGAATTGCAAACAATATTCAGCTTCAGAGAATTCCTTGAAGAAATAAATACAGGAGTGTAAGATGTGACTATGAAACTGATGATAATATCACTATTAATCAACAGTACTGTGTCTGTTCTTATGAAATATAATAATAAAATATTATTATAACCACAATTAAATAATTAAAGAATTATTTCTTTCACGTGTTAAGCACTACTAGTGATTTTAACAGTGAGCAAGTAATTGTCTACTAGAATCAATTACAAGAAAATTTTAATAATGAAACTTCTTTTATTAAAATAATAAAATTATTTAAATATATAATTATCTTTTGCAAGAAGAATTATAATGATAATTCTTTAAGAAAACTAATTTTAGAGAAAAACTTTAAGAATTAAAGAAAAATCACTCACTAATATTCCAAAGAGCTTATTGAAAGATAAGATAGAGAGATTTGATGTGGAATTGTGGATTTTAAGGATCAAAATGGATTTATAACAGTATTACAACAATATATAGCTGGAGTCTATGATTTCACGTCTTTCTGATTGATTCTGAAAGATTTAAAACACTTAAGAATAGCTGCAACTAATACTTACTTGTTGGTAATAATGATTTAAATGATAATAAGATGATGATTATGTGGAAAAAACAGCAAGAAGAGGCTTCTTTTAAATCAACAACAGCTCACAGAGGCGTGCCATGGAGCAAACTGAAAAACCAGTGAGTGAGAAAACAATAACCCTTTTTGGATTATTGATTGCATCATCTGTTGTCACGTAAGATTATCATAATTACGTAATTGATGCTTTTACGTGACTACCAACCCCAATACGGTTATGAATAAAAGGAGTAACATCTGTAAATATTCTTTTATTCCAAAATAATCATTGATTTCTCAAAGTTATCAATGTTATTGCCAATTTCATCACAGGTTGTAATTACGGTGAATTTTTGAAGATTCAGTGTTTCACGTAGAATAGTCAAAAAGGGACTGTAAGTAAAACGTTTAATTTTAATAGTAAAACTGTAATTATTGTTGGTTGTACCATAGATAATACAGTTCTCCATTAGTACTGAACGTTTCAGAAAGATTCATTAAGAATTGTATTTTTAATGAATTTTTGAAGTTTTTACCTCATTTCTGCATAGAATTGCAAATATCAGTGTTTCACTGGTTGCTATGAGGTAAATCAATGGATACAAGCCCAAAAAGGGTTTTGATTACTCTTTTGGGGTTTATCCATGGAAAGTCATTAAGAATTGACATGGTTACAGGAGTCTAAGTAGCTCTTTACCTCCTTGGCACGTCAAAATAGCAGGCTATTTGCTATTTTCTTAAGTTTTACTGTAGTTGTAACATGGTAACCAAGTTCCCAAAAGGTTTTAGTTTACCAATTAGGTTAAGATCAGCCATGGATCCAAGTTTTGGAGCTTTCCAAGCCTCTGAGGCCTCAGAAGTTGGGTACCCTGGCTCTCTTTGATGTCTTTTGTCCCCCTTGCCTATTTTTCACGTCAAAATAGTAATTTAAGCTTAAAGTGAGATATCCACTATGGGTGTACCAAAGGTCCATGTAAGAATACCATGATATTAAGTGCTCAAAACATGCATAAAACTATTCTTAGTGTATATGTAACATGGGATTTCTCACATTCCCATTATTTTGGCGTGAAATCAAGAAAAACAAAAATTTACACGGATCTTTTATGTGGTATTGAAGTATATTCCATTTTACCACCTCAAAGAGTTAATTTGAGCTTATTCACTCTATGGAGCTACCCTAGGTGAATTTTAGTGTAGAATCCAAATCTGGCCTTAAATCCATAGATTTACTTACTCAATAAAAAGTTATTCATCTTTTCTGAAATCAAAAAATGATGAATTTTGGATATATGCATGACTTATGAGTTTTGCATAATTCAAAAATTTCCTTTTAAGATAATTGTGGCCTATTTGGGTATGTAAAATATACCTCAAGGCTCACAAGGAGGGAGTTCCCAATAGAGGTTTGGATTCATCAATCTGAACATTTTTGGTCACTAACTCTCACTACATCTCCTGTGAAGACCCTGAACATTCATCCTGGGCCTTGAAAGTTTGAATTAATTACCCTTTTAGAATTTTTTACTATTTGTATAAGGGCTGGTTGATTCTCAGAATTATCAGCCCCTGTTCCACCCCCTGGGGACTTTTCCCCAGTTAATTGATATATTGGATTGACAATTTAATAAATACCTTATTCCTATTTATTGGAATATTCAATTTTTAACTATTAAGTCAGTCTTTGCATCTTTCCTCACCTGTTCAGTAGTTTTGGGGTGGACATATCCTTATCAACCCCTCTCTTTATTTCTCACAGGTTAAAACAGTAGAATTGGGCTTGTTTTTGGTTTTCTCCTTTATTTCTTACTTTATTGCTATTTCTTCTCTTCTCATTAATTTCCTATTGAAAATGCTATATATTTTACAACTCCTAAGAGTTTACTTTTATTAATTCTGAGCCCTCTAAAAATGAGTCCCAGTCCCTCTTCACTTAGAAGAGCCCAAGTTAAATCAAATAACTTAACTTATAATTTATTCTTTCTTTGTTAATTATCTTTTAATTAAATCAGTCACTAATTCATCACTTATGAAATTTCTATTATTTTTATGATTATCATGATTCCTGATTATTCAATAAATTTAAATCTTACTCATTTTATTACTATGAAAATTGATTTCTTTCTCATTTATGAGAATTTCAATTATTTATTAATTCTTAATCAAAATTTCAAACTTTTCTTTTGGTTCTGAAATTTAGGTTCTATCAGGTTTTTGATTCAATTGGTTATTTGGATTGGGATTCATAAGGACTATTGATTCACAGCCTCAAGATTTTGATTTGCTTGATGGAAGTTTCTTTCATTTCCAAATATAAATGATTCATTCTCAAGATTCCATTTGATTGATTGATTGAATTTGATTCCTCAAGATATTGAGTTCATCTTGAAGATCTTGAATGATTGACTGAACTCCTCAACAAATAGTTGAAATTTATTTTTAATTAACTTAATTTTATTCAATTGATTTGAGATTCTTAAAGAAATTTGTTTATTCATAAGATTTTGACTCTGAAATTCTGATTACTCAATAATCATTCACATAGATTTCATCTAAAGATTTTGATCAATTCCTCAAGTTCTCATGAAGATTTCTCATTTTATATGATTTAGTTAAGCATCAAGTAGTTTGTTCTCAAGTATCATCAGAATCTTTTATTTTTCTTCATTAAATAATGCCTGTCCAGAATACACCCCAGCCAAGAATACAAGCTCTTCTGACTCCTACAGCTAGGTTTCCTCTTGACCACACACCATCAGTTCATAAGCAGAGTGAAAATTTGCAGAGGACCACCAATGGAAGGAGAAGAACCCTCCAAAAGAGGAGGTATCGAGTCAAGAAGAACAATGTTACTCTCTGGCTTATTGGGTGGATACCCTGTCATTTCTTAAGGGCCTAGGAGTTGATTAGAAGAAGCAGAAGATGAATAGGTGTAGGATTATATGGAAGAGGAAGGTTAAGATGAGAATGAAGTGGAACCTTCCTTGAAAGATGCACCTGAAGCACCTGAGGCTCTAAATATAGCCCCTGCTAATAAACATATTTTCTGTCATTCTGAACCAAATTGAATCAAGATGATGGAGCAAATGACTCAATTAATGGGGCAACTCACTCAAGAAGTGTCCCCAAGGAAAAATTGCAGAGACCCAGAATTAAAGAATCCATCCATGAAGGAACCTGATTCCTTTGATAGTACTCATGGTCATAAATTGAGGGGATTTATTCAATCCTGTCAATTAATTTTCCATAATGAACCAGCAGAATTCTTCTCTGAAAGGAGGAAGGTTGTTTTATTAAACTTCTTTTCTCACTGGTAGAGCTTGAAAGTGGATTTAACCTTACCTCTCAAATATCTCTAATGAAGAGCCTTCCCACCTCCTTAGTAACTGGGAATTGTTTGAAACCCAAATATTCACTCTTTTTGGTGATCCCAATAAAGTAAGGACATATGAACAAGAGTTAGAAAAGATCAGGATGAAGGAGAGTATTCATTTTCTCTCATACATAGCAGATTTGAGAAGCTTAATCTCAAGAATTTGGGATTTGGGGGAAAGAGCTTATATTAATGTGTACAGAAAGGGCTTGAAATAAACTTTATTGGACCAATTGGATTCTAGCCCTGGGAATCGTTATATAACTCAAGAACTTGTGGAAGTTAATCTGGAGCTACATACCAGGTACCATGAGTGTGAGCCTGTGAGTTATGTGTGACATAAGCATAAGGCCAAAAATAACATCATACACAGTTGATTTAGTCTTAAACAGACTTACCAACTGAATTTAAAATAAAAAATGACAAAAAATAAGTATAGATTGTTTTTGGATAAACAAAGCTATAATTATTATGTCATTTTTAAGATTCTACTCCAAAAATAACCAAGGGTAGACCCATAGGGTGTTTTACTGAAAAATGAATATTTATTAACTTATTAGAACATTTAAGAATCTCACAGTACAATTGCAAATTTCTTACCATTTTTTTGAAAATTGTTAAAGTTAAGCTTAAATAAGCTTAAATTTAAAGTTGCATAAGTTTTATGCAAACATACAAAAATTTTAGTTAAAATTAAGGTGTTGTGTATATTTACTTAATTTGCTAAGGCTTTTCCATACAGAATGTAAATCCTGAATGAGCTCAATTTAAAGGTGTTTAAGGACATAGTATGGCTTTAAATAAATAAAAGGGCAAAATCCATGCAAAAAGGTGGGACAAAGGAAAAAGACCAAACCAGACTGGGGTACCCACCTTTTTGGATCTGAAAGGATTCAATTAAGGTTGTCCACCTGTATTGGAGGATTTTCAAAAGTATTTAAACTTTGAGATTAGACTTTGAACTAACATGAAAGTTTAAACTGGTTTTATCCCAATTTGGACAGGAATTTCAAGCTTCTAAGGGGTAAATCCCAATATGCAAGCTTGAAATCAAGGTTTTAAGAACTGTAAAAGCTTAAATAAGCTTAAAATTTCAAAGCTAAAAGCATCAAAACCTTAGAAAAAGTCAAAGTTTTGTGTGTATTGCTATTTCACGTGGAAAAATAACAATAACTTCATCAACTCATTAAAAATCCAATTCTTAATGGATTTGCTTGAAATTTAACACAACTCACAAATTAACATTATCTGTGTATAAAATAAATTTTAAGTATCTTTTGTAAACAGGTTTTATTGGTAATTAGCCAGGAAATTTACTCTTTTAATTATACTTAAAGAAAATTAAGATTTCTATAAAAATTAATTAAAAATTGAGTTTGAGAGATTTTTGATTGAAAACCTATTTTTACGCCTCTCATGTGATGAATTTTAATATAAATAAACTTAATTTACATCAAAAATTAAAATAATTAATCCAAAAGAGGATTAAAGTAACTTGGAGTTAAGAATCACACTGGTAACTTTAAAGTGGAATTCAAAATAAGTTACCTTAAGCTAAGAACCTTATTTTTAAGTATGGCTTTAAAGTTTTTACCTGAGAGCGCCCTATATATCCATCATGAATCATGGGAGCTGCTCTGTAGACATCAAATGATTCTATTCATCACTATTTTTGTCCATAATCAATCATCATTCCAATAATATTAGACATTTAAACAGGTAAAGGCTTATTAAATATAAAATCTTATTATCAAAGTAATTTATAAGTATTTCATTCTTTATTCAATTTAAATTTTAAGAAATGAAATCATAGAACTCAGATTATTGTTGTAATCATCTATAATATATTTTATTATATAAGATTATTCTCTTCAATATTTTTTAAGATCCACAGATTCCTCTTAAAGACTCTTTAATAATATTTCTTATTATAAAAAGTTGTTTTATCTTTTAAAATATTAATTTTTGGAATGATTTTAACCTATAATCACTGTTTAATATAACAACTGCTCTTGTTTGACTTGTTGTATTAAATAAATATTATAACTAAGCTTTCTTTAAAGTTCTATATTTTTTATCTAGTATTAGTTTTTTTATATCGAATTTTTCCATAAGAATCATCTCTACACAGTGTGTGTGATAATTTCTTTCATAATTGATATTATTATATTACTTATAAGTGGATAAATATTAATATTTTACATGCGTAATTGCCTCATTAAGAGCTTTACACTTCTTATTGTTATAACTGTCAGTGACTAACAATAATATATAGAATAATCATAATTTATTATAATTATTAATAATCTTTTGATTATTAAATTATTTAATAATAGTTGAATTTCCTTTTTTATATATAATTATTTTAATAATTACATAATTTTGTGGTTATAATATTTAGTATATTATATTTTCTAGTGAGGATGGTCATAGTACTCTTGATATTTGTTACCATTATCAAAGGTTACATATAAAACGTTAAATTTGGGGGCCTGGTCGTGATTTTAACCAATTTTTGGGACATAAATGATATTATAGACCTTATTTTACTGTTTTTTGACATAAAATTGCCATATTTACTTTAATATTGGCTTTTTTGGGACTTATCCCTTATAAATAATCTTTATAATATTCATAAAGTTATTTTTTCTTAAGAATATTGTTTGAAAAAATATACTATTGAGTGATTTGGAATAAATTTCTATTTTCTAACTAGT
Source organism: Austropuccinia psidii (assembly GCA_023105745.1). Classification (NCBI taxonomy): domain Eukaryota; kingdom Fungi; phylum Basidiomycota; class Pucciniomycetes; order Pucciniales; family Sphaerophragmiaceae; genus Austropuccinia; species Austropuccinia psidii. The sequence continues at coordinate 1,614,435 of JALGQZ010000002.1, forward strand.
GGCTTCTTCACATCACATACTTGAAATATATTCTTTGAGTTATTCTAGTATAAAGTGATTAATAATATAATCTTGATTAATAACTTATCAATTGCAGAATTATCTTTTTTAAAGAAAATAAAAAATCTTGAAAAGAAAAGTCAAAAATATTTACTTAAAAATGATTTTCTTTATTCTTTAGACATTTTTCTTTATTTTTGATGTAATTTTCCATAAATTACATTAAAACAACTTTATTTAACAAGCTGAGTTAATAAGTTTTTTTTTATTTCTTAATGAAATAGCTTATAATTTTTGTTTTCTCTAGTGTCATAAATCATAGAAAACTCATCTGACTCTAGTATCTCAGAGTCAAGTATTGAAATTCAAACCAGCCACGCATCAAGGGGGTTGATTACAAAAGAACCATATAAAGGCCCAGCAGGTGAATTCAATCCATTTCTTAGTCAAACTTTCTTTGAATTGATGTCAAATGACTCTTACTAGAAGTGGAAGCAACTACTCCATGCAATGAAATGGATCTGGACCAGGACACTCAGGTCATAAATCCAAAAGACAAGATTGTCAGCCCAGAGAGAATGCACAAATGGAAGATGCCAGAGCTTCCACCAGTTCCCAAAGGGTTAGCCAGCACCTTTTACACTCTTATTGAAAGTCCAGAAGCTGAAATAACTGCTATCCCTATTGTCAGACCTGAACTATTTTCAACAGGTAACAATAGAGATATACCAGTCTCAGTACAAGAACTGGTTTATGGAAGCAAAGAAGCAGGAGAGAAAACTTCTGACAAGTCTTTGGATAGGCACAATGAGCTCATATCTTCAAGTGAATAGGTTCATGGTCCCAGAAAAGACAGAGGATCTTCTGATGGGTTGGACACCCATGTCTTCAAAAGGACAAGTACAACAGATAAAAGCTTGGTTGAAAAACCAAAGCATTTTGTCAGAAGACCAGAAGAAGAAGTTGGCCCAAGGAAAGGACAACAGCCCTGTGGAAGCCCCCCAGCCTCCACAAGCAAGAAAATGCCTCAAAAAGTGCTAAAAAAGAACAAGAAAGCCCCAAAGAAAAATCAGAAGACCAACCAAAAGGCAAAATACAAGTGGAACAGGCCTTACCCACAGAATTACAGAATTCCAAAGAAAGAAAAGTCAGCCATGGACAATGTGTTCAATATGGCAAGGACTCTGATGAAATTCAAAAAAAGGAGGAGGAAATAATTAACCAATCCTTTCCCAGAAAATAGACCTTGTAAAGCTTGTAACTCATTTTGAAACTTCCAATCAAGAGATTTTAGCAAAGCTAAAAAATTCTGAGTATATCCAACAGAAGCTGGGTAGAGAGATTTCACAAGTAAAAGAGTCATAAAAAACCATTATTGGTCTAGAGAATGTGAATAAAGACAACATTTGATCCTTGACACATATTTGTGAGAGAATTGAGTCCAAAGTCACTTTGCTCACTTGAACAGATGATAATTGTATATCTTTTATTACTAAACAATTAAGAGACTTAAGAATACAAGTTCAAAACTTGGAAAATTTAACTGTTCACAATGCAGCTCTTTTCCAAGAAAAATTGGAAAAAAGTGATAAAGAAATACTTGAATTGAAAGAAAATATTCAATCAAGTATTAATAATATATAACAAAAAATGAATTGCCAAGGCAATCCACACCAAGTCTTGACAGAAGTGTGTTGAGCTTGAATAATGACTTACATCATAAAAATTCAAGCAATGCAGAGGTGGAGGCTACCTGCAATTTTAAGGATATCCCCAGATTAGAGGAATGTCCAACCTTTAGTGGTGAAGGAGAATATAATCACATGGAATTTATGAAAACAATTGATATGTTTAAAGAAGAATTTATAACATACCAGATGAATGAATAAGTGCCATATTACACTAATTATTTACCAAATCAGAAAAGAAGTGGTATTATAAAATGAGACAAGACCATGGTAAACACTCTTGGCCTTGGTGGGAAGAGCAAATTCTTTCCAAATGGGAAAGTTATTCCTGGAGTTTTAAAATGGAAAATCCTTTTGAATAAGCCATTTTTAATATTGAGAGGGACAGGCCCATGTTTTGGTTTCTTAAACAAAAGGACAGATTAACTGCCCTTAATCCTGATATGTCTGAAACAATGGTACATAGAAGGATATTAAGGAAGTGTGATAGTGACCTTGAGAATGCTATAAGAAGAAGATCTATTGAGCCTTCATCTACAGAGGATTATATCAACGCCATGGAAGACATCACTACCAGAACAAAAATTGATAGAAATTGGTATAAACCCCCAATAGACAATGAAACTAAAGGGTAACAAATTTCAAAACCAAACAAGCCACAAGGCAGAACTCCTTTGAAATGTCATAAATGTGGAAGTACATCTAATTTGGCCAATTCTTGTTCAAAAAAGACAAGGATCAATGAGATAGAAATTGAAAAATAGGATGACACAAAAGAAGCCAATTATGTAACTTTACATGAAAGTGACTCTGAGCATTCTGAAGAAGAAGAAATAACAGATAAACTTAGTATAGAAAAATACATGTTTCCTTTGAAGTCACAGAAGTGCATACTCACTTACCACAGTACAGTAATGAATGTATTGATCTCATACATGTGCAAGATGCTAAAATGCAAAGAACCAAACCTGCAAGAGGTAAAGGGTATACAGCTGGATCATCTTGCACCACTGATATTGTGATAAAAAACAAAGAAGCCAAGATAAATCTTGACTCAGGAGCTTTCTGCACTTGTGGTGGGAAGAATTATCTTGACAAACGTTTTACCAATTGGAAAGACCAATTAATGCCAATTGAAGGTATGAAGCTCAGCAGTGCTAACAAAAATATGTACCCTTTGGGCATTCTTGAGGCAGAAATTGTTTTCCTCACCCTGCAGGAAGTATCAGACTGAAAAATGAATTTGTTGTGATGAATAACTGCACTTCATGACATTTTATACTTGGGAATGATTATATTAATATTTATGGTCTTGATATTAATAATAATAAAGATAGATTTTTCACTATAGGGGAAGATAAGAGACAAAGAATTGCTTTTCCTCCATAAAAAAGAGAAATAACTGTAATTAGACGAGTAAGAAATGTTTAGAAGGAAGAATTAGTGTCAGAAAAATTGATTGAAGCACAAATGAACCCTGCATTAAAATTCGAGATGAAGGAAGAGCTTATTGAAATTTCATTTCAATACAGGGAAGCATTTGCTTCTGATAATGAACCACTGGGAGTGTCAGGCTGAGTCTATGAAGAGGTGATAATGAAGAGTATTCACAACCTAAGCTATGACTGTGACATGGATAATCAAGTTAAAAATAGGCTTTAATAAAAATAAAAGGGCTTTACTATTGATTATTAGTGGTGGTGAGCACTGTTGAAAACCCTGGGTGCAGCTTTGCCTGTTGGGCTACAATAATCAAGTATACAATACTGAATTTATGGTATAAAATAGTTATTTTCCAAGAGTATAACTGCTTTTGACAGCTGTACTACATAGGAATTCAAGAGCAGGATGAGGAAACCTTTTGTGGTGGAGAAAAGGTCCCTTTTCTCTTAAAATTGGGTGAAAAAGGCTTGTAGACCTTTCCACATAGAGGAAGTGAAGATTTTTCACTTCCAGATACTGGCTTGTGGTTTTTCATAGTGCCTGTATGCTCTGTATTGGGCTCAGATGTGGCTTTGAAACCAAATCTGGGCAGTTTTCACCAATATAGGGTGAAACTTTTTATCTGGGGACCACATAGCCCTCTCCTAATGTGTATGATGTGTAGAATGCTGTACAGAACCTGTACAGAGCCCCAGTATTGACCTAACTATGAGGTATTGAAGTAAAAACAAGCTCCTTTGTCTTTTTGACACCTCATAATCATACTTATGGGAGAATATCCCACCGTAAGACTGTATTGGTCTGACTGTGGGATTTTGAGCTTAAACCTGCCATACCTTTGTCAGTTTTTGAGATATAAAGCTCAATATTGGTTCATTTTGTAGCCCTGGATTTGTTCTACACAATGGTACCTCATTTGATATGGTTATCATTAAGTATGGCAAAGCTATGCCATGTACAAGATTTTTTGTACATATATATGTTTTACTTGAAAACTGTATGGAGCTTGTTTTCCCCATAGTGTTTGTTCTAGATGAAATATAGAGACATAGATGGCACCATCAGATATCCCTGATTGTTCTCTTTTCAAGAGGACCCCACTTTAGGAATCTCACACTAAAACTGTAGAAGTTAGATGAGAGGTGATTATTTTATTCACCCTTATTTGACCTTATTTTGGTCATAACTTCTGTAATTCTAATGCTAGCTCAATTTGGCTAGTACCATTGGATAGCCCTGACTTAGGGCTTCATTTTAAATACCTATTTAATGAGGTTAAGACTCTTCCTCTGGACTTCATATGAGAGGTGAAAAATAAGTTTTATGCTCAGCAACAACTTTGAGCAGGAATAACTTTGTTATTCCTTGTCCTATGATGATGAGACTTGTGTATTTTGAAATTTCTGAGTTTCCTCTTTTGTTTGATATCTTTTGAGCTTATTTGGCTCAATTCCATTTTTTGGTGGTATCTTGGCTATACCATTGATTTATGATATTTGGCTGTAATGCTTGTGCTCTGGGTTTGAGTCACAGGCTGACATACCCTCCCTCCAAATTAGGCTCATGAATAATGATACTGTTCAGTCCTCCTAGAGGCCCTGAATCTCCTTAGATGAAGGTTCCCATCTGGTATGGAATCCTCAGCCAACCATTTGTCTTTATATGCTGTCTGGTTTTTAAATCTGACCAAGTACTGCCTTTGGTATTTACCATTCAATCCAATCTTCCTGGCCTTGATGATTTTCTTCACAGGGCCAGGGGAGTCCTCCACTCCCACTATTTCTGGTGGAGTGAGATTCTTCTTCCTGGAGGGGAGCTTATCCTCCTCTGTTTGGAAGTATGGGTTAACCAGACTAACTGGGAATACTGGGTGTTTCCTAGAAAACTCCTCTGTTAGTCTGACTTCCACGGCATTTTTCCCTATCAGCTTAATGCTAGTGAAGGGCCCTAAAAATGAGTCTCTCATCTTCTTTGGTCCCCGTCTTTAAAGTCAGGTTTTAAGTGTGATTTGTCCCACCTCTGTTTGTGGGATTTTTTTGCCTCAGCTATGCATTTGGCAGCTGTGTCACAAGCCTTCTTCCACATATCATGGAAGTCCTTGGCTGTGGGGTGGATAGTTAGAAGATTCTTCTTCAAGTGATCCACAGGCAATAGGGGGTCCCACCCTTTTTCTACCATTGAAGGTGATTTCCCTGTGGTAGAATGATGGATAGTATTATAAGCCAGTTGGACTTCAGGTAGAAGGGTAACCCAGTCATGGGTGTATTGTTCATGGTCCTTGTATTCCATGCCATATGCACAGAACCTCCTAAGGATATCCTCCATGGTTTGGATCATCCTTTCAGCTAAACCATCTTTCTGTGGGTGGTAAGATATTGAGAATGCAAGTTTAGTACCAAGCATGTCATACAAGTTGGTCCAAAGTTCTGATGTGAATTTTGGGTCCCTATGAATAATGATAATTTTAGGGAATCCACAGCTGGATATGATGTTGTTTCAAAACAACAGGGAAGTATTCATTGCTGTATCCTGCTTGTGACATGGTAGGCACCTCAGACTCTTACTGAACCTAACAAGTATGATCAGGCAAGCATTGAAGTTTTCTTTGCCTCCTGGGACAAGTCCTGTAACCTAGTCCATGTTGATGGTTTCCCATGGGTGTTTGGGCTCTTCTATGTGTTGAAGTAGCCCATACTCCTTCCCATGTGTCCTTTTTGAATTCTGGCATATTTCACAAGTGTTTATGTACTCACTCAACTCCTGTTCCCATTTGGGCCACAAAGATGTGCTTGCTACCCTTTCCTTTGTCCTGTCTTCACTCATGTGTCCCATATAGGGGCAGTCATGTCATTCCTGAAGGATCAGGGATATATGGTCTCTGTCCACTACTGTGAGTGAGCTTGTGTGTTTCTCTCTATGGTAGATCAGGCCATCTATAAGGAAAAAACTTTTGTCCTTATAGTCCCTCAACCAGGATTCCTCTAGCTGGGATTCCAGTCCTGGGCTCCTGTACCTCTGTTGGAACAGTTGCAACAGTATGCCATGCTGTTTGTGTTTGGCATATTTCTTCATCGCTATACTGAAAATTCCATTTTGCAGTTGTGAGGAGCTTATTCCCAGTATGGGAGTTTCTGTTCCTTCTGAAGCAGTGTCTCCACTGTCTGGGATACCACTTTCTGGTGCCCCTTTAGAAAATCAGAAGTTTTTCCTCCTATCTCCTTCATTGAAATGGATAGGGATTTTGGCTGCTACTTCAGGGTCATAAGCTGGATTGCTTTTGACATTGTCCAGTGGCTATCTACTAAGGCCATCTGCATTGGTATGCCTTTTACCTTCCTTTTATATGATTTTCATATTGCCCCTGTACTCTTGCATGACTATTTGCCACATCAACATGTGTCTGTTGGTAGTCTTCATGTTCAGTAAAGGCTTAAAGGCGGTGAAGTCTGTGTAGACTTCAAAGACTGCACCCTCCAAAAAATAGTGGAGTTTTTCCAGGGACCAGACTAAGCATAGGCATTCAGTCTGGGTGACCTCATACCTGGCTTCTGAATTTTTCAGTTGCCTAGAGATGTAGCATATTACTCCCTGTTTTGGTTCACCATCCAAAATTTGTCTCTGGTGAAGGCCTGCCCCTAAGCCTTGGCTAAATGCTGCATCTATGTATAACTTGAATGGTAGTTCAAAGTCAGGTAAGATGAGAAAAGATGCATTTGAGAGCTCATGTTTGATTGTCTAATATGTATCCCTCCTTTCCTTAGTAATTCCAAAAACTGCATCTTTTGAACATAACTTGTACAGACTACTAGTTATGTGGGCAAAATTTCTGATGTGGTTTCTGTAGTAGCTAGCAAATCCAAAGAAAGATTTCATCTCTTTGATGTTCTTTGGTACTGGGTTTTGCAGTACTGCTGCTACTTTGTTCTGGTGAATTGCCAGACTAAGACCTGAGACTTTATGACCTAGAGCTAATAGCTCTTGTTTGCCAAAATTTCACTTTTTAAGTGAAATTTTCAGATTAATGGGTGTAAATTTACTCAGCACTCTGTCTATGTACTGCACACGGTTCTCCCATGTCTCTGAGTATATAATGATGTCATCAATATATACTACCATCCAGCCTTCCAATATTTGTTCTTGAAATATTTTGTACATCATCCTTTGGAAGTGGGATGGTGCATTTTTGATGCCAAATTGCATCCTGGTGTACTCATATATGCCCATACGGCATATGATTCTGAGTAGTTTCATGGAGTTTGGCTTAACGCCATTCTGGTGGAAGCCTTTCATACAATCCTTTTTCATTATGTATTTGGCTTTTGCCAGTTTGTCTAGGGCATGAGGTATCCTTGGTATAGGGTACCTGTCAGCTTTTGTGTAGTTATTCAGAGCCCTGAAATCCCCACACAACCTAGATTTGCTATCATGCCAGGTGATAAGGACAGGAGTGGTGATTTTCACTGAATCATTATGTCCAATCTTTCTAATGACAACCATGTGTAGGAGCTCATTGAGATGTCTCTCAATTTCCTTCCTAGTTTCCAGGCTTTCTGGGTATGGAGGTCTTCTCAGCATGAGTGGATAGGGTCTCTCCACATGCAAATATAGTTCTATATCATGGCCTCTGATTTTTTCTAATGGCTCTTTACCAATGGCAAATTCTGGTCTATTTTTCCTCAGCATCTTCAGTAAACTAAGTTTCTGGTAGCTGGTGAGGGTAGTGCTAAATTGGCCCTCCCTGAATTCATTTGGTAGTTCTTCTAGAGTGTCATGGGTAGATACTTGGTATATGTCAAGTGAAAATTTCTTCTCCTTGTTTGTACCAATGGTAATGTGCCTGTTTTTGCTATTGTAAATATAAATGCCATACATCCTCTGGAAATCTGTTTCCAGTAGAAACCCTTGGATTTGAGCATCTTCAAGCAAAACAAACTCTGGTTTCAGTCTGATATTACCTTTCCTATGAGGTGTAATTATCTCTTTGATAATTGTCCCAATGGAAGTCATCTTCCCTGATGCACTTTTGAAGTTCTTTGCCTTGGTTAGCAAGAGTTGCTTTTCTCAATTTGGGAAGTGGTGATCCAGATAATTTCTGGCCACTATTGATCAGGGTGCTTCACTGTCAATGACCAATGGGTGTTGAGCATTGTCTATGCAAACAGTAATCTGTGTGGCATTCCCAGGAATGTATGCCATTCCGTTAGTTGGTTCAACTAAGAATGTTTGTGCATCTTGTGTGTGTTTTCACAAGTTTTTGTTTTCAGTTTCCTGTGGCATGCCTGCTTCTAGCTGTATGTATTGGTGTTTCCTCTTGGTACTCCACTAGAAATTCCTCTCTTGGGTCTTGTTCTTCATCAGATTTTTCTCTGATGGCCTCAACCATAGAGTCTGATTCAGAATTCTCTGTGGGGGATTCCTCCTCTGGGACTTTCTAAATGGCATATACTTTCTTCTTTGCCTTTGGACAGTTATTGGCATAATGGTCTGTTGAACCACAATTTTGACAAGAATTGTTCTTCTTAGTCACTTCTTCCACTCTTTCTCTGGGTTTGTCTTTAAACTCTACCCTGAAAGGTTGTTTCTCTTTGAAACCATGGCTTTTAGATGGGGAATATTTCCCTATATTTGTTCTTTTCCTTGCGTCTTGTAGGGTATTTGCAATGTCATCTATAGTGCAATTTTGGTTGCATCTGCATTTCACTTCATGCTATAGTTCCCCTGGAATTTGTGTCAGGAGTTTGTGATTTCTCATCTGAATATTCATTTGAGGATCAATGGCATTAAGTCTGTTAGACTGTCTGAGACACCACTTATATGGGTCTTTGTCCACAGAGTACTTGTCATTTTCAAATGACATGGTCTTCTGCCATATCCAAGGACCATTGCTTTACTTTTGGTTGATTTGACATTTCCACCATAGCCAGTTCCTTCTGCCATTTATATCTTTCATTTATGTGTACCAAGTGCTAGCATGTCCTTTGAATGCTGTATTAAGTCTAGCAGTAATCCAGTAGTCTGATACGCTTGGTACATAAATGAAGAGTCCATCAATATAATCAATGAGCTCCATATGATCATATTCTCCTGTTCCAGAGACTTTGGGACAGCTTGAGGCCTCTGGAAGCTGTTTCAAGGCTTCCTTCTCAGAATAGGAAATATTTTCTCCATCCTGGTATTGAGATGGAGATCCTTCCTTATTCTCCAAAACGGCATCTGTTTTGATTTTCCCTTGGTGATATGGATTATCCATAACATGGCCTTTTTTTCTGGGGCTTCATGTTATGGTAGACATTAAACAGTTTTTTTATGTCTTGATCCAGACAATCCCTGTCCCTTGTGCTGTGGTGTTGTTCTTCAAAGACTTTATTCAGTCTTTTGTTGGTCTCTTCAGAGGCTTTTCTCAATTGAGAATGTCCTTCTTGAAGAGTTTTGACAATTTTTCCCATGGAGTCTGTTAATGTTTTCATCCTCTCATGGCTTGCTTGGAGTTCTGAAAATTGCTTTTGAGTTTACTCAGCAAATTGGGACATTTGTAATCACAGTGCATTGCTGTTGAAGCTACTCCCAGGTGTATAAACATCATGTTCAATCTGAGTTGGGGTAATATTTCTATTAATGGGGCTACTGATCCCGGAAGTATGTATAGCTATTTCTGGTTCTTGTGTACTTCCTTCACCAAGATCAACAGCCTCTGGATCATTGGGTCTGAGTCTCTCTTCCTTTGGTTGGAGGTGGTCTTGTTTTGCCCTTGTATCCTTGTCTTCTCCCAGAAACTTCCTGGGATTGTGAAGAATGGTGACTCTTGGCCACTGATCTGTTTGTTCCTGAATAGTGGGAAGCCACTGAGGAGCTGGTTTGGTCTACTCCTTGTGAGCCTGAAGGAATCTGAGTATTCCCTGTCTGGGTCAGTTATTCTTTTATAGCTTGGATAGTGGCTTGATTCTCCCTTATCCTGTTTGCCCTCACCTCCAGGAGTCTGAACTGCCTGGTGGGATTCCAACCTTTGGTGATTACCATAAGGCCTCTGAAGTCTATCTCTTTGAGACAGATCTTCTGGCAACTTGCTCCAAGTTCTGCCTAGGGGGATGTCAGGTTGAACCTCTTGTTGTCCATGCTCCATTGAAAAAAGGCCTTTGAGGAGTTAGTGGAGCTGAAGAACTTTATCCATATCCTTCCAGTCCTCTGGCTTGAGGTTTCTGTTGAATTGGAATGTGAATGGAAGAGTGGGTATGATTTCCCTCAATATCTTGCCATCCACCACTGTGTCCAAGGTGTCCTCTTCCAGGTCTTCTGGTTCTGGACAAGCCTTCTCTGTCCTCTGGCTGATGCCTTTGGAAACCAAGGTCTCTGAGGTGTACATGTGACATATCAGTGTTTGAAAGCACTCAAAAACCTTATGTTCTTAGGGTATTTACCTTTGACTGTTCCTTGTACAAATCTTTTGTCTGCTGCTTTTGGTAGTTTACCTTTAGAGGTTACAACTGGGTTAATGAATGTAATCTTCTCTGTACAAGTTGTTAAGGTTTTTTTACCTTGTATTGATGAATATTTTTGTGGTTTTTGATTCCTCTGAGTGGAAATGGGTGTTAACGTTTTAGCTGTCATAAGGCCTTCACTGTGCCTCTTTCCTTTGCCCTTGATTCCCTCCGGTTCTGAGGGTGTCACTGGGTCTCTAGTGGGATGTAGCTTTCTTCCTCCAAATGAGACAGGAAAAGAGGGCTCATTGTCAGTTTAAGACTTCTTGAAATGCTTTTTGCACGTCTAAGAATGGCTTCTGGGCAATATATTTCTATATTATGCCATTGTATTATGAAAGTGTAAGTGAATTAACAATTCCACATCAGAAATACAGCTTACAGATATCTGGCACACTGTTTGTATACCAGTATCTCACAGATTAACTTGTAATTAGCAAGTATAATCTGAAAGAATGGTTATGTAAGAGGGTAATTGAAATTAACAATGTACCCAACCACACCTCAACTGTTGGTTTTACAGTAAGAGGTGTCCTTATTGAATTAAAAAAAGGACTATATTAATGGCTTAAAGTGTTTAAATATGCAAAACACACCAAAAATAAGGGCTTTGTGGTGATTAAATTATAATCAGCCACACAGCAAGGTGATAAAAATAAATATAAGATATATATCATATTTATTTCAAACAAATGTCAAGATTAAGAAAATAAGAAAAACACTCACTAATGAGGTCCAAAAAGGTTTTAAAAATATGGCCAGGCCCCAAAATTGTCAGGCTGAGTCTATGAAGAGGTGATAATAAAGAGTATTTAAAGCCTAAAATATGACTTTGACACAGATAATCATGTTTAAAATAGGTTTTAATAAAAATAAAAGGGCTTTACTAAAGATTATTAGTGGTGGTGAGGGCTGTTGAAAGCCCTGGGTGCAGCTTTACCTGTTGGGTTACAATAATGAAGCTTATAGTATGGCTGGGTTATTTCTCAAGAGTATAACTGTTTTTTACAGTTGTACTACGTAGGAATTCAAGCACAGAATGAGAAAACCTTTTCTGGTGAAGAAAGGTCCCTTTTTATCCTAAAATTGGGTGAAAAACGCTTGTAGACCTTTCCATGTGGAGGAAATGAAGATTTTTCACTTCCAGATACTGGCTTGTGGCTTTCATAGTGCCTGTATGCTCTGTATTGGGCTCATAGGTGGTTTTGAAACCCCATCTGGGCAGTTTTCACCAATACAGGGTGAAAAGTTTCATCTGGGGACCACATAGCCCTCTTCTGACGTGTATGATGCCTAGAATGCTGTACAGAGCCTGTACAGAGCCCCAGTATTGACCAAACAATGAGGTATTGAGGTATAAACAAGCTCCATTGTCTGTTTGACACCTCATAATCATACGTATGGGAGAATACCCCACAGTAAGACTGTATTAGTCTAACTGTGGGATTTTGATCTTGAAACTGCCATACCTTTGTCAGTTTTTGAGATATCAAGCTCAACGTTGGTTCATTGTGTAGCCCTGGATTTGTTCTACACAATGGTACCTCATTTTATATGGTTATCCTTAAGTATGGCAAAGCTATATCATGTACAAGATTTTTTGTACATATATATGTTTTACTTGAAAAGTTTATGGAGCTTATGTGCCCCATAGATTTTGTTCTAGATGAGATATAGGGAAATAGATGGCACAATCAGATATACATCATTGTGCTCTTAGGAAAAAGACCCCACTTTAGGAATCTCACACTAAAACTGTAGAAGTTGTAATTTTGGTGCTAGCTCAACTTGGCTAGTACCATTGGATAGCCCTGACTTAGGCCTTCATTTTAAATACCCATTTGATGACGTTAAGCCTCTTCCTCTGGACTTCATTGAGAGGTGAAGAATAAGCTTTATGATCAGCAACAACTTTGAGCATGTGAGCCTTAGAGGTAATTTCATATACCCAAAAGACCACAAATACAAAATTAACATATAAATATAAATAAAATAAATTTATTTATATTATTAAAATCAAAATATAAATATAAAATTATATTCAAAATAAAAAAATTTAATTAAAATTCAAAAATAAAATTACATTAAATTTTGGAATTATAAAATTACATTTATACTTGAAAAAATTAAGTAAAAATGAAATTTTAATAAAATTGTGAAAAAATAAATAAATTTGGAAAAAAGTTAAATAAATATGATTATAACTTTTTATCCAATAAATAAAAATATAAAAACTATTTCACCATTGGATTCCTCATAGCAAATCAGGTGGGGTCATGTCACAGGGGCTCTTATGGAAGCAAGAGGGCCTGGCACTCAGGAATCAAGAGCTCACTTGGAGGGCTCCAAAAGATGACAAGAAATACTGCGGAATATATTTCTTAAGCAGGAATAAGAGAAAGGACAAATATGCCAAAGATAACAAAGAATAATAAGAATGAAGCCAGAGGCCAAAGATAAAAGAAAGCCAAAAGCCAAGAAGCCAACCAAGTGAATCCTCAATTGACTGTTTCAACCTGCCAGAAAGAACAATGGAATTAGTAAAGGATATGACCACCAATATCCACTGACAGGTGAAGAAAGAAAAGAGAAAGGGTGCTAATGACTGACTTAAGATTATCAGTATTAACTTTCATAATGTAAAAGAAAATAGAGACAAAAATAAATCCAATATATTAATTAACTGGGGAAAAAGTCCCCAGGTGATGAAAGGTAGCCGGTATATGTGAAAACTGAAAGATTGATCCTGGAAGGTGGATCAATGGCTGTATTGTCCGGATCGAGAAATACAGTTCTGGCCATCTTGAATTTTGAACTGTGTGATGGAATTCCCACAGTGGAATATGAAATGACCCAATTGGGCCAAGACCATACAGGTTGATTGAATGAGGCCTGTACGGATGAATTGGGTTGTCCAAAGGAGTATTGAATACTTGATGCCTTGACAGCTGATTGAACTGATGTAATACCTCTTGAGAATTTCCCCTTGAATAATCCAGAATGAATTGTGCCAACCCAACTCCTGCAGATACAGGTGGTTGGGATCCTTGAAGAGTCTTCTGATTGCCGCCATAACTTGTCAGACTGATGAGCTGATTAATCCTCCTTCAAAATGGGCGTTGGGATTTGAGACCTTGAGTTGGATCCTGAAAACGTCACCATTGGATTGCTGAGCAAAAATGGTGCATAATGGTATATAATACCATATATGCACCATGCCTGCAACCTTGAGTACGGATGGTATGAAGGAAAAGAGGAAATCCCCTGGAGTTGAGGGGAAGGACGGGCTGAGCTGATCTGGTGGCCTCTGGTGGTTGCCAGAGGCCATGGCTGAACTATTGGTTCATGGTGGTCCATGGCCAAAATTGGGTCCTATGGGATTTATGTCCATGAGGGTTTTGGTCATTTTTGGGTCCAAGGAGGTGGTGGCCAGAAATGGCTCAGGTGGGCCCGATTGTGGTTTGGGACCTAGGTGGCTGGCCCCTTTTGGCCTCATTGGATTAGGCCAAAAGGGGCCTAAATAGCCTACGGACCGCGAATCACGGCCCACGGGCCGTAGGGGGCCTAAATGGCCCAAAAAGGCCATTTAGGCCAAAACTCCATTAATGAAAGGGGTGGCCCTGAATCCAAAAATGATGGCTAGGGAGCCTGAAGGCCCCTAGAAGACAAAATGACCCCCCAGGCCCAAAATCAAAGATGAAGGCCTGGGGGTTGGTGAAGTGGGAATTGGCCACAAAGGCCAATGACGGCAGGATATGGCCGTGGGAAGTGTTGAAAATAAAACCAACTAACACTCCTACGGCTCAAAAATGCCTGAGCGAATAACCACTAAAGTCGGATATGCGCCACAATGATTGCCGCCAACTAACCGCCACAACGATCATCGAGTCCCTAACCGCCACAACAAATCATCAATGCTTACCACCACTGACGATCATCACTATTTAAACTCGTCCTCACAGCTCCTGACAAAACGATAGTCATCCAACTCCTTTCAATCCTTCACCTTCACTTCATCTTATTTCTTTACCCCTCTTTCTTTTTCTCCACTTTATCTCGCTCTCTTTCTTTTTCTCCACTTTATCTCGCTCTCTTTCTTTTTCTTCTCTCTCACTCGTTTATTCTCTTATTTATATTCTTTTGTCATTAGTTGTTCAGGTATAGTCACTACTCATCATGTTATCACTTTATTAACTACAAACTACTAACTAACCCGTGTTGTCATTATAGCTGTTTGTTGATTCTAAGTCGTCGCATCTTTGTCCAATTATTACTGTTATCTACTTGTTATCCACCTTTAGGTATTGTCACAAATCCTTCTGAGATTATAACTACTGCTAAAGACTAACGAAATGAAAACCTTTAGTTCTGCATTCTAACAGATTTACAGTCTCGTTGCTACGATGAAAAAGAAAAACAGAATGGGTGGATTTCAAGATTCGTCATGGCAGAAAAATTCAATGAGAAGGAAACCACATCAATACCAATCCTCAACGGTACCAACTATAGCGAATGGTACCTCAGGATGCGTTTCCTCCTCCGCTCGAAAGACCTCTTGGAGGTCTGCGAAAAGGCCATTGGACAAGATGCCACTCCTACCGCAATCAACCGGTGGACCAAATCAAGCTTTGAAGCAATCACCACAATCACTTCACGAATTAATCGTCGTGTATTTCTAGAAGTCATTAACTCCGAGACTTCTGACAAAGCTAATCTCCTTTGGTCCAAGATCAACAAACAATACGCCTCAAAAAGGGCTATGAACAAAGGTCAGGTCTGGATGAACTGGCAAAAAGCAAATTATTCGGGCAACCTTCATCAATACATTGAAGAAACTCATAAATTTCTTCTTGAACTGGATTCCGTCAGCGTTAAAATGCCGTCGGAGATACTCTCATACATCATTCTGGGTAAATTAGCCGGAGACCCAAAGCTTAGTCAAATCGTCAAACTGCTTACCTTAAATGAAGAAATTATTGAGAAACCCGACCAGATTCTCTCTCGTCTGCAAGAATATGCGAATCACTGCCAAACTAAAGATCCTCACTCTGGCTCACTGGCACCAGCCTCAGCATTAGTATCATCATCAAGCAATGAACCGTACCAAATAGTTTATTATTGCTCAAATGGAAAGCATAATCCTAAATGCCTGACTCACAAAAAGGAGGAATGCTTTGCCAAAAATCCTCACCTCAGACCTCAAAAACACAATAACAAGAGAAAGAATCCTAATTCAAATCCGGAAGCCCACATCTCTACGGCTCAAGCTCTCTACACCAATGCCAACCAAAGATCGTCGCCAGGGCAATTGGTAGTGGATTGTGGGGCAACTCACCATATTTTCCACTCTGAGTCAGCTTTCACCTCTCTGTCCAAAGACACAACACTTACCGTCACGACAGGAGACTCTTCCAGCAACCTTATCGCTGAAGGCATCGGCACCGTTAATCTTCTCAGTAACAACCAAATATTGAAGCTTCTGAATTCTCTTTTTGTTCCAAGGCTGAACTGTAATCTCGTCAGCCTATTGAAAATCTTAGACAAAGAATTGATCATCAGTCGAGATGATGATTCTTTTACTCTTACTGCCGAAGGAAAAGAAATCTTGCGAGGAAAAACAGAGAATAATCTCATGAAAGTGGACTATCATCTCCCGACAGCCAACAAAGCAACTGCAAAAGAAAGTCCTTGGCACGAAAGGCTTGGACATGCAGGCATGTCTGTCCTCAAATCAATGGGACTACCTCCATCCGATGACCTGTGCAAAACCTGCAACCTCAATAAAATCCATTGACTTCCTTTCAAAGACCACTTTGAACTCGCTGAACTGCCCTTGGATTGCGTCCATGTGGATCTGGTGGGACCAATCTCCCCACAGTCAATCTTGGGATTCCGGTACTTCTTGACTATCGTGGATCAAGCCACTTCCTAAAGAACAAATCGGATGCTTTTAGCCACTTCACAATAACTAAGAAGATGATGGAGACTCAGCAAGATAGATTGCTTAAGAAGTTGATCTCCGACCAAGGAGGAGAGTTCATGAACTCACACTTTAAACAACTCTCCGATGAGTGTGGATTCATACACGCTTTCTCACCAGCATACACTCCAGAACACAACGGCTTTGCCGAAAGGGCTAATCGAACGATTCTGGAAAAGGCCAAGTGTATGCTTAATGCCTCCAAGCTCCCGAACACATATTGGGCTGAGGGGGTGAGTACTGCAACTCTTTTGTCTAATTATACTCCCACTCCGTCAAGGCACAATCACTCTCCACACATGCTCTGGACTAATCAATCACCTAAAATTAAAAATCTTCGAGTCTTTGGATGTCAAGCCTTTATCATGACCCCAAAGGAGAATCGAGAATGGAAGCTTGGTCCCTCCGGCGAAGAAGGAATTCTCCTTGGATACGAGAATGCCTCTTCGTATCGAATCCTTCAACTCTTGGATAAAAAGGTGGTAATCTCCAGACATGTTCGGTTCAACGAGTCAATTTTTCCTGAACCGCAGCAGCACTACAATAACAAAGGCCATCTTGATGTCACCTGGGATGCAATTGAAGGGCAGGCAATGGTAGATGAACCCCACTCGCCACCTGAGTGCCCTCTGGGACCTGGAGGTCAAGAACTGGTAGATGAAGTCCGGACTCCAGGTTTCCATGGCGCTGCGCCCACATCTGAGCTGGAACTGGTAGATGAAATCGTGCCAGCCAATGAGATTGCAACCCCGTCTCCTATTGATGCACAAGTACGGCCTCCAGTCCGCATCAAGGTCATTGGCCCACGCCACCCTACTCTTGTCTGCAGCGATGTCAATCAGAGAAACATCCTATCTTACTCCAGGCGAGCTGGAGCTCTCTTTACCGCCGCAGACGACACTCCGAAGACCTTCAAAGCGGCAACTGGCGGTGATGCCAAAGAAGTCTGGTCGGCGGCTATTGACAAAGAACTTACGTCGATGGAAAAGCTAAAGGTCTGGGATGTCATTGACCTCAATCCATCCTACAAACTTGTCAGTACTACCTGGGTCTTCAAGACAAAGAAGAATCACCTTAACCAAGTCATTGAATACAAGGCACGGCTTTGTGCCCAAGGGTTCACTCAGACTGCGGGTGTTGACTTCGATAAGACCTACTCACCAACTGGGAGGCTGAACTCGCTGAGGACATTGGTTGCTTTTGCTGCTTCCAACAATCTCTCGTTCCACCAGATTGACGTCAGAAGTGCTTTTTTGAATGCCCCTCTATCTGAGACGGTCTACCTCAGCCTTCCACAAGGTCTAAAAGGGGACAAGCGGAAGTCGTGCCTTTGCCTCAACAAAGCAATATATGGGCTTAGGCAGGCACCTCTGGCATGGTATGAGAGGTTGACGTGCTGGTTACTGAATGTAGGGTTCAAGGCTTGCGTCCTTGATCCATGCGTATTCCATCGAAAAGGAGAACATCCTCTATGGTTGTATGTACACGTGGACGATATAGCGTTGTTTGGAAGGGAAGTAGAAGGCTTCAAGACTGAGATTTCTGGAGAATTCAAGGTCAAGGATATTGGCGTGGCCGACCTTATGCTTGGGGTTAAGGTCACTCAAGGAGACGGGTACATCACTCTAGACCAGCAGCACTACACCGAGTCCCTGCTTGAGCTATATGGCATGGGTGATAGCCAGCCTGTTTCGACGCCGTTGATTCCAAATAGCCACCTCGTGCCAGCCACTCCAGAAGAAGTATCCGAATTCAACTCCTTGGGCATCAGCTACCGCAGCGCTGTTGGAAGCCTCAACTACTTAAGCTCAGCCACTCGCCCCGACTTGTCGTTTGCGGTTAGCTGTCTTTCTCAGCTCCTAGACAAGCCCTGTATCAAACACTGGCAAGGCTTCCCTCATGTTTTGAGGTATCTGAATGGCTCTCAAGACCTGGGTCTGAGTTACGGAGGGAAGAGTCACTGCGGTGTCTCAGCGTACAGCGACGCTGACTGGGGCAACTGCCAGACCACCAGACGATCAATCACTGGCTACCTTGCCTGTTTCAATCAATGCCTAGCGATTTGGAAGACTAGGAAACAGCCCACCGTCTCCCTTTCAACCGCCGAGGCAGAGTACAAGTCTCTGTGCGACCTCACTTCGGAGCTTCTTTGGTTGACACAATGGTGTGAGGAGTCTGGTATCTTTCTTGGTTCTAAACCCATTCCAGTGTACAAAGACAACCAAGGCTGCATCAACACTGCAAACGGCGACAGCAACGTCAACGCAAAACGCATGAAGCACGTTGACATTCAACTGCACTTTGTCAAGGAAGCTGTCAAGACGGGCCGAATACGGTTACAGTACACGCCAAGCAAGGACATGTTGGCAGATTTTCTCACAAAATCTGTTCCAAAGCCCATCCTCACTCATGCTTTGAGCTCTTTAGGAGTTCTGAGCCTGGGAGTGAGGGGGGGTGTTGAAAATCAAACCAACTAACACTCCTACGGCTCAAAAATGCCCAAGCGAATAACCACTAAAGTCGGATATGCGCCACAATGATTGCCGCCAACTAACCGCCACAGCGATCATCGAGTCCCTAACCGCCACAACAAATCGTCAATGCTTACCGCCACCGACGATCATCACTATTTAAACTCGTCCTCACAACTCCTGACAAAACAATAGTCATCCAACTCCTTTCAATCCTTCACCTTCACTTCATCTTATTTCTTTACCCCTCTTTCTTTTTCTCCACTTTATCTCGCTCTCTTTCTTTTTCTTCTCTCTCACTCGTTTATTCTCTTATTTATATTCTTTTGTCATTAGTTGTTCAGGTATAGTCACTACTCATCATGTTATCACTTTATTAACTACAAACTACTAACTAACCCGTGTTGTCATTATAGCTGTTTGTTGATTCTAAGTCGTCGCATCTTTGTCCAATTATTACTGTTATCTACTTGTTATCCACCTTTAGGTATTGTCACAAATCCTTCTGTGATTATAACTACTGCTAAAGACTAACAAAATGCAAACCTTTAGTTCTGCATTCTAACAGGAAGGTGTTATGGTGTGGATGCCATAGAACACCCAAGGGGGCCAATGGCCATAAAAGATATGACGTGGCCAATTGGCCCCAACTTGGCTCCAGGTTGATTTTCCGCAACCATCAAGGAGGAGGGTCAAACTTGTGGTTGTGACAGGTCACCTCTGAGTGAAATTCTTGTGACTCAACTCTAAATAAGCTTAAATTAAGTTTTTAGTATTTTCAATACAAAAGTTGAAAATCCTCAAAACTTCAATTTAATTCACACCACATGTGGTGTTAACCATCAATTTTTGTGTTAAAATTGCAGTGTTGTGTTTAGTTTAGAAGTTATGAGGAATTGAAGTATTTTCAATTTAATTCAATTGAAATGTCAAAATGTGCATGTGTATTACATAATTGAACTTTGATTTACATATTAGGTATCAATTACTATTGTATTGTACTGTACAATTCAATTGAATTACATATGTAAACTATAAGTATAATAGATGGTGAGGAATTAAAGGAAAAATAAATTGGAAAGATTAAATTTGGGGGGGAAAAGGAACTCCAGCTTTAAGGGGGAGCTAGACCCCCAAAATCTTTTCTGACAGGCATGGGATGTCAAAATTCACGCAAAAGTTCATCACTTTTGGCCTGGAATTGAGTTACAGGGTCTGTGGACTCAATTGATGATGAGGTTTTGATACCAACTGGGGTAGTTTTAGCTGTTGCCAAGAGGATAAAACTACCCTTAAGATAAAACCATCATAGTAAAAACAGTTTTAACTGGCTTCTACATCTCATACACATATTCTGACGTGTTTTGAAGGCTCTAGACCAGGTATTGCTATAGTAATGGCTGATTTAAGGGTCCAAAATGGCTAAAAATGGCTTAAACCAGCCCTTTTTGGTCTAAATCAGGGTTCAATGATTCCATAATTGGCTTTTCTGTTGTCAGACTGTCTCTTACGACTGACAAGAGTAAATTTTACTTTTGGAGTAAGAAAATTGATGGCTATAAAAGAATGTCTTCTTTGCCCCACTTTTCTCTTCATGTTAGAATCTTTTCCTTTATAATTAGTTTAAACATTGTTAAGCCAATCAATAAAATATTCCAACCACCTTTCTTAAATCATTTTAAACCTTTCAACCACGTGAAAAAATTATTATAATCATTGTTTGTAACTTTTATAATGATTTTTACCCCTGAACCACCCCAAAAGTGAATTAAAGCATCTTTCATCACTGTAAACTTTGTCACTTTGTTTCCAAATTCACTCTGGTCACTTTTGGGTGTGTTTTCCCTTTAACATTCTTTTGAAAGACTTTGTTCTTTAATTAATTGCTTGCAGTTTTTTGCTCAATTAATTCCAATTGAAATTGCTCTTGAAGAAATTTCTTTTGTAGCCTTAAATATCTCTTGCAGAGTATTTTTGGATAAATGTTTATTGTTGGTAAAACAACAAATCTTTATAATATTATTGTTTTATACTAATAGAGTCATAAACCATAAAATTGGCGTGTTTTCTCTTAAAATAATATTTCTTACTATTTTTAATTGATTTTTACCTTATACAAATTTTGAGGACAGGAAAAGTACTTGATTTTTAATCAAAGTTTCATATCCACACCTTACATTTGGGGGCCCAGCTGTGATATTTTACTTGTGACATATTTTTTTACTCTTTTTAAATATTTTTTTCTTATATTGAAATATTAAAAAACATATAAAAAATACTTATAATTCAAAAAATCCATCAAAGATAATTTTTTTCATATTATAAGTGAGGCTTATATTTTTATTTCTTTCTTGAAATATCCTTTTTTTTACTTAATTAATTGGCTTTTTCATTAATTTTAGTGTCTGACAACATGGTAAGACAAGAAAACATTGAAACAGCCTCAACAGTCACCAGCATTACTCCTGCCAGTACTATTAATTCAGACCATAATAGTACTGTTATTGTGACTCAAAATAACCAACCTGAACCAATATCTTCTGAATTGATTAACTTGGACTTAAGTAATACCCTTCATAAAGCCAAAGATTCGGCCAATAGTAAGTTTTTTGACGTAAAATTACTATTTTAAGCCTTTCTAACCATAATTATGCCTTCAACCAGGTCAGGAGCTAGCTATAACCCCTCAAGCAGCTCCCAAAAAGGTAATAGATGTGATTATGGCAGAGGCCAATCAGGTACAGAAGGAAAAGGGTCAGTTGATGACTTCCAAACAACTAAAATGGGTCATTCTGAAGCTGATAATACCATTTTACCTTCAAAAAGAGCTGAAACCGCCACAACAAGCCTCTGTGAACATATACAAAGCCAGCCACAGTGCATACAACAATGCACTTCAATTCAAGGAGTACCAGATCCTTGCAGACCTGTGGAAGAATTGCATGAATTCTTACCAAACTGTGAGAAAATTCCTGGTCCATCCCAACACTTGCAAATTGCTCAATGGATGGAATCCATTGATGGAGAAGAAAAACATGATGCTTTTGACACTAGAATGGAGGAAAAGTAACCCTCCACCACCAAAGCAAGTGCCAAAAACAGCCCCAGTGGCCAGCAGAAGCAATTCCAACGTGAAAAAGCAGCCACAAGTTCCAAACAAGGGCAAAGGGAAGGCACCAGCCCCAAAGCTTTACAGCCAAGGATGCAGAATTCCAAAGATTCAGCAGGATGCCATGGAAAATGTATTTCAGATGGCCAGAACCATGATGGAATTACAGAAGAAGGAGGAAGCCAGATTAAGATTCCAGAAATGATTTCTGATATATTTGATTCCATCCCAGAATTGTATGATGCTATAAATGACGTGAAAAAACATCTTTCTGATAAAAATGAAACCATTTGTAACAACATTGAAACAAACAACCTGAGTCTGTGCCAAATTAATGAAACACTTATGTGTTTTGAAAAAGTTCTAAGAACAATTAAAATTTCCAATAATGATAATTCTTTTGGCAATAAAATAAATGAACAATCTGCCATTATTAAAGAATTAACAGATAAATATTCTAAATTCAATCTTTATGACATAATTGAAACAAGAATTAAACAAGCCATAAATATTATCAAAACAGATAACAAGAAAGTCCTTGATGACATTTCAAATTCATTTACTGAAGTAAAGACATATACCATTGCCTTGAAAAAGTGTTTTGATGCTTCACAAGAAGAAGTATCAAAATTATCAATGAAATTGAATCAAGTCACTTCTGATAATACAAGACAGACAGAGTTATGGCAAGACCTGACACATAAAGAAGACATGTATAAAATTGAAGTAATCAATTTAATACAAGGCTTCCAACATGAATAAAGAAATTCCCAAAGGTGTAGCAACAGTAAAATGAATGATATTGAACAAATACTGAACACCTTACCCAGAATGTCTACACCTCTCAATCAAAATGAGGGCGCAAGAATTCCAAATCCACAAGTATTGGATCCTGATAATTCACAATTAAAAAATGAATTATCCACTTCTTTTCATAACTTGGAACCATCAATGGGCCAAGCACTCTTGAAAGAAGTTCCAAAACTTAAAGAATGGCCTCACTTCAGTGGTGAAGGAGAGTATGACCATATGGAATTCATTAGAGGTATTGACATGATCAAAGAAGATTTTGAATTACCAGACAGATTGGTAACAGCAAGATTTAACACCTTGTTTACCAAATCAGCTCACAGATGGTACATCAAAATGAGACAAGCACATGGACACCAGAGTTGGACTTGGTGGAAAACCCAAATCATTAACAAATGGGCAAATGATGCTTGGAGGTTTAAAGTTGAAACAGCCTTTGAATCTGCAAAATTTAATGCTGATAAAGACAAAGCTTTACCATGGATTTGCCAACAAAAAGACATATTCACAGCATTATATTCAGACATGTCAGAATTTATGATCCATAGAAAGATTCTGAGACAATGTGGAGGTGACTTAGAGAACGCTGTCAAAAGCAGGACTACTGAACAATCTTCAGCAGAAGATATTATCAATATATTAGAGGAAGTAACCACCAGAACCAAAATTGGTTCTAGTAGGGTGAATCTCAAGACAAGGTTTAATACACCTTGGAAAGATTCTGTGGACAAAAACCCCAAAGAAAATTCTAGTAATATTAAGTATAAATCTGCAGATACAGTCAGAAAGTGCCATATTTGCCAAAGCACCACCCATTTAGCCAACACATGTCCAAAAAGGGGGGAAATTAATGAAATTGACATTAAAAAGGAACCAGATGTTGAAAAAGAAGACATAATTGAACACAATTCAGATGATAAGTCATCCATATTTTCTGAATCTTCAAAAGATATAGAAAATATCAACGCCACTTCTGACATCATGGAATCTTATTCCCACTTGCCACAATTGAGCAATGGTCAACTTGATTTGTCAAAAGTTCAAGATGCACAACTTATGAAAACAAAACCAAACAGAGGGAATGGTTATACAGCTGTTAACTCCTGTAAAACAGAAATGGTGATTGACAACAAGCCCACCAAACTTTTGCTTGACCCAGGAGCCTTCTGCTCTTGTGTTGGAAAATCTTTTCTTAAGACTTGTGTACCAATCTTTGAAGACCAATTGTTACCAATTGATGGTATAAAACTCAACAGTGCAAGTAATCCAATGAAAGCATTAGGAATCTTTGAGACCAATGTCATATTCCCACACATAAATGGGAATTTAAGAATCACAGTTGAATTTGTTGTTATGGGAAATTGCTCTAGTACCCATTTTATATTGGGAAATGACTATTTAATCATGTATGGGATAGATTTGCATAACAACAAAGACAGATACTTTACTATTGGAGACAATAAGCGCCAAAAATTTGCCTTTTTACCATTCAAAAGACAAATTACAGTAAACAAAGTATCACCAGTCAGCTTAGAGTTAGAGAAATTCAAGTCTGAACAGTTAAATGAGGCTGAAATAAGCCTTCATCTGACTGATAAACAGGAAAATGAACTTGCTTCCCTTTTGTATGAACACAGAGGAGCATTTTCTTCAGACAAAGAACCTCTAGGAGCAATTATTGGTCATGAAGTTGACATCATTCTTAACATTGAGAGACCTTATCCACCACTCTTAAGCAGACCTGCATATCCAGCAAGTCCAAAATCAAGAGAATCTCTAGAAATTCATATCAAAGAACTTCTGGACCTTGGTGTAATAAGAAAGGTAGGCCACAATGAAGAAGTAGAAATAACTACACCAGTCATAGTGGCATGGCATAATGGAAAGTTCAGAATGGTTGGGGACTTAAGAGCTCTGAACACTTACACTGTTCCAGAAAGATACCCAATACCAAAAATCCAAATTGCCTTACTCAAATATCTCAAGCAGTGTATATAACCACTATGGATTCCCTTAAAGGATTCCATCAAAATGTGGTGACACCAAGAGCAAGAAAATTGTGAGCCTGTGAGGTATGTATGACATACCCATAAGGCCACAAATGATTTTATAAACAGTTAATTTTGTCTTAAACAGACTTTTTAGTTGAATTTAAAATAAAGAATAATAAAAAATAAGTATAACTTCTTTTTGGATAAACAAAGTTATAAATATTATGTCATTTTTGGATTCTACACCAAAAATAACCTAGGGTACACCCATAGGGTGTTATACCCAAAACCACTTATTTTTTATGTTATTGGAAGATTTAAGAATCTCACAGTACCAATGTAACTTTTTTAACATTTTTTTAAAATTGTTAAATTTAAGCTTAATTAAGCTTAAATTTAAAGTTGCATAAGGTTTATGCAAACTTACCAAAATTTTAGTTAAAATTGAGGTGTGGTGTATATTTACTGAATTGGCTAAGGATTTGCCATACAGAATGTAAATCCTGCGTGAGCTCAATTTAAAAGGGTTTAAAGCCATGGTATGGCTTTCAATAAATAAAAGGGCAAAATCCACACAGAAAGGTGGGACAAAGGAAAAAGACCAAATAGAGCTGGGGTACCCAACTTTTTGGATCTGCAAGGATTCAATTAAGGTTGTCCACCTGTATTGGAGGATTTTCAACCTTATTTAAACTTTAAGATTAGACTTTGATCCAACCTTAAGGTTTAAACTGGTTTTATCCCAAATTGGACAGGAATTTCAAGCTGCCAAAGGGTGAATCCCAATATGCAGGCTTGAAATCAAGGTTTTAAGAACTGTCAGAGCTTAATTAAGCTTAAAAACCTTAAATAAGCTTAAAACTTTAAAGTTTCAAGCATTAAAACCTTATCAAAACTTAAGGTTTGGTGTGTTTTGCTATTTTACGTGGGAAAATAGCAATAACTTCAAAAATTCATTAAAAATCCAGTTCTTAATGGATTTGCTTGAAAATTTCACACAACTTAGAATTTAATATTATCAATATATAAATTAAATTTTAAGTATCTTTTATAAATAAATTTCCTGGGTAATTAGCCTGGAAATTTACTCTTTTAATTAAACTCAAAGAAAATTATGATTTCTTTAAAAATTAATTAAAAATTGATTTTAACAGATTTTTGCTTGAAACTCTAATTTTAAGTTGTTCATGTGATGAACTTCAATATAAATAAACTTATTTTATATTAAAACTTAAAATAGTTAAACTAAATGAGGATTAAAGTTACTTGGAGTTAAGAATAACACTGGTAACTTTAAATTGGAAGTAAAAATAAGTTGCCTTAAGTTAAGAACTTTATTTTTTAAGCATGGTTTTTCAGTTTTGACCTGAGCACGCCCTCTACATCCATTATGAATAATGAGAGCTGCTCTGAAGACATAAAAAGAGTCTTTTCATCACTGTTTTTGTCCATCATTCATTATCAATCCAATCATATTAGAAATTTAAACAGGTAAAGTTTTATTAAATTCTTAATCTTATTATTCAAAGTAATTCTCAAGTTATTTTTATTCTTTATTTATTAAAACTAAAGAATTGAAGTCATAGAATTTAGATTATTGTTTTAATCACCAATAATATATTTTATTATATAAAATTATCATTTTAAATATCTTTTAAAATCCACAAATTCCTCTCAAAAACTCTTTAATAATAATTTATATTATGAAAAATTGTTTTATCTTTAAATTTATTGATTTTTGACGTGTTTTTAACTTATAACCTTTATTTAGTATAATAACTGTTGTATTAGGCTTGTTGTATTAAATAAATTTTATAAGTAAGTTTTCTTTAAAGTTCTATATTTTTTTTATCTAAATATTAGTTTTTTTATATAGAATTTTTATTCTAAAAGAATTATTTCTGCACAGTGTGTGTTTAATTCTTTTTATAAATAATATTTATATTATTTATAAGTGGTTAATATTCATATTTTCCACGTGTAATTGTCTCATTAAGAGCTTTACACTTCTTATTGTTATAACTGTCAGTGACTATAACAATAATAGAATAATTATAATTTATTATAATAATTATTATTATTATTTTATTATTATATTATTATAATAATAATCAAATTATTTTTTTATATATAATTATTTTTATTAATTATATTTAAATTTGTGGTTGTAATATTTTATTATATTATATTTTTCTACTGAGGACAGTCATAGTACTCTTGATATTGTTACTATTATCAAGAGTTTCATAGACAAACCTTACATTTGGGGGCCTGGCCGTGATTTTAAACCAATTTTTGGGACATAAATCACATTCTAGACCTTATTTTACTGTTTTTTGACGTAAAATTGCCATATTTGTTTAATATTGGCTTTTTTGGGACTTATCCCTTATAAATAATCTTTATAATATTAATAAAGTTATTTTTTTCTAAAAAATATTGTTTGAAACAATATACTATTGAGTGACTTGGAATAAATTTCTTTTGTCTAACTAGTGGCTTCTTCACATCACAGACTTGAAATTTATTCTTTGAGTTATTCTAGTATAAAGTGATTAATAATACAATTTTGATTAATTAACTTGTTAATTGCATAATTATTCTTTCTTTAAAGAAAATAATGAATCAAATAAAAATCTTTACTAAAAATATTTTTTCTTTTATCTTAGACATTTTTCTTTATTTTTGACGTAATTTGCCATAAAATTACATTAAAACAACTTTATTTAATAAGTTGAGTTTATAAGTTATTTTCATTATTTGATAAAATAAGTTATATTTTTAATTTTCTCTAGTGTCTTCAATCAGAGAAAGTTCTTCAGACTCTGAAGCCTCAGAGTCCAGCATTGAGATTCAAACCAGCCCAGCACCAAGGGGTTTAATAACCAAAGAGCCCTTTAAAGGTCCTGCAGGTGAATTCAATTCAATTTTACTCTATTTTTTACTAAAATTGACGTGAAATAACTCTTACTAGAAGTGGAAGCAACTACTCCATCCAATCAAATGGATCTGGACCAGGACATTCCAGCCACAAATCCAAAAGGCAAGAATGTCCTCCCAGAGGAGAGGCACAAATGGAGGATGCCAGAACTTCCACCAGTTCCCAAAGGTTAGCCAGCACCTTTGAGCCTCTTATTGAGAGTCCAGAAGCTGACATAACTGCTATTGCTGTTAGACCTGAACCATTTCCAACAGGCAGCTGTGGAAATTTATCAATCCCAATGGAAAAACTGGTTCCTGGAGTCAAAACAACAAGAGTGGGAACTCCTTCCAAGTCTTTGGATAGGCACCATGAACTCTTATCTTCAAGTGAAGAAGTTCATGGGGCCAGAAAAGACAGAAGATCTTCTGCTGGGTTGGACACCAATGTCTGTCAAAGGACAAGTCCAACAGATCAAAGCTTGGTTGAAAAACCAAAGCATGTTGTCAGAGGATCAGAAGAAGAAATTGGCTCAAGGCAAGGACAAAAGCCCAGTGGAAGCTCCTCAAGAATCCACCAGCAAAAATCCGCCTCAACAAGTGCCAAACAAGCCCAAGCAAGCCCCAAAGACCAACCAGAAGGGAAAGCAAAAGGCAAAGCCCAAGTGGAACAAACATTACCCTCAGAATTACAGAATCCCAAAGAAGGAAAAGACAGCCATGGACAATGTGTTCAATATGGCAAGAACTTTGATGGAATTCAAAAACAAGGAGGAGGAAAGATTGAACCAATCCTTTCCAAAGAAGTAGATCTTGTAAAGCTTGTAACTTACTTTGAATCTTGTAATAAAGAAATTATGGCAAAATTTAAAGCATTTGATCATGTCCAACAGAAATTGGGTAATGAAATATTACAAGTAAAAGACCAACAAAAGACCATAATTGGCCTTGAAAATGTTAATAAGGGAAATATTTTGTCTTTGAAGCAAATTTGTGAAAGACTTGAGTTTAAAGTTACCTTACTCAATCAACCAGATGAACATTCAATTTCTTTTACAACTGGACAGTTAAAAGAATTGAAAATACAAGTACAAAACTTGGAAAATTCAACTGGTCACAATGCAGCTCTTTTTCAAGAACAATTATAAAAAAGTGATAAAGCAAGACTTTAATTGAAATAAGACATTCAGTCAAGTATTAATAATATATCACTAAAAAATGAATTGCCAAGGCAATCCACACCAATTCTTGACAGAAATGTCCTTAACTTGAATAATGATTTACATCATACAATTTCAAGTCATGAGGTGGAAACTGCTTGCAATTATAAGGACATTCCAAGATTAGAGGAATGGCCAACCTTCAGTGGTGAAGGAGAATATAATCATATGGAATTTATGAAAACAATTGATATGTTCAAAGAAGACTTTAACATACCAGATGAATACATAAGTGCCAGATTACACTCATTATTTACCAAATCAGCAAAGAAATGGTATTATAAAATGAGACAAGACCATGGTAAACATTCTTGGCCTTGGTGGAAAGAACAAGTTATTTCCAAATGGGCAAATGATTCCTGGAGATTTAGAATGGAAAATTCTTTTGAAGAAGCCATTTTTAATATTGAAAGGGACAGGCCCATGACTTGGTTTCTTAAACAGAAGGACAGATTAACTGCCCTTCATCCTGATATGTCTGAACCAATGGTACATAAAAGGATATTAAGAAAGTGTGGTGGTGACCTTGAGCATGCTATAAGAAGCAGATGTATTGAGCCTTGCTCTATAGAAGATTATATCAATGCTATGGAGGATATCACTACTAGAACAAAAATTGGAAGAAATTGGTATAAACCCCCAGTAGACAACAAGACTAGTGGGAAACCAATTTTAAAACCAAATAAACCACATGACAGACCTCCTTTGAAATGTCATAAATGTGGAAGTAAATCTCATTTAGCAAACACTTGTCCAAAAAAGACAAGAGTCAATGAGATAAATGTTGAAAAAGTGGAAGAAACAAAAGAAACTGATGTATCTTTACATGAAAGTGATTCTGAGCCTTCAGAAGAAGAAGAAGCATCAGAACAACTTGGTATAGAAAATATTAATGTTTCTTTTGAGGTCACTGAGGTACATACTCACTTACCACAGTACAGTGATGAATGTATGTATCTCATACATGTGCAAGATGCCAAAATGCAAAAAACCAAACCTGCTAGAGGTAAAGGTTATACAGCTGGGTCATCTTGTATCACTAATATTGTGATAAATACCACAGAAGCCAAGATACATCTTGACTCAGGTTCTTTTTGCACTTGTGTTGGAAAAGATTATCTTGACAAAATTTATACCAATTGGAAAGACAAGTTGATGCCAATTGAAGGTGTAAAATTCAGCAGTGCTAGCCAGAACATGCACCCTTTGGGTATATTTGAAGCAGCAATAATATTTCCTCATCCAGCAGGGAGTACAAGATTGAAAGCTGAGTTTGTTTTTATGAACAATTGTACTTCACAACACTTTATACTTGGAAATGATTATCTCAATATCTATGGTATTGATATTAATAATCATAAGGACAGGTATTTCACTATAGGGGAAAATAAAAGGCAAAAATTTGCTTTTTCTCTAGAAAGAAAAGAAATTACTGTCATCCAACAAGTAAAGAATGTTAAAAAAGAAAAATTTGTGTCAGATCAGCTAAGTGAAGCACAAATTAGTCCTGAATTAACACCAGAAATGAAGGAAGAACTTATTGAAGTTTTATTTCAATACAGAGAAGCCTTTGCTTCTGATAATGAACCACTTGGGGCTATAAAAGGCCATGAGGTGGACATTATGCTTAATGTGGAAAGGCCTTATCCACCACTATTAAGAAGACCAGCTTACCCAGCTAGCCCTAGGGCTAGAGAAGCATTAGAAAATCATATTAATGAACTAATGAAACTGGGAGTTCTTAGAAAAGTTGGACACAATGAGGAAGTTGAAGTCACAACTCCAGTAATCATTACTTGGAATAATGATAAGTCAAGGATGGTTGGTGATTTTAGAGCACTGAATACCTATACTATCCCAGACAGGTATCCAATCCCTAGAATTCATGAGACTTTGACTCAATTATCCAAAGCAAGATTCATCACTTCTATGGATGCTCTGAAAGGCTTTCACCAGAATGTTTTGACACCTCATGCTAGGAAATTGTTGAGAATAATTGCTCATTGTGGTATTTATGAATATTTGAGGATGCCTTTTGGTATTAAAAATGCACCCTCTCATTACCAAAGAATGATGAATACTATCTTCCCACATGAATTATCAGAGGGATGGTTAATCATTTATATTGATGACATTATCATTTGTTCAGAAACCTGGCAATTACACTTAGAGAGACTTTCATTAGTACTTAAGAGAATTCTACAAGTGAACATGAAAATTTCTCTTAAAAAATGTAATCTTGGGTTTCATGAGTTAAAATCTCTAGGGCATGTAGTCTCAGGACTAAGCCTTGGTGTTGATAAAAACAAAGTGGCTGCAGTTTTACTGAAACAAATGCCCCAGAACAAAAAAGAAATGATGTCTTTCTTAGGGTTTTCCAGTTATTACAGGCAACACCTTAAAGATTTTGCAATCCATGCCAGATCATTATACAGAATTTGTGATCAACAAACTGTTTTTGAAATGACACAGGAGAGAATTCAAGCATATGATAAAATCAAGTATGCCTTGACCAATGCACCATTGTTATTGATGCCAGATTGGAAACTTCCTTTCAAGCTGTATATTGATGCATGTGGTGATGGTTTAGGAGCTGCTCTTCATCAAGTTCAAATTGTCAATGACAAGCCTTATGAAGGTCCAATTTGTTTCATTTCAAGACAGATTAAACCTACTGAGGCCAGATATGGAGCTAGCAAAATGGAGTGCCTTTGCCTTGTTTGGGCTCTGGAAAAACTTCATTACTATCTTGATGGTAGTGTGTTTGAAGTAATTACTAATTGTAATGCAGTAAAATCACTTCTTAACATGAAAACTCCAAACAGACCCATGTTAAGATGGCAAATTGCTATACAGGAGTATAGAGGTAATATGACCATAGTACATAAAGCTGGAAATATTCACAAGAATGCTGATGGCTTGAGTAGATGGGCATTACCCAATACACCTGACAATCCTGCCTATGTTCCTACAAGTGCAGAACCTCAAATTCCAATTGAAGGAATTAATATCACAGATGTTGGAACAGAATTCTTTGAAGAAGTTAGGGAAAGCTACAAGAAAGATAAGAATTGTCACATTCTTACTGCCCTACTTGACAAAGATTGTAAGGATGCAGCATTGGCTAATTCTCTGGATGATATTTGGAAAACATCTTATGATAATGGAAGATTCCATTTGTTTGATGGTATACTATATCATAGATCTAAACACACATGTGTCATGGTCCTATTTAGTAGAATGTTGATTAACACAATACTACTAGAATGCCATGATAACATTTATTCTGGACATCTGTCTGAAGACAGAACAATGGAAAGAATTAAGACATGTGCCTGGTGGCCATCTTGGAGAAAAGATGTCATTGAGTACTGTCATAGTTGTGATAGATGCCAGAAAGCCAATAAAGCTACTGGTAAAAGATTTGGTCTGATGATCCATATCCAAGAACCAAGTACCCCATGGGTAGTGGTTCACATGGATTGGGTAACTGCATTACCACCTGGAGGCAATAAGAGTTACAATGCATGTCTTGTTATTGTAGACAGATATAGCAAAGCACCAATCTTTTTACCATGTCACAAAGATGACACAGCTATGGATACAGCTCTTTTAATCTGGAATAGAGTAATATCCCATACTGGTCTCTTTAAAAACATCATTAGTGACAGAGACCCAAAATTTACATCAGCCTTATGGACTAATTTACATAAACTTTTGGGTACAAAATTATCATTCTCAACAGCATACCATCCACAAACAGATGGGTTAGCAGAAAGAATGATTCAAACCCTTGAGGACATGATCAGAAGATTTTGTGCTTATGGCCTGGGGTTAAAGATTCTGATGGCTTTACCCATGATTGGTGTACTCTTATACCAGCATTGGAGTTAGCCTACAAGACCTCCATCCATGCTTCAACAGGCAAGACCCCTGCAATGTTGGAAAAAGGATGGAACCCCAAACTTCCAGTTGATACTTTGAAGAAAGATCTGGTTGACATTCATCCAACTGCTTCAAGCTTTAAGCTATTGTTTGATAAAGTAAGGCATCATGCAAATCAAAGCATAAATGACGCCTTTGAATATGCTAAGCAGAAATGGGATAAAAGTCATAAGACCCCAGAATTCAAAGTAGGGGACTTAATACTAGTTTCAACCTTGAACTTTAATAATATTAAAGGTCCAAAGAAATTGAAAGATTCCTTTGCAGGACCATTTATGATCAAAGCCCTTCATGGGACAAATGCAGTACAAGTAGAACTGTCAGGAGAACTGGAAAATAAACATCCAACATTCCCTGTCAGTCTAGGAAAGCATTACACTTCAAGTGACAAGGAATCATTTCCTTTAAGAAATGAAACACCCTTAGAAGTACCCCCACTGGACCTAAGTGAGGAGAAAAAGGTACTGAAAGTCTTGAAAGAAAGAAGACTTAGGGGAAAAAATGAGAGAGAATACTTAGTCAGGTATAAAAATCCACAACATGAAGATGAGTGGATTGTAGAAAACAAAATACCTGATTCCCAGAAGTTTCTCAGAAGATTCAGACATGAGAGAAGACCAATTGCTCAAAAAAAAGTTTGAATTGTGTGCTTTACATACTTGAAAGTATAAGTAAAGAGGCTGGACAGTGGATTATACCCCCCCCAAATAACTTGGGGGTACACTACAAAAGAAAAATTGTGGTACAATTTTTTTTTGGTGGTAGGGAATGTGAGCCAGTGAGGTATGTATGACATACCCATAAGGCCACAAATGATTTTTATAAGCAGTTAATTTTGTCTTAAACAGACTTTTTAGTTGAATTTAAAATAAAAAATAATAAAAAATAAGTATAACTTCTTTTTGGATAAACAAAGTTATAAATATTATGTCATTTTTGGATTCTACACCAAAAATAACCTAGGGTACACCCATAGGGTGTTATACCCAAAACCACTTATTTTTTATGTTATTGTAAGATTTAAGAATCTCACAGTACCAATGTAACTTTTTTAACATTTTTTTAAAATTGTTAAATTTAAGCTTAATTAAGCTTAAATTTAAAGTTGCATAAGGTTTATGCAAACTTACCAAAATTTTAGTTAAAATTGAGGTGTGGTGTATATTTACTGAATTGGCTAAGGATTTGCCATACAGAATGTAAATCCTGCGTGAGCTCAATTTAAAAGGGTTTAAAGCCATGGTATGGCTTTAAATAAATAAAAGGGCAAAATCCACACAGAAAGGTGGGACAAAGGAAAAAGACCAAATAGAGCTGGGGTACCCAACTTTTTGGATCTGCAAGGATTCAATTAAGGTTGTCCACCTGTATTGGAGGATTTTCAACCTTATTTAAACTTTAAGATTAGACTTTGATCCAACCTTAAGGTTTAAACTGGTTTTATCCCAAATTGGACAGGAATTTCAAGCTGCCAAAGGGTAAATCCCAATATGCAGGCTTGAAATCAAGGTTTTAAGAACTGTCAGAGCTTAATTAAGCTTAAAAACCTTAAATAAGCTTAAAACTTTAAAGTTTCAAGCATTAAAACCTTATCAAAACTTAAGGTTTGGTGTGTTTTGCTATTTTATGTGGGAAAATAGCAATAACTTCAAAAATTCATTAAAAATCCAATTCTTAATGGATTTGCTTGAAAATTTCACACAACTTAGAATTTAATATTATCAATATATAAATTAAATTTTAAGTATTTTTTATAAATAAATTTCCTGGGTAATTAGCCTGGAAATTTACTCTTTTAATTAAACTCAAAGAAAATTATGATTTCTTTAAAAATTAATTAAAAATTGATTTTAACAGATTTTTGCTTGAAACTCTAATTTTAAGTTGTTCATGTGATGAACTTTAATATAAATAAACTTATTTTATATTAAAACTTAAAATAGTTAAACTAAATGAGGATTAAAGTTACTTGGAGTTAAGAATAACACTGGTAACTTTAAATTGGAAGTAAAAATAAGTTGCCTTAAGTTAAGAACTTTATTTTTTAAGCATGGTTTTTCAGTTTTGACCTGAGCACGCCCTCTACATCCATTATGAATCATGAGAGCTGCTCTGAAGACATAAAAAGAGTCTTTTCATCACTGTTTTTGTCCATCATTCATTATCAATCCAATAATATTAGAAATTTAAACAGGTAAAGTTTTATTAAATATAAAATCTTATTATTAAAAGTAATTCTTAGGTTATTTTCTTCTTTATTTATTAAAATTAAAGAATTGAAGTCATAGAATTTAGATTATTGTTGTAATCACCAATAATATATTTTATTATATAAAATTATCATTTTGAATATCTTTTAAAATACACAAATTCCTCTCAAAAACTCTTTAATCATAATTTATATTATAAAAAGTTGTTTTATTTTTAAATTTATTGATTTTTGACATGTTTTTAACTTACAACCTTTATTTAGTATAATAACTGTTGTATTAGACTTGTTGTATTAAATAAATTTTATAAGTAAGTTTTCTTTAAAGTTCTATATTTTTTTATCTAAATATTAGTTTTTTTATATAGAATTTTTATTCTAAAAGAATTATTTCTGCACAGTGTGTGTTTAATTCTTTTTATAAATAATATTTATATTATTTATAAGTGGTTAATATTCATATTTTCCACATGTAATTGTCTCATTAAGAGCTTTACACTTCTTATTGTTGTAACTGTCAGTGACTATAACAATAATAGAATAATTATAATTTATTATAATTATTATTATTTTTTTATTATTATATTATTATAATAATAATCAAATAATTTTCCTATATATAATTATTTTTAATAATTATATTTAAATTTGTGGTTGTAATATTTTATTATATTATATTTTTCTACTGAGGACAGTCATAGTACTCTTGATATTGTTACTATTATCAAGAGTTTCATAGACAAACCTTACAAAAATACTTGAGAATTATTGTTCATTGTTGAGTGTATTAATACTTGAGGATGCCCTTTGGTATCAAAAATGCACCTTCAAACTTCCAAAGAATGATGAATGAAATCTTCCCTGAAGAACTCTCAGAGGGATGGTTAATCATTTACATTGATGACGTTATTATCTGTTCCAAGACTTGGGAGGAGCGCATGTACAGATTGTCCAGAGTTTTGACAAAAATTCAATCAGTAAACATGAAAATCTCCTTGAAGAAATGTCATTTTGGATATAAAGAACTTAAACCACTAGGAAATGTTGTATCTGGTTTGTCCCTTGGAATTAACAAAAACAAAGTTGCAGAAGTATTGCTAAAACCCATGTCTCAGAATAAAATAGAAATTCAGTCATTCTTAGGTTTTGCAGGATATTACAGGCAACACATTAAAGATTTTGCATCCATAGCAAGACCACTTTATAAATTTTGTGACAAAGACACAGTATTTGAAATGACTGTTGACAGAGTCAAAGCTTTTGAGTCTCTAAGATAAGCCTTGACCACTGCTCCACTCTTACTGATGCCAGACTTTAAATTACCTTTCAAGCTGTATATTGATGCATCAGGGGATGGACTGGGTGCTGCACTTCACCAAGTTCAGATCATAAATGATAAACCTGTAGAAGGACCCATATGTTTCATATCCAGGCAAATCAAACCAACTGAAGCCAGATATGGAGCAAGTCAAATGGAATGTCTATGCCTTGTCTGGGCCTTGGAGAAATTGAACTACTTCTTAGAGGGGTGTGTTTTTGAGGTAATAACAGATTGTACAGCTGTCAAATCACTTCTGAACATGAAAACACCCAACAGACATATGCTCAGATGGCAAATAGCCATACAAGAATACAGAGGCAATATGACTATTTTTCATAAGGATGGGAATATTCATAAGAATGCACATGGACTTAGCAGATGGCCATTACGAAATAATATTGATAATCCTGCTTATGTTCCAGAAGAAGCTTCACCACAGATCCCAATAGAAGGAATAAGTGTTACAGACTTGAACACCACCTTCTTTGAAGAAGTAAGAAACAATTACACTCAAGATAAAAACAGTAGCATCTTGTGCCAACTACTGAACAAAGACTGTAAAGACAACTCTCTCATACATGCCTTGGATGAAGTATGGAAGAAATCTTATGCTTAAGTAAGATTTCACCTACTGGATGGTATAATTTATCACAGGACCAAGCACACATGTGTCATGACAGTTGTGGACAGGTCATTAATCAATCTTGTACTAAAAAAATGCCATGAAAGCCCCTTCTCAGGATATCTGTCTGAAGACAGAACAAGAGAAAAAGACATACCTAAAGCTACTAAACTTCTCAGAAGATTCAGACACACTAGAAATGTCAATATTACAAATTAATATTCTTTTTTTAGGGGAGGGAATGTGAGCCTTAGAGGTAATTTCATATACCCAAAAGACCACAAATACAAAATTAACATATAAATATAAATAAAATAAATTTATTTATATTATTAAAATCAAAATATAAATATAAAATTATATTCAAAGTAAAAAAATTTAATTACAATTTAAAAATAAAATTACATTGAATTTTGGAATTATAAAATTACATTTATACTTGAAAAAATCAAGAAAAAATGAAATTTTAACAAAATTGTGAAGAAATAAATAAATTTGGAAAAAAGTTAAATGAAAATTATTATAACTTTTTATCCAATAAATAAACATAGAAAAATTATTTCACCATTGGATTCCTCATAAAAAATCAGGTGGGGTCACCTCTGAGTGAAATTCTTGTAACTCAACTCTAAATAAGCTTGGATTAAGTTTTTAGTATTTTCAATACAAAAGTTGAAAATCCTCAAAACTTTCATTTAATTCACACCACATGTGGTGTTAACCATCAATTTTTGTGTTAAAATTGAGGTGTTGTGTTTAGTTTAGAAGTTATGAGGAATTGAAGTATTTTCACTTGAATTCAATTGAAATGTCGAAATGTGCACGTGTATTACATAAGTGAACTTTGATTTACATATGAGGTATCACTTATTACTGTATTGTACTGTACAATTCAATTGAATTACATATGTAAATTATAAGTATAATAGATGGTGAGGAATTAAAGGAAAAATAAATTGGAAAGATTAAATTTGGGGGGGAAAAGGAACTCCAGCTCTAAGGGGGAGCTAGACCCCCAAAATCCTTTCTGACAGGCATGGGATGTCAAAATTCACGCAAAAGTTCATCAATTTTTGCCTGGAATTGAGTTACAGGGTCTGTGGACTCAATTGATGATGAGGTTTTGATATCAAATGGGGTAGTTTTAGCTGTTGCCAAGAGGGTAAAACTACCCTTAAGATAAAACCATCATAGTAAAAACAGTTTTAACTGGGTTCTACGTCTCTTACACACATTCTGACGTGTTTTGAAGGCTCTAGACCAGGTATTGCTATAGTAATGGGTGATTTAAGGGTCCAAAATGGCTAAAAATGGCTTAAACCACCCCTTTTTGGTCTAAATCAGGGTTCAATGATGCCATAATTGGCTTTTCTGTTGTCAGACTGTTTTTGAAGACTGACAAGAGTCAATTTTACTTTTGGAGTGAGAAAATTGATGGCTATAAAAGAATGTCTTCTTTGCCCCACTTTTCTCTTCATGTTAGAATCTTTTCCTTTATAATTAGTTTAAACATTGTTAAGCCAATCAATAAAATATTCCAACCACCTTTCTTAAATCATTTTAAACCTTTTAAACACGTGAAAAATCATTATAACATTGTTTGTAACCTTTATAATCATTTTTACCCCTGAACCACCTCAAAAGTGAATTAAAGCATCTTTCATCACTGTAAACTTTGTCACTTTGTTTCCAAATTCACTCTGGTCACTTTTGGGTGTGTTTTCTCTTTAATATTCTTTTGAAAGACTTTGTTCCTTAATTAATTGCTTGCAGTTCTTTGCTCAATTAATTCCAATTGAAATTGCTCTTGAAGAAATTTCTTTTGTAGTCTTAAATATCTCTTGTAGAGTATTTTTGGATAAATGTTTATTGTTGGTAAAACAATAAATCTTTGTAGTATTATTGTTTCATACTAATAGAGTTAAAACCATAAAATTGGCGTGTTTTCTCTTAAAAATAATATTTCTTACCATTTTTAATTGATTTTTACCCTATACAAATTTTGAGGACAGGAAAAGTACTTGATTTTTAATCAAAGTTTCATATCCACAACTTACAGAGCAGGAATAGTTTTGTTATTCCTTGTCCTATGAGGATGGGACTTGTGTATTTGGAAATTTATAGGTTTCCTCTTTTGTTTGATACCTTCTGAGCTTATTTGTCTCAATTCCATTTTTTTGGTGGTATCTTGGCTATACCATTGATTTATGGTATTTGACTGTCATGTGTGTGCTCTGGTTTTGAGTGACAGGCTGACATACCCTCCCTCCAAAAAAGGCTCATGATTGATGAGACTGTTAAGGCCTCCTAGAGGCCATTAATCTCCTTAGATGAAGGTTCCCATCTGGTATGGCATCCTCAGCCAACAATTTGTCTTTAAATGCTGTCTGGTTT
This sequence comes from Austropuccinia psidii, assembly GCA_023105745.1. Classification (NCBI taxonomy): domain Eukaryota; kingdom Fungi; phylum Basidiomycota; class Pucciniomycetes; order Pucciniales; family Sphaerophragmiaceae; genus Austropuccinia; species Austropuccinia psidii. The sequence continues at coordinate 1,654,032 of JALGQZ010000002.1, forward strand.
TTAAATCTGACAAAGTACTGCCTTTGGTCTTTACCATTCAGTCTAATCTTCCTGGCCTTGATGATTTTCTTCATAGGGCCAGGGGAGTCCTCCACTTCCACTATTTCTGGTGGGGTGGGATTCTTCTTCCTGGAGGGGAATTTATCCTCCTCTGTTTGGAAGTATGGGTTAACCAGACTCACTGGGAATACTGGGTGTTTCCTAGAAAATTCCTCTGTTAGTCTGAGCTCCACTGCATTCTTCCCTATCAGCTTAATGCTAGTGAAGGGCCCTAAAAATGAGTCTCTCATCTTCTTTGGTCCCCGTCTTTAAAGTCAGGTTCCAAGTGTGATTTGTCCCACCTCTGTTTGTGGGATTTTTTTGCCTCAGCTATGCATTTGGAAGCTGTTTCACAAGCCTTCTTCCACATATCATGGAAGTCCTCGGCTGTGGGGTGGATAGTTAGAAGATTCTTCTTCAAGTGATCCACAGGCAATAGGGGGTTCCACCCTTTTTTTACCATTGAAGGTAATTTCCCTGTGGTGGAATGCTGGCTAGTATTCTAAGCCAGTTGGACTGTGGGTAGAAGGGTAATCCAGTCATGGGTGCATCGTTCATGGTCCTTGTATTCCATGCCATATGCACAGAACCTCCTTAGGATATCCTCCATGGTTTGTATCATCCTTTCAGCTAAACCATCTTTCTGTGGGTGGTAAGATATTGAGAATGCAAGTTTAGTACCAAGCATGTCATACAAGTTGGTCCAAAATTCTGATGTGAATTGTGGGTCCCTATCACTAATGATAATTTTAGGGACTCCACAGGTGGATATGATGTTGTTTCAAAACAACAGGGAAGTATCCATTGCTGTATCCTCCTTGTGACATGGTAGGCACCTCAAACCCTTACTGAACCTATAAACTATGATCAGGCAAGCATTGAAGTTTTCTTTGCCTCCTGGGACAAGTCCTGTAACCCAGTCCATGTGGATGGTTTCCCATGGGTGTTTTGGTTCTTCTATGTGTTGAAGTAGCCCATACTTCTTCCAATGTTTCCTTTTTGAATTCTTGAATATTTCAAAAGTGTTGATGTATTCACTCAACTCCTGTTCCCATTTGGGCCACCAAGTTGTGCTTGTTACCCTTTCCTTTGTCCTGTATTCACTCATGTGTCCCATATAGGAGCAGTCATGTCATTCCTGAAGGATCAGGGATATATGCTCTCTGTCCACTACTGTGAGTGCACTTGTATTTTTCTCTCTATGGTAGATCAGGCCATCTATAAGGAAAAAATTGTTGTCCTTATAGTCCCTCAACAAGGGTTCCTCTAACTGGGATTCCAGTCCTGGGCTCCTGTACCGCCATTGGAAAAGTTGCAACAGTATTCCACACTGTTTGTGTTTGGCATATTTCCTCATTGCTGTACTAAAAATTTCATTTTGCAGTTGTGAGGAGCTTATTCCCAGTATGGAAGTTTCTGTTACTTCTGAATCATCTTCTCCACTTTCTGGGAAACCACTTTCTGGTTCCCATTTAGAAAATCAGAAATTTTCCCTCCTATCTCCTTCATTGAAATGGATAGGAATTTTGGCTGCTACTTCAGGGTCATAAGCTGGATTTCTTTTGACATTGTCCAGTGGCTATCTACTGAGGCCATCTGCATTGGTATGCCTTTTAACTTCCTTTTTATTAGATGTTCATATTGCCCCTATACTCTTGAATGACTATTTGCCACCTCAACATGTGTCTGTTGGTAGTCTTCATGTTCAGTAAAGGCTTAAAGGCTGTGAAGTCTGTGTAGACTTCAAAGACTGCACCCTCCAAATAATAGTGGAGTTTTTCCAGGGACCAGACTAATCATAGGCATTCAGTCTAGGTGACCTCATACCTGGCTTCTGAATCTTTCAGTTGCCTAGAGATGTAGCATATTACTCCCTGTCTTGGTTCACCATTGGCAATTTGTCTCTGGTGAAGGGCTGCCCCTAAGCCTTGGCTAAATGCTGCATCTATGTATAGCTTGAATGGTATTTCAAAGTCAGGTAAGATGAGAAAAGGTGCATTTGTGAGCTCATGTTTGATCCGATAATACACATTCCTCCTTTCCTTAGTAATTTAAAAAACTGCATCTTTTGAACATACTTGTACAGACTACTAGTTATGTGGGAAAAAGTTATGATGTGGTTTCTGTAGTAGCTAGCAAATCCAAAGACAGATTTCATCTCTTTGACGTTCTTTGGTACTGGTTTTTTCAGTACTGCTGCTACTTTGTTCTGGTCAATTGCTCTTGTTTGCCAAAATTACACTTGTTAAGTCAAATTTTCAGATTAATGGGTATACATTTACTCAGCAGTCTGTCTATGTACTGCACATGGTCCTCCCATGTCTCTGAGTATATAATGATGTCATCAATATACACTACCATCCAGCCTTCCAATATTTGTTCTTGAAATATTGTGTACATCATCCTTTGGAAGTGGGATGGTGCATTTTTGATGCCAAATTTCATCCTGGCATACTCATATATGCCCATACGGCATATGATTCTGAGTAGTTTCATGGAGTTTGGTTTAACTCCATTCTGGTGGAAGCCTTTAATACAATCCTTCTTCATTATGTATTTGGCTTTTGCCAGTTTGTCTAGGGCATGAGGTATCCTTGGTATAGGTTACCTGTCAGCTTTTGTGTAGTTATTCAGAGCCCTGAAATCCCCACACCACCTAGATTTGCTATCATGCCAGGTGATAAGGACAGGAGTGGTGATTTTCACTAAATCATTATTTCCAATCTTTCTGATGACATCCATGTCTAGGAGTTCATTGAGATGTTTCTCAATTTCCTTCCTAGTTTCCAGGCTTTCTGGGTATGGAGGTCTTCTCAGCATGAGTGGATAGGGTCTCTCCACATCCAGATATAATTCTATATCATGGCCTCTGATTTTTTCTAATTTCTCTTCACCAATCGCAAATGCTGGTCTATTTTTCCTCAGCATCTTCAGTAAACTAAGTTTCTGGTAGCTGGTGAGGGTAGTGCTAAATTGGCCCTCCCTGAATTCATTCGGTAATTCTTCTAGAGTTTCATGGGTATATACCTGGTATATGTCAAGTAAAAATTTCTTCTCCTTGTTTGTACCAATGGTAATGTGCCTGTTTTTATTATTGTAAATATCAATGCCATACATCCTCTGGTAATTTGTTTTCAGTAGAAACCCTTGGATGTGAGCATCTTCAAGCAAAAAAAACTCCGGGTTCAGTCTGATATTACCTTTCCTATGAGGTGTATTTATCTCTTTGATAATTGTCCCAATGGAAGTTGTCTTCCCTGATGCACGTTTGAAGTTCTTTGCCTTGGTTAGCAAGAGTTGTTTTTCTCAATTTGGGAAGTGGTGATCCAGATAATTTCTGGCCACTATTGAGCAGGGTGCTCCACTGTCAATGATCAATAGGTGTTGAGCATTGTCTATGCAAACAGTAATTATTGTGGCATTTCCAGGTATGTATGCCATTCCATTAGTTGGTTCAACTAAGAATGTTTGTGCATCTTGTGTGTGTTTGCACAAGTTTTTGTTTGCAGTGTCCTGTGGCATGCCTGCTTCTAGCTGTATGTCCTGAATTTCTATTGGTGTTTCCTCTTGGTACTCCACTGGAAGTTTCTCTCGTGGGTCTTGTTCTTCATCAGATTTTTCTCTGATGGCCTCACCAATAGAGTCTGATTCAGAATCATCTGTGGTGGATTCCTCCTCTGGGACTTTCTCAATGGCATAGACTTTCTCCTTTGCCTTTGGACAGTTATTGGCATAATGGTCTGTTGAACCACAATTTTTGCAAGAATTCTTCTTCTTAGTCACTTCTGCCACTCTTTCTCTGGGTTTGTCTTTAAGCTCTACCCTGAAAGGTTGTTTTTTTTTTCAAACCATGGCTTTTAAATGGGGAATATTTCCCTATATTTGTTCTTTTCCTTATGTCTTGTAAGGTATTTGCAATTTCATTTATAGCGCAATTATGGTTGCATCTGCATTTCACTTCATGCTCTAGTTCCCCTGGAATTTGTTTCAGGAGTTTGTAATTCCTCATCTGAATATTCATTTGAGGATCAATGGCTCTAAGTCTTTTAGACTGTCTGAGACACCACTTATATGGGTCTTTGTCCACAGAGTACTTGTCATTTTCAAATGACATGGTCTTCTGCCATATCCAAGTTACATTGCTGTACTTTTGGGTGATTCGACCTTTCCACCATGGCCATTTCCTTCTGCCATGGATATCTTTCATTTCTGTGTACCAAATACTAGCAGGTCCTTTGAATTCTGTATTAAGTCTAGCAGTAATCCAGTAGTCTGGTATGCTTGGTACAATACTGAAGTTTATAGTATAACCTGAATATTTTCCAATAGTATAGCTGTTTTTGACAGTTGTACTACATAGGAATTCAAGATCGGGATGGGGATTCCTTTTCTGGCAGTGAAAAGGCCTCCTTTTATCTTAAAATGGGGAGAAAAGGCTGCTAGACCTTTTCACTTAGAGGAGGTGAAGATTTTTCACTCTCCAGGACAGGCTTTTGGTTTCCACAAGGCCTTTATATTCTTTATTGGGCTCAGATGTAGTTTTGAAACCACATCTAGGCAGTTTTCACCAATACAGGCTGAAAAATTTCATCTGGGAGCGCACAGCCTGATTCTGACATGTATGACCCATAGAATGCTGTACAGAACCTGTATGGAGCCCCAGTATTGACCAAACTATCAGGTATTGAAGTATGAACAAGCTCCTTTGTCTGTTTGACACCTCATAATCATACCTATGGGAGAATATCCCACAATAAGACTGTATTAGTCTAACTGTGGGATTTTGAGCTTAAAACTGCCATACCTTTGTCACTTTTTGAGATATCAAGCTCAAATTTGGCTCACTTTGTAGCCCTGGATTTGTTCTACCCAATGGTACCTCATTTGAGATGGTTATCATTAAGTATGGCAAAGTTATGCTATGTACAAGAATTTTTGTACATATAGGTGTTTTACTTAAAAACTGTATGGAGCTTGTTTTCCCCATAGCGTTTGTTCTAGATTAGATATGGGGAAATAGATGGCACCATCAGATATCTCTGATTGTGCTCTTTCCAAAAAGACCCCACCTTAGGAATCTCACACTAAAATTGTAGAAGTTAGATGAGAGGCGATTATTTTATTCACCCTTATTTGACCTTATTTTGGTCATAACTTCTGTAATTCTGGTGCTAGCTCAATTTTGCTAGTACCATTGAATATATCTGACTTGGAGCTTAAATTTGAATACCCACTTTCTGGGGTTAAGCCTATTCCTCTGGATTTCATATGGGAGGTGAAAATGAAGGTTTATGCACAGCAACAACTTCAAGCAGGAATAACTTTGTTATTCTTTGTCCTATGATGATGGGACTTTTATATTTGGAAAGAGGTGAGTTTCCTCTTTATTTTGATATATTTTGAGTTGATTTGGCTCAGCTACATGTTTTGGTGGTATCTTGGCTTTACCATTGGTTTATGGTATTTGGCTGTCATGCTTGTGCTCTGGCTTTGAGTCACAGGCTGACATACCTTCCCTCCAAAAAGGCTCATCATTTATGAGAATGTTAATTACTCCTAGAGGCCCTGAATTTCCTAAGATGAAGGTTTCCATCTGGTATGGCTCCCCTTGCCAACCATTTGTCTTTGTCTGCTGTCTTGTTTTTAAATATGACCAACTACTGTCTTTGGTCTTCACCATTCAGTCTAATCCTCCTGACCTTGATTAACTTCTTCACAGGCCCAGGGGAGTCTTACACTTCCAATATGTCTGGTGGGGTGGGAAGCTTCTTTTTGTAGGGGAACTTGTCCTCTCCTGTCTGGAAGTATGGTTTGACCAGACTCACTGGGAATACTGGGTGTTTCCCGGAGAATTCCTCTGTGAGTCTCACCTTCACTGCATTTTCCCTATCAATTTCATGATATTTAAGGGCTCCACAAATGCATCCCTCATTTTATTTGGTCCCTTGGGATTATTGAAGTTGAGTGTAGACACTAACACTTGGTCTTCTTCTTTGAAGTCTGGTTCCATATGTGTCTTGTGATACCTCTGCTTGTTGTATTCTTTAGCTTCAGCTATGCACTTAGCAGCTGTGTCACAAGATCTCTCCCTCATGACATGGATGTCCTTGGATGTGGGGTGGATAGATGAAGGATTTTTCTTCAGGTGAGCCACAGCCAATAAGGGGTTCCACCCTTTTTTTACCAGTGAGGGTGACTTCCCTGTGGTAGACTTCTGGATTGTGTTGTAAGCTAGCTGGACTTCTGGGAGAAGTGTAACCCAGTAATGCGTATACCCTTCATGGTGTTTATATTCCATTCCATATGCACAGAATCTTTTAATGATGTCCTCCATTTGTTGGATCATCCTTTCAGCTGAACCATCTGTCTTTTGATTGTTAGATGTGGAAAATGAAAGTTTTTTTCCTAGCATGTTATAAAGGTTGGTCCAAAATTCTGATGTGAATTTTGGCTCCCTATCACTTATGATGTTTTTTGGGACTCCACATGTGGCTATGATGTTATTCCAAAATAACAAAGCTGTATCCATTGCTGTGTCCTCCTTATGACATGGCAAACGCCTCACACTTTTTGTATACCTATCAACTATGACTAGGCAGGCATCTAAATTTTCTTCTGCTCCCGGGACAAGTCCTGTGACCCAGTCCATATTAATGGTTATCCCATGGGCGTTTGGGTTCTTCTATGTGTTGAAGTAGCCCAGATATCTTCCCATGTTTTCTGTTTTCTCCTTGGCATCTTTCACAAGTGTCAATATATTCACTCAACTCTTGCTCCCATTTAGTCCACCAAGCTGTGCTTTCTACCCTTTCCTTGGTCCTGGCTTCACTCATGTGTCCCATATAGGGGAAGCCATGACATTCCTGAAGGATCAGGGATATGTGGTCCCTGTCCACAACTGTGAGGGCACTTGTATGCTTCTCTCTGGGATAGAGTAGTCCATCTATAAGGAAAAACTTGTTATCCTTATTCCCCCTCAACCAGGGCTCCTCTAGCTGGGATTCCAGGCATGGGCTCCTGTATTCCTGTTGATGGACTTGCAACAATATGCCACACTGTTTGTTTTTGCCATAAGTCTTCATTACTTCACTGAAGAACTCATTGTGCAGCTCTGAGGAGCTTATCCCCAATATGGGAGCTTCTGTTCCTTCTGATTCAGTGTCTTCACTGGCTGGAGCACCAATTTCTGGTGCCCCTTCAGAAGATCTGAGGGTTTTCCTCCTGTCTATTTCCATAAAATGGATGGGAATCTTAGCTGCTACTTCAGGTTCATAAGCTGGGTTGCTTTTGAAATTATACAGTGGCCATCTGCATTGGTGTGGCTTTTGCCTCCTTTTTATATGAAGGGAATGTTACCTCAATACTCTTGGATGGCTATTTTCCACCTGAACATATGTCTATTAGTAGTCTTCATAGTAAGTAAAGACTTCAAAGACTGCACCCTCCAGATAGTAATGGAGCTTTTTCTAGGGCCCAGACCAGGCATAAGCATTCAGTCTGAGTTGCTCCATACCTGGCCTCTGAATCTTTCAGCTTCCTGGAGATGTAGCATATTACTCCTTGCCTTGGTTAACCATCCACAATTTGTCTTTTGTGCAGCGCAGCTCCCAATCCTTGACTGCAAGCTGCATCTATGTACAGCTTGTATGGTAATTCAAAGTCAGGGAGTATCAGGAGAGGTGCATTAGTGAGTTCATGTTTGATTCTCTTATATGCATCTCTCCTTTCCTTGGTAATCTCAAAGACTACATCTTTTGAACATAGCTTGTATAGAACACTAGTTATGTGAGTAAACCTTTTAAGGTGGTTTCTGTAGTAGCTAGCAAATCCAAGGAAATATTGCATCTCTTTGATGTTCTTTGGTACTGGCTTTTTCAGTACTCCTGCTACTTTATTTTGGTTTATGGCCAGACTAAGTCCTGAAACTTTATGTCCTAGTGCCAGTAATTGTTGTTCGCCAAAATTGCACTTCTTAAGTGAAATTTTCATATTGATGGGTGTGCATTTACTTAGTACTCTGTCTATGTAATTCACATGGTCTGCCCATGTCTCTGAGTATATAATGATGTCATCAATATATACTACCATCCACCTTTCTAATATTTCCTCTTAAAATACTGTGTCCATCATCCTTTGGAAGTGATCTGGTGCATTTTTTATGCCAAATGGCATCCTTGTATACTCATATATACCCATATGGCATATAATTCTGATTAACCTCATGGAGTTTGGTTTAACTCCATTCTGGTGGAAATCTTTTATACAATCCATTTCGGTTATATATTTGGCTTTTGCCAGTCTATCTAGGGAATGGGGTAGCCTTGGTATGGGTAGCAATCAGCTTTTGTGTAGCTGTTTAGGGCTCTGAAATCCCCACACAACCTAGATTTTCCATCATGCCAAGTGATAAGGACAGGAGTGGTGATTTCCGCTATTTCATTGTGTCCTATCTTCCTGATGAAATCCATTTCTAGTAGCTCATTGATGTGTTTCTCAATTTCTTTTCTAGTTTCCATTCTTTCTGGATATGGAGGTCTTCTAAGCATGGGTGGATAAGGTCTTCCCACATCTAGAAATGATTCTATATCATGGCCTCTGATTTTTCCCAAAGGTTCTTCACCAATCTAAAATGCTGGTCTATTTTTCCTCAGCATTTTCATTAAACTGAGCTTTTTTTACTGGTGAGTCTGGTATTTAATTTTCCCTCTCTGAATTCATTCAGTAATTCTTCTAGAGGGTCATGGGTTGACATTTGGTATGTTTCAAGTGAAAATTAATTTTCCTTGTTTGTACCTATTATAATGTGCCTGTTATTAATTTTACAAATATCAATGCCATACATCCTCTGGTAATATGTACCCATTAAGAATCCTAGTATATGGGAATCATCAAGCACAACAAACTCTGTGTTGAGTCTGATATTACCTTCCCTGTGGGGTATAATTCTCTCTTTGATAATTGTCCCAATGGATGGAATAATCCCTGATGCACTTTCAATTTTTTTTTCCTTGGTTGGAAAGAGATGCTTCTCCCAATTTGGGAAGTGGTTATCCAGAGAATCATTAGCCACTATTGAGCAGTGTGAACTACTTTCAATGATCAATGGGTGTTGAGTATTGTCAATACAAACAGTCATCTTTGTGGCTGTCCCATGTATATATGCCATTCCTTTCGTTGGTGTAACTAGGAATTGTTTTGCATATTGTGTGTGTTTACACAGGATTTTATTTTAAGTATCTTGTGGCATGCCTGCCTCTAACTGTATTTCCTGAATTTCTATTTGTCTTTACTCCTGGTCCTCCACTAGAAATTCTTTTCTTGGGTCTTGGTCATAATCAGATTGTTCTCTGATAGCATCACCATTAGAGTCTGATTCAGAATTCTCTGTCAGGAATTCCTCCTCTGGGACTTGCTCAATGTCACAGACTTTCTTTTTTCCTTTGGGCAGTTATTGGCATAGTGGTCTGTTGACCCACAATTGTGACAAGTATGTTTCTTCTTGGTGACTTCTTCCATTTTTTCTTTGGGGTTGTCTTTGAAGTCCACTCTGAAAGCTTATTTCTCTTTGAAACTACTACTCCTAAATTGGGGATATTTCCCTATATTTGTCTTTTCCTTACATCTTTTAAGGTTTTTGCAATGTCATATAAAGTGCAACTTTGATTGCATCTTCATTTTACTGTATTTTCTAGTTCCCCTGCCATGTGTCAGGAGTTTGTGATTCCTAATTTTAATATTCATTTGAGGATGAATGGTTTTAAGTCTTTTAGACTGTCTAAGACACCACTCATATGGTACTTTGTCCACCAAGTACTTGTTATTTTAAAACAACATGGTCATTTGCCATCTCCAAGTACTATTGCTGTACTTTTGGATTATTTGACTATTCCACCATGGCCAGCTTCTTCTTCCATGTATTTCTTTCATTTCTGTGCACCAAATACCAACATGACCTTTAAGTTCTGGATTCAATATAGAAGTAATCCAGTAATCTGGTATGCTTAGTACATCTATGAAAAGTCCATCAATATGATCAATGAGTCCCTGTAACAACCACTCATCAGGGGTAAGGGCATTCATACTTACACCCACTCAAACACCTCAAACCACAAAATCCACTGTGTGTATCAACATTCAGTTTCAGAAATCTTCCTTGCTGAAACATGCATACAGTCTGGCTTATCAATAAAGCCTTTCAGTACTTTTACAGGTTGGAATTACCCAATACAGTTTGGATACACCATTTCCAAACTGTATGATCACTCAATACCACCACTCCTCTTGTACAGGCCCTGTACATCTGTACAGGACCTGTATTGGCCAGACTCAATTCAATCATCATTTATTTCCATGAAAATTCTCTTTCTGGATCAGGGATGGTGATTCTCACATATACTAGCCCTTCTTTCCCCCCCTGGGGACTTTTCCCAGTTAATTAATTTAGTTTATTTATTATTTCATAATTATCATTATCCCTATTTTGGGTATTATAATTATTTAACTTTAAGTTAGTCTTTGCCTTTTCTTTCTTTGCCTGTACAGTATGAACTGGGTGGCCATATCCTTCTTAACCCTTCTCTTTCCATTCTGACAGGTTGAAACAGTGGACTTGGACTTGTTTGTGGTTGGCTCTTTTATTCTCTTAATCTTATTCTTTTGTTGCTGCTTTTATTATATTTCTTTAATTAGTAATTCATCATCTCACACTCTTAAGTGTAATCATCTCTTATCATATCCTTGAGCCCTCCACAAGTGAGCTCCAGTTTACTGAGTGCCATGCCCTCTTCACTTAGAAGAGCCCCTGTGACATTACATTAATTAACTCCTATTTGATTCTTTCTTTTCATTAATTTATATTCATTTCTCTCATTCATCAATTATGACTCTTTTATGATCTTATGATTTTTATGATTATGATTTTTCTATCTTCAATTTTCATTTCATTCATTACATCCATATGAAAATTGATTCTTATCATTTCTTAATCATTTCTGACCATCTCATTTCATTCTAAATTCTATCTCAACCAAATATATATTTTGTTTTCTCATCCAGGTCCTATCAGGAGTTATTTATTGGTTAATTAATTGGTTGATTGATTGGGATTCATTGGGTTATTGATTCAGCAATTCAGGATTTTATTTGGATTGGACTGATTGACTTTGAGTTCCTCAAGATAACTGATTGATCCTCATGAATTGATTATTGATTATTTAGTTATTTTGATTCCTGAAGATATTGATTTTACTGGTTGATTCCTCAAGACCTTGAATCTATATTACAGACATTGATTTATTGATTGATTGTTGAATTCTTCAAGATTATTGATATTTGATTGACTTCTGAAATTGACGGAATTGATTGAGTTATTGATTGAATTGTTTTCCCATAAAGACTGTTGATTGATTCCTCAAGATCATCAAGATATTATTGATTATTGATTTGGCCAAGCATTGGTTCCTTATTGTTAAGTATCATCAAGTTTTTATTCTTAATTTCTCCATAATGCCAGTTCTGCATAGCTCTCAAGCAAAGAACACTAGATCTCAAAGAAATCCAGCTTTTCTCACTCCTACAACAAGGGTTCCTCTTGACTTCACACCATCAGTTCATCAACTGAGTGCAAATTTGGACAGAGGACCACCAATCAAAGTAGAAGCACCCTCCAGAAGAGGGGTAATGAAATCAAGAAGATCAAGATCTTTCTATGGCCTCTTGGGTGGTTATCCTGGCATGTCTGAAGGTGTAAGAGCAAGACTTGGAGAAGTTGAAGACGAAGAGGCGGAGGAGTCTGTGGAAGAAGAAGATTCTGGGGAATCTGAAGTGGCAGATGCCTTGGCAAATGTTCCAGAGGTACCCCAGGGTTCTAATCTAGCCCCTACTAATCAATCTCTTGTCTCTCAATCTGATCCAAGTCTCCTCAAGATCATGGAGCAAAAGGGTACTATTATGGGACAAATTTCTCAAGCAGAAGACCCCAGGGACAATTAAAAAGCCCCTGCATTCAAGACTCCATCATTGAAAGCACCCAATTCTTTTGATGGTACTCAAGCCCATAAGCTGAGAGGGTTTTTCAATCCTGTCAGCTCATTTTTCATAATGATCCAGCAAATTTCTTCTCTGACAGGAAGAAAGTTCTTGACTCAACTTATTTTCTCACTGGTAGATCTGGCAAATGGATTGGACCCTATCTCTCCAATGTTTCCAATGAAGATCCTTCCTACCTCCTCAATAATTGGCAGTTATTTGAAGCTCAATTATTAACTCTGTTTGGTGAGCCCAATGAAGTCAGGAAAGCTGAACAATAGTGGGACAATTTGAGGATTAAGGAAAGTGGTCATGTATCCTTGTACCTTGCTGATTTCAGAAGCTTGATGTCAAGAATTGGAGATTGGGGAGAAAGATGTTATATCCATGTTTATAGAAGAGAACTGGCATCAAGACCTTTGGACCAATTGGCTTCCTACCCTGGTAGTTTTGATATGCTTCAAGAACTCATGGACATTACCTTGGAATTAGATACCAGATACCATGAGAGGCAGAAAGAGAAGGGTAGGCATCAAGAAAAGAAGCCTCCTGTTACTGGATTTAATTCTTCAAGGCCTCCTCAAGAATCATCTTCAAGAAGGCCCCACCATAAGAAGAACAAGAAGGGAAAGCAATTTCAAGCTTCAAAGGACAAGCCCCATTCTGCTCTTCTCAATAGGGACAATAAATTAATCGGTTCTGAAAAGGAGAGGAGGATCGAAGAAGGGTTGTGTACATATTGTGGTGGAAAGCACCCAATTGAAAAATGCTTCAAGGGACCTCAGAACAAGCCTGGGTCATCAAGAGGCTTCCCTAGAAAGCAGGGAAAAGCCTGAGTGAGAATCATGAGGTGTTCAATGGTTATCACTTATTCCCTTCAAGAGCACAATTGTGCACTCTGAATACAAGTGTCAAGAAATCTTTAAAGTTTCTTATTTTTTCTTCTGTCTCTGATATTTCTTATAGTATTCTCATTGATTCTGGTGCTACAAACTCTTTTATTGAAAAGAATTTTTTTCTCAAGTACTCATTGACTATGTCAGAGCTTTCTGAAAAGATTCCTCTTTTCATTCTGGATTCAAATAAATCCCCTTCCTTGTTCATCACCCATTATACCAAGTGGGTAGTTGACTTGCCTTCCTTCCCAAGATTTGAATGGGACTTTTTTATTGTAGATTCACCCAAAGGAGAAGACCTTATATTGGGCTATTATTTCCTCTACAAATTTAATCCCATTGTTGATTGGGAAAAGGGATTTATCACCTATGATTCTAGTCATAAGGATTCTAGTGGTATTAATTCTTCTGCTAGTAATTCCTTGGCCACTGCTGTCAACAGTGTTGCTCTGGTTGGTGACCTTAAGACACCTTCCCTTCCTTCTTCTGTCCATATCCCTTCCATCATGCCATCTCAGTCATTACTCAAATCAAGAGATGAGGTCTTCAAAGAGATAAAAGATGTTGGAGAAGATGTTGCTATATCTTCACTTCATCTCTTTCAAGGGGATATGGACCTTCCTCCCTTGTCTTTTCATGCCTCCCTGGAGGAGAAGTGGGATGAGGAGTAAGAGCCAGAAGAAATTGAAACTGCTTTGAAAGTAGTCCCTCCTGCTTATCACCAATATTTGGATGTATTCTCCAAGGTGAAAGCAGAGAAACTGCCTCCACACCATGCCTGTGATCATCATATTGAACTGGAGGGTCTTCTACCTCCAGTTGGTGTTATTTACTCACTATCAAATCAAGATTCAGAAACACTGCAGGCCTGCATTTCAGAGAATGTAGAGAAAGGTTTCATAAGGCCAAGCTCCTCTTCAACAGGGGCCCCTGTCCTTTTTGTCAAGAAAAAGGATGAAGGTCTTCATTTGTGTGTTGACTACCACAAACTCAATTCTGTCACTAGGAAGAACAGGTATCCTGTTCCTCCTATGAACAAGCTTCTTACCCTATTCAATGGTTCCACTATCTTCTCCAAGATAGATCTGTGTGGTGCATATAATCTCCTGAGAATCAAAGAGGGAGATGAGCACTTAACTGCCTTCAGAACCAAATATGGTAGTTATGCCATTTGGCCTTACTAATGCTCCAGCTTCTTTATAGAATCTTGTGAATGACATATTTGCAGATTTCTTGGATATTTTTGTTGTAGTTTATTTAGATGATATGATGATCTTTTCCAGTTCTTAGGAGGAACATGTCAAACATGTGGCCTCTGTCCTCCAAAGACTGAGGGACAATAATTTGTTTTCCAAAGCCTCCAAGTGTTTATTACACGACTCAAGTGTGGAATACTTGGGCTCTGTTGTTTCAAGTGATGGCCTCAAGATGGATTCTTCTAAAGTTCAGAAAGTCCTCAATTGGCCTCAGCCAAAGAACATCAAGGCTCTTCAATCCTTTCTTGGCTTTGCCAATTTCTATTGTTGTTTCATTAAAAATTACTCCAAAAAAATCACTTCTCTCACTTCCCTTCCCAAAAGATACTCTCCCTTTATCTTCAATGAGGAAGCTCTTAGTCAGTCTCAAACACTCAAAGAAGAATTAACCACCACTCCTATCCTTTCTCATTTCAATCCTTCTCTACCAACTATTTTAGAGACTGATGCTTCTGATTATGCCTTGGGTTCTGTACTGAGCCAGGTGAATGACTCGGGAAAGCATCCCATTGCATTTGACAGTTGCAAGCTTCTCCCAGCTGAGCTGAACTATGAAATTAATGAAAAGGAACTTCTTGGCATAGTTTGGGCTCTCAAGCACTGGAGAGCATTTCTTCTTTCTCTTTCCAATTCTTTTCAGGTCTTGACAGACCACTCTTCTCTTCAGTATTTCATGTCTTCCAAAGTTCTTACTTGTTGTCAGGCCCATTGGGCTGAATTACTTTCTAAGTTTCCTTTCACTATTACTTACCACCCAGGAAGGCTGGCCACTTTACCAGATGCCTTGTCACGTCCAGACAACATGTACCCAGAGAGGGGGGTGGACTTCATCAGAAAGAATGCTCAAAATTTTCATCAAATAATAAAGCAAGATTGAATTCAAGAGTCAATATTATTCTCAATCAAAGTTGAAATTTTCTCATATTTAGTTGACAAAATCCAAAAAGAAGTATGGCAAGACAAAGACTATAAAGAAATATTCAAGCAACTAGCAAGAGGTGAATCAGTTACAGATTATTCTCTTGAACCTCAAGCCAAGTTATTATTATTCAAAGATAGAGTGGTAATCCCAAGCAATGAATAAATCCAGCTCAATATTCTTCAAAAGCGCCATGACTCACCATTGGCTTGCCATCCTTGCCAGGAGAAGATCCTCAAGCTCATAAAGAGGGACTTTCATTGTGCTGGAATGAATAGATTTATTAAGGACTATGTGTCCTCATGTCAGCAATGCTCAAGAAACAAGAACATCCATCATAAGAAGTTTGGATTACTCAAGCCTTTTCAGATTCCATCTGGTCCTTGGAATTCATTATCAATGTACTTTATCACTCAATTGCCACTGTCAAACAACTTTGACTCAATTTTGGTAGCTGTGGACAGATTCTCAAAAATGGCAATATTCATTCCAACTTATGGATCAATCACTGCCCTGGACTTAGCTCAAATCTTTATTAGTCATGTATTTTCCAAACATGGCCTTACAGTCAGTGTTGTTAGTGATAGAGGTTCTTTATTTTTTTCATCATTTTGGACTCAATTGTGTCAGCAGCTCAAGATATCAAGAGATCTTTCAACTACTTTCCACCCTGAGACATATGGACAGACAGAGAGGGTAAATCAGATTCTAGAACAGTATCTTCAGATGTATGTCAGTTACCATCAAGATGACTGGCACACCTGGCTCTCTCTGGCTGAATTTTCCTACAATAATGCAGAACATTCATCCAAAAAGCAATCACCTTTTTTCACCATTTATGGAAGAAATCCCAGCTTTGACTCAATACATATTTCTCAAGACTCACCTTCTGGAAAGCTATCAACAAAACTCCAATCAGTACAGCAAGTTGTCAAAGAAGAATTAGAGTCAGCAATAAGGAGATTCAAGAAGTATGCAGATAGAAATAGGTCAATTCCTCCTGACTTCCAACCTGGGGATAAGGTATGGCTAGCTTCCAAGAACATCAAGACTACAAGACCCACCAAGAAGCTTTCATAAACATCGCTGGGACCATTTGAAGTCTTTAAGAAGATTGGAAGTCATGCATACCACCTCAAGTTG
This sequence comes from Austropuccinia psidii, assembly GCA_023105745.1. Taxonomy (NCBI): domain Eukaryota; kingdom Fungi; phylum Basidiomycota; class Pucciniomycetes; order Pucciniales; family Sphaerophragmiaceae; genus Austropuccinia; species Austropuccinia psidii. Next base: position 1,670,312 of record JALGQZ010000002.1, read on the forward strand.
CCTCAACAATGGAAGTCAGTTCACCCTGTATTCCATGTGTCCTTATTAGAACCAGTGAAGCAATCAACTATCACAAATTGACATCAATTGCAACCACCACCAGTGCTAGCAGAGGAGCAAAACGAATGGGAAGTGGCTCAGGTTCTGGACTCAAAACTCAAAATAGGTAAATTATGCTACCTTGTAGAGTGCAAATGATTCAGTGAAGACCCAGAAAGAACAGCTTGGGAACCAGCTTCCAACCTTACCAACTCGCCATACCTTGTAAACAATTTCCATTCATTGTATCCAGACAAGCCTGGCCCAAGTACCTCAAGAGTTTGATTTCTATGGTTCTTGGTGGGGAGAAGAAGTTATGAAAGTAAGTTCCTCTACTTGCATGAACCTTTAAGGGGGTATTCTACCCAAATTTTGTTGTAATCATCACCTTGGCCACTTTGTAAGCACTTGTCAATTCTGTGGACAGATTCAGGAAGCATGCAACATCAATACCCTCTGATTTGGACCTTATCAAAATATGGCCAAATCTCTCTTTTCTCTTCTTTTCACTTTTATTATTATTGAATTTATGCCAATCATTATTATTCAAGACATTCATTACTTTAAAGTAAATTATGGCAATTTGTTTCATTTTATGGTGCTTGGTTGGGAGTGGAAGTTATGATAGTAAGCTCCATCTCCTGGTATGCATCCCTGAGGGTTCTACTTCTTGTAAGACATCACCTTGGCCACTCTGTGAGCATCAAACGCTTGTTTGTTATCTTTCAGACAACTCTTGGCCAAATTCAAGCCACTCACCACAAGAAGGACAAACCTCAGGAATTTCCCTGTTCTTTTTCTCTCATTTTCTTTCTTTTTTCTTTACTTGTATAATTTTGTTTTCTTTTATTTCTTTAAAGCAGAAGCATCCCCTCCCTAATCATGTATTGGGAGGTTCCATTTATTTTTTCATTTTTAGTATTTTATAAGAGTGGGGATAGAAGTCAAACCAAACACAAACAAGGACAAGAAAACTAGTTATCTCTACCCAAATCATCAAACGTTCTCTGGAAGTCATTTATCAACTCATCTTCATACCAAGCAAACTTTCCATCCATCTCCTCAGAAGCAGTCCCTGGAATATTCCTATAATTAGCATACATGATCACCTCCCTACTATTTCTGTCAACCCTCCTGAATGACCTGGCCACAGCATCTTGATTTTCACTCGCCATATTTGGATCTTCCCTGGTAACTTGGATAGGCCATCAATCCCAGCGTTGAAACACTTTAGCAGCAGGAAACGGCAAAGGAGAGAGTTCTTCCCTCCTTCTACTGGTACTGGTCACAGGTTAGGGTTGTCAAGAGGTGACCATGGGTGAGTTTCTGGGCTGTGGAAGGGTGAATGGTCTTACTGCTTGATTTCAGGCAGGCCTGGTTTGGGAAGGGTTGGGTGAGACAGGAGGAATGGTGGCAGGAGTAGGCTGGAAGTTTCTGGGGGTATTGTGAATGATATGGATTTGCAGTCTCTTGGCAGGAGGATGGGAAGGGGAAGAATTACTGGATGACCAGCAGAATGGGGAACCACCTCAACTTCTTCACCATCAAGTTCCTCACTACCTTCAGCATCTGGGTTGGGTGGGGAATTGGAAATTCTTCTTATTTGGTTCACCACTCCTTGATTATTGATCCTAGAGATTGGGACTTCTGAACTGGAGTATATGGGCCTACCACCTACTGGAAGGGGCCCCCCAACATTGGTCCATGTGGCCACATCCCTTTTCCTAGAACCAGTTACTGAAGAAGCAAGATATCAGTATCCATTCAAGAAATAAAATTTTGTCACTCACAAGCAGAATACCCTGAAGTTGCATCAGGAGTAGGGTCCTCAGACATTGGGAACTCTTTCCCAAAAGGCCTATCTTTCTTACTCCATAAATACCTACTCACATTTGAAGCTTTTCTTCCAGTTTGACGGCATGTCTTCTTTCCAATGTTGCAATAGTGACATTTTGAAGACCTAGGATTTTAATGTTCAAAACAATCCTTACCCTAGATCAAACATTCAGTATGTCAGGGTGAGTCTATGATACAGGTGTATATAAGTATTTACAAGCTTTAACTATGACTGTGACACAGTAAAAATAGTTTTAAAAGATGATAAAGTTGATAATAAATGATTAAATTAAGATTGTGAGCCTTTGAGATATGACCAAATACCCAATAAGGTCACAAAAAGACTCAGAATAATTACACTTTTAATATAATTATATTAAAATTGCTTAAAATAATTATACATTAAAAATAATTAATTAAATATACAAAAAATACCATAAATTGGTACAAAAATTGGTTTAACTTAAAAACCAATGAATCAACATGTAAAATAAATTATACCATTGGATTCCCCATGGAAAAATAGACATATACCATTTTTATGGCATATCTGTAAAGTCAATATTTAAGGAATTATAAGGTATAATACCTTATAAAAACCATAAAACCTTATTTATCTCAAACACTAATGCAACAACATGTGAAATAAATTGTACCAGTGGATTCCTCATGGAAATCCACACATAAAACAATTAATAAGCTAATTTCCAATGTTAATACTTAAGGAATTATCCTGAATATATGCACTTTTTTGGTCAACGCATATATTCAAGGATCATAGCTAATATCTTCTAAACTATACATGTTAGAATGATGAACCAAAAATAAAGTTACCACGTAATTACTGTAAGAACACAGATATGAACTTTATTCTACAAATTATAAACAAGGTTAAAACCTATGATGAAATATTGATAAAAATCAACAGAGCTGTTGACCACTTTGTTGTGAAAGTGCTCCAAACCTAAAAAGAAAGCATACAGTTGGATTCTACTAGTTCATTCGAGAAGAATGATGTAATTTTTATTATTAAATTCAGGGTATAACCCCCTGAAATCAAGGTTTGAAGTTTAAAATATTGAATTTCGACAGAAAAGATGAGTTACAAGAAAAATCATCAAAATTAGAGTTTTGATGGTGTAATGAAATGCTCTTGGCAGCATAATAAGGTTATGCCAAGCTATCAGAATTCACTCTCTGAATTGCTGTAGCGTGTAAATCTCAAAAGTTATTGAGGATCAAAGTTTGAGCTTAATTTGAGCAGTTATGATCACATACTGTAACCTTAATTTAAGTTTAACAGTCTTAAGAGTGATAAAACTGGTGAATACTATTAGTTTATGATTAAAACTAATAAAATCCACGAAATTTGGCGTTCTGCCAAGCCTCTTATGTCATCAACTTTAGAGTTATAGTGATAACTCTAAATAATGGTGTAATAATGATGTAATATGGTTTGATAATGATGTAATCATCTCCAAACCCTAAAATATTGATCAATTCCAGTGGATATGATCAGTACACGTCTACTAGAAGCCTGTTGGACTCTAGGAGGGAGGTATTTACTATAAATAGAGCTCTTTTTACTCTATTTTCCCCTCAGACGCATCAAAAACATTAAATCAATTAAATAAAAGGTAATTTCTTTATTCTTTATATATAAAACTCTTATATTATTAAAGACCAAAGACCATCTTATTATTAATCACTACTTTTGTGTGATTAAATCAATTCTTTAATTGTTTTTGTCATAAATCTCTCTATAAACTCATTTCCACGTAAAATCAAGAAATTTAGTAAATTTTCTTTATTTATATTGTAAATACAATTTGAAAAAGTTGTATTATATTCTTTTGGCGTAAAATATCTCAAAATTATTATTTTAAGTGTTAAAAGTAGGTTATTTCATCTTATTATAATAATTTCTCTCTTATTATTACTCTTAATAATTCTTAATTAATATAAATAGTATTTATATTAATATATAACTTTAATATTGGTAATATTATTGTTATTAATTGTTTTTTATTTATAAAAAACAGTTTTTTATGCCTTTATTATTTGTTGGTAACAATAATAAAGAGATTTATAATATATTAATTATTTTATATTAATATATTATTTACAATATTATAATTTCATATAATATTAATTATATTATGATATTTATTTAATAATATAATATTTTTACGCCATAATAATAATATTTCTTTATTATTATTATTATTTTAATCTTATTTATTTCAATTATAAGGACATTCAGAGTACAATAAGTAATAAAGTAGTAATTTTTACTTATTGTTTCATAGTCAAACCTTACAAAGATATTAAGGGCTTTACTATAGGGATATAGTGGTGGTGAGCACTGTTGAAAGCCCTGGGTGCAGCTTTTACCTGTTGGGTTACAATAATAAAAGCTACAATACTTAATTTTAAAGTATACCTGATGATCTTCCAAGAGTATAACTGTTTTGGACAGTTGTACTACGTAGGAATACAAGAGCAGGATGAGGAGACAATTCTGGCTGTGAAAAGCTTCCTTTTTATCCTGAAATGGGGTGGAAAGGGTGCTAGACCTTTCCACGTAGAGGAAGTGAAGATTTTTTCGCTTTCTAGTACTGGCTTGTGGTTCGCAAACAGCCTGTATAGCCTGTATTGGGCTCAGATGTGGTTTTGAAACCACATCTGGGCGGTTTTCAACAATACAGGGTGAAAATTTTCATCTGGGGACCTCACAGCCTGATTCTGACGTGTATGACGCGTAGAATGCTGTACAGAAGCTGTATGGAACCCCAGTATTGACTGACATATGAGGTATTGAAGTAAAAACATGCTTCTTTGTCTATTTGACACCTCATATTCATGATTATGGGATATTATCCCATCGTAAGGCTGTATATGACAGCAGGTGGGATTTTGACCTTAAAACAGCCATAACTTTGTCAATTCTTGAGATATCAACCTCAAAATTGGTTCAGTGTGTATCCCTGTATGTGCTCTAAGAAATGGTACCTCATTTGATATGGGTATCATTAAATATGGCAAAGTTATCCCATGTACAAGATTTTTGTACATTTCCGTGTTTTAGGCAAAAAGCTGTATTGAGCTTGTTTGCCCCATAACTTCTGCAGTAGTTGATATATGGGGAAGTGGATGACACCATCAGATAGCCCTGATTGTGCTCTTTCCAAAAAGACCCCACTTCAGGTATCCCACACTAAAACTGTATAAGATAGATGGGAGGTGAATGTTTTGTTCACCCTTATTTGGCCTGAAATTGACCATAACTCCAGTAATATTGGTGCTAGCTCAGTTTGTCTGGTACCATTGGATAGCCCTGGCTTAGAGCTTCATTTTGAGTACCTATTTGATGGGGTTGAGCCTCTCCTTCTAGATTTTAGATGAGAGGTGAAAATTAAGATTTATGCTCAGCAATAACTTTGAGCAGGAATAACTTTGTTATTTCTAGTCCTATGGTGATGGGACTTATATTTTCAGGAAGAGGTGAGTTTCCTCTTTTGTTTGATACCTTTTGAGCTGATTTTGCTCAGTTCCATGTTTTGGTGGTATCTTGGCTATACCATTGGTTTATGGTATCTTGGCTGTCATGCTTGTGCTCTGGTTTTGAGTCACAGGCTGACATACCCTCCCTCTAAAAAAGGCTCATCATTGATGAGACTTTTCAGTCCTCCTAGAGGCTCTGAATCTCCTTAAATGAAGGTTCCCATATGGTATGGCATCCTCTGCCAACCATTTGTCTTTATCTGCTGTCTGGTTCTTGAATCTGACTAGGTATTGTCTTTGATCCTTCCCATTGAGTCTGATCTTCCTGGCCCTGATGATCTTACTCACAGGTCCAGGGGAGTCCTCCACTTCCACTATCTCTTGTGGTGTGGGGTTCTTTCTCCTGGAGGGGAATTTATCCTCCTCTGTCTGGAAGTATGGTTTGACCAAACTCACTGGAAAGACTGGATGTTTCCTTGAGAACTCCTCAGTGAGTTTGACTTCCACTGCATTTTTCCCTATCAACTTAATGATAGTAAAAGGTCCTACAAATGAGTCCCTCATCTTTTTAGGTCCTTTGAGATTGTTGAAGTTCAGTGTAGACACTAACACCTGGTCCCCTTCCTTGAAGTCAGGTTCCATATGTGATTTATCCCACCTCTGCTTATTGTATTCTTTTGCCTCAGCTATGCATTTGGCAGCTGTGTCACAGGCCCTCTTCCACATATCATGGAAGTCTTTGGCTGTGGCGTGGATAGTCAGGAGATTTTTCTTCAAGTGATCCACAGGCAACAGGGGGTTCCACCCTTTCTCCACCAGTGCAGGGGTTTTACCTGTGGTGGAGTGCTGGCTTTTATTATAAGCCAGTTGGACTGCTGGTAAGAGGGTAACCCAATCATGGGTGTATCCCTCATGGTCTTTGTATTCCATGCCATAGGCACAGAATCTTCTGAGGATGTCCTCCATTGTTTGGATCATCCTTTCAGCTAGGCCATCTGTTTGTGGATGGTAAGCTGTGGAAAAAGCAAGTTTGGCACCAAGCATGTCATATAAGTTAGTCCAAAATTCAGATGTGAATTTTGGGTCCCTATCACTAATTATGATCTTAGGGACTCCACAGGTAGATATGATGTTATTCCAAAACAACAGAGCAGTATCAATGGCTGTGTCTTCTTTATGGCATGGTAGACACCTCATGCTCTTGCTGAACCTATCAACTATGATCAAACAGGCATTATAGTTTTCTTTGCCTCCTGGGACAATTCCTGTAACCCAGTCCATGTTGATGGTTTCCCATGGGTGCTTGGGTTCTTCTATGTGTTGAAGTAACCCATACTTCTTCCCATGTTTCCTATTTGCCTTTTGGCATCTTTCACAAGTGTTGATGTATTCACTAAACTCTTGTTCCCACTTGGGCCACCAAGCTGTGCTTGCTACCCTCTCTTTGGTCCTGTCTTCACTCATGTGTCCCATATAGGGGCAGTCATGGCATTCTTGTAGGATCAATGAGATGTGGTCTCTGTCTACCACTGTGAGTGCACTTGTGTGCTTTTCTCTGTGGTAGAGCAGGCCATCTATAAGAAAAAACTTATTGTCCTTATAGGCCCTCAACCAGGGTTCTTCCAGCTGGCTTTCCAGTTCTGGACTCCTGTACTTTTATTGAAGGAGTTGGAGTAGTATGCTACACTGTTTGTGTTTGGCATAAGACTTCTGTACTGAACTGAAGAATTCATTGTGCAGTTCTGAGGAGCCTATTCCCAGTATGGGAGTTTCTGTCCCTTCTGAGTCAGTGTTTCCACTGTCAAGGGTACCACTTGCTGGTGCCCATTCAGATAATCTGAAGTTTTTCCTCCTATCTATTTCCATGAAATGGATAGGGATCTTTGCTGAAACTTCTGGGTCATAAGCTGGATTGCTTTTGACATTGTCCAGTGGCCATCTTCTGAGGCCATCTGCATTGGTATGGCTTTTACCTTCCTTGTATATTATGGTCATGTTCCCTCTATACTCCTGGATGGCTATTTGCCATCTCAGCATATGTCTATTTGTAGTCTTCATGTTTAGTAAAGACTTTAAGGCTGTGAACTCTGTGTAGACTTCAAAGACTGCACCCTCCAAATAATAATGGAGTTTTTCTAGAGCCCAGACTAGACATAGACATTCAGTCTGGGTGTCCCCATACCTGGCTTCTGAATCTTTCAGCTTCCTTGAGATGTAGCAAATTACTCCTTCTCTTGGTTCACCATCCACAATTTGTCTTTTGTGAAGGGCTTCTCCTAGGCCTTGACTGCATGCTGCATCTATATATAATTTGAATGGTAGTTCAAAGTCAGGTAAGATGAGCACAGGTGCATTAGTGAGTTCATATTTGATCCTCTCATATGCATCCCTCCTTTCCTTGGTTATTTCAAAAACTACATCTTTTGAACATAACTTGTATAAACTACTAGTTATGTGTGCAAAAGTTTTGATTTGGTTTCTATAGTAGATAGCAAACCCAAGGAAAGATTGCATCTCTTTGATGTTCTTTGGTACTGGTTTTTGCAGTACTGCTGCTACTTTGTTCTGGTCAATTGCCAGACTAAGACCTGAGACTTTATGTCCTAGAGCTAGTAGCTCTTGTTGGCCAAAATTAGACTTTTTGAGTGAAATTTTCAGATTGATGTGTATACATTTACCTAGAACTCTGTCTATGTATTGTACATGGTCTTCTCATGTCTCTGAGTATATAATGATATTATCAATATACAATACCATCCAGCCTTCCATTACTTCTTCTTGTGATATGGTGTCCATCATCCTTTGGAAGTGGGCTGGTGCATTCTTGATTCCAAATGGCATTCTGGTGTACTCATATATGCCCATATGGCATATTATCCTGAGTAACTTCATGGAGTTTGGTTTAACTCCATTTTGGTGGAAGCCTTTCATACAATCCATTTTGGTTATGTATTTGGCTTTAGCCAGTTTATCTAAGGCATGAGGTATCCTAGGTATGGGGTACCTATCTGCTTTTGTATAGTTATTCAGAGCTCTGAAATCTCCACACAGTCTAGACTTGCCATCATGCCAGGTGATTAGGACAGGGGTGGTGATTTCCACTATTTCATTATGTCCAATCTTCCTGATGACATCCATATCCAGGATTTCATTGATATGTTTCTCAATTTCTTTCCTGGTTTCCAGGCTTGCTGGATAAGGAGGTCTCCTCAGCATGGGTGGATAAGGCCTTTCTACATCCAGATATAGTTCTATATCATGGCCTTTGATCTTTCCTAATGGTTCTTCACCAATGGCAAATGCTGGTCTGTTCTTTCTCAGAATCTTCAGTAAACTTTGTTTTTGTTTACTGGTGAGGGTAGTGCTAGACTGTTCCTCTCCGAATTCCTTTGAAAGTTCTTCTAGTGTATCTTGAGAAGATATCTGGTATATGTCAAGTGAAAATTTCTTTTCCTTGTTAGTACCAATGGTGATTTGCCTATTTTTACTGTTGTAAATTTCTATGCCATACATCCTCTGGTAATCTGTTCCCAGTAAAAACCCTTGGATGTGGGCATCATTAAGCACTACAAACTCTGGGTTGAGTCTGATATTACCCTTCCTGTGGGGTATAATTATCTCTTTGATAATTGTCCCAATGGAAGTCATCTTCCCTGATGCACTTTTAAAGTTCTCTGCCTTAGTGGGCAAGAGCTGTTTTTCCCAGTTTGGGAAGTGGGTATCCAGATAGTTTCTGGCCACTATGGAGTAGTGTGCTCCACTATCAATGATCAGTGGATTCTGAGCATTGTCAATACAAACAGTCATTTTTGTGGCTGTTCCATGTATATATGCCATTCCTTTGGTTGGTGTAACCAGGAATGTTTGTGCATCCTGTGTGTGTTTGCACAAGTTTTTATTAGCAGTGTCCTGTGGCATGCCTGCTTCCAACTGTATGTCCTGAATTTCTAGTGGGGTTTCCTCTTGGTATTCCACTAGAAATTCCTCTCTTGGGTCTTGGTCATCATCAGATGGTTCTCTGATGGCATCACCCATAGATTCTGATTCATAATCCTCTGTTGGAGGTTCTTCCTCAGGGACTTTCTCTATGGCATAGACTTTTTTCTTTGCCTTTGGACAGTTGTTGGCATAGTGGTCTATTGAACCACAATTGTGACAAGAATTCCTCTTCCTTGCCACTTCTGCCACTCTTTCTTTGGGTTTGTCTTTAAACTCTACCATGAAAGGTTGTTTCTCTTTGAAACAACTGCTCTTATATGGGGTGAATTTCCCTATATTAGTCCTTTTCCTTATGTCTTGTAAGGTGTTGGCAATGTCATCTAGAGTGCAATTCTGGTTGCATCTGCATTTTACTGCATGCTCTAGCTCTCCTGGCAGTTGTATCAGAATTTTGTGATTCCTCATTTGAATGTTCATCTGAGGATTGATGGCTTTAAGTCTTTTAGACTGTCTAAGGCACCACTCATATGGATCTTTGTCCACAGAGTACTTGTCATTTTCAAATGACATGGTATTTTGCCATATCCAAGTTCCATTACTGTAGTTTTGGATGATTTGACTCTTCCACCATGGCCAGTTTCTTCTGCAATGGATTTCTTTCATTTCTGTGTACCATATACTAGCATGGCCTTTAAATGCAGTATTCAATCTAGCAGTGATCCAGTAGTCTGGTATTCTTGGTACATCAATGAAGAGTCCATCATATAATCTATGAGTTCCATATGATCATATTCTCCTGATCCAGAGAATTTGGGCCAGTTTGAGGCCTCAGGGAGCTGTTTCAAGGCTTCCTTCTCTGAATAAGACATGCCATCTCCATCTTGGTATTGTGATGGGGATATTGCCTTATTCATCAACATGGCATCTGTTTTGATGTCCTCTGGTTGATATGGATTATCCATAACTTTGCCTTGTGGTTGGGGCTTCAAGTTATGGTAGACATTAAACAGTTTGTTTATGTCTTGATCCAGACAATCCCTGTCCCTTCTGCTGTGGTGTTGTTCTTCAAAGACTTGATTCAGTCTTTTGTTGGTTTCTTCAGAGGCTTTGCTCAGTTGAGCATATCCTTCCTGAAGAGTCTTAACTATCTGTTCCAATGAGGCTTGAGTTTTTCTCATCCTCTCTTGGCCAGCTTCAAGTTCTGCAAACTGCTTTGCAGATTGTTCAGCATATTGGGACATTTGTAACCACAGTGCATCACTGTTTAAGTTACTCTCAGGTGTGTTATGTTCAATCTGAGTGGGGATAATAATTCTATTACTAGGACTACTGATTCTAGAGTGGTTTACAATTACTTCTGGTTCTTGTGTACTTCTTTCACCAAATCTAGCAGACTCTGGATCATGGGGTCTGACCCTTTCCTCCTCTGGTTGAAGGAGGCTTTTTGCTTGCCCTTGTTTCCTTGTCTTCTCCTGGAAACTTCCTGGAATTGTGAAGAATGGTGACTCCTGGACACTGATCTGCTGGTTTCTGAATGGTGTGAAGCCACTGGAGAGCTGATTTGGCCTGCTCCTTGTGAACCTGAATGAATCTGAGTAGGCCCTGTCTGGGTTAATTGTTCTTCTATTGCTTGGATAGTGGCTTGATTCTCACTTATCCTCTGTGCCCTTGCCTCCAGGAGTCTGTGCTGCCTGGTAAGATTCCAACCTTTGGTGATTACCATAAGGTCTTTGAAGTCTATCTCTTTGAGACATATCTTCTGGCAACTTGATCCAAGTTCTGCCCAGTGAGCTGCTAGGTTGGTCCTCTTGTTGTCCATGCTCCATTGAAATAAGTCTTTGAGGAGTTGGTGGATCTGAAGAACTTGATCCATATCCTTCCAGTCCTCTGGTTTGAGGTTTCTGTTGAATTGGAGTGTGAATGGAAAGGTTGATATTATCTCCCTCATTGTTTTGCCATCCACCACTGTGTCCAAGGTGTCCTCTTCCTGGTCTTCTGGTTCTGGACAATCCTTCTCTGTCCTCTGGCTGGTTCCTTTGGAAGCCAAGATATCTGAGGTATGCAGGGGACATATCAGTGCTTGCAAGCAGTCAAAAACTTTATGTTCTTAGGGTATTTACCTTTGACTGTGCCTTGTACAAATTTATTGTCTGCTGACTTGGGCAGTTTGCCTTTGAAGGTTACAACTGGGTTAATAATTGTAATCTTTCCTGTACAAGTGGTTAAGGTTGGTTTACCTTGTATTGAAGCAGAGTTTCATGGTTTTCTACTCCTCTGAGTGGCTATTGGTGTCCACTTCTTGGCTGTAATTTGGCCTTCACTAAGCCTCTTCCCTTTGCCCTTGCTGCCCTCTGGTTCTGAGGGTGTCACTGGTATGTTGGCCTGTGACTGGGTCTCAAGTGGTATGAAGTTTTCTTCTACTGAATCAAACAGGAAAAAGAGGGCTTATGTCAGTTAAGACTTCTTAAAAGGCTGGTTTTGCATGTCTAAGAATGGCCTCTGGGCTTGTATATTATTACAATATGCCCTTGTATTATGACAACGTAATTGAATTAACAATTCCACATCAAAAAATACAGCTTACTAATATGTGGTATACTATTTGTATACCAATATCCCACAGAATACTTGTAATTCACAAGTATAATCTGTCAAAAGATGGTGTATTACAGGGTAATTGAGTTAACAATGTGCCCAAACACGCCTCAACTGTTGGTTTATCAGTATGAGCTGTTTCAATTCACTTAAGAATTAAGGCTGTATTAGTGGCTTAAAGTGTTTTTATATACAAAACATGCCAAAATACTAGTCTTGTGGTTATTAGCCACGTGACAGATACTCTATAATATATGAGTATTTATTTTAAAAATTAAAAAAGATATATAAAATATATATTTATAGAGAAAATGACACCTAAAAAAGGTAAAACAGGTGTCAATAAATGATAAAAAAGAGAAAAACTTACTTGTAAGGTCCAAAAATAAGTAAAAAAACATGGCCAGGCCCCCAAAATGTCAGGGTGAGTCTATGATAAAGGTGTACATAATTATTTACAAGCTTTAACTATGACTGTGACACGGTAAAAATAGTTTTAAAAGATTATAAAGCTGATAATAAATGATTAAATTAAGATATTAAGGGCTTTACTATAGGGATATAGTGGTGGTGAGCACTGTTGAAAGCCCTGGGTGCAGCTTTTACCTGTTGGGTTACAATAATAAAAGCTACAATACTTAATTTGAAAGTATACCTGATGATCTTCCAAGAGTATAACTGTTTTGGACAGTTGTACTATGTAGGAATTCAAGAGCAGGATGAGGAGACAATTCTGGCTGTGAAAAGCTTCCTTTTTATCCTGAAATGGGGTGGAAAGGGTGCTAGACCTTTCCACGTAGAGGAAGTGAAGATTTTTTCGCTTTCTAGTACTGGCTTGTGGTTTGCAAACAGCCTGTATAGCCTGTATTGGGCTCAGATGTGGTTTTGAAACCACATCTGGGCAGTTTTCACCAATACAGGGTGAAAATTTTCATCTGGGGACCTCACAGCCTGATTCTGACGTGTATGACGCGTAGAATGCTGTACAGAAGCTGTATGGAACCCCAGTATTGACTGACATATGAGGTATTGAAGTAAAAACATGCTTCTTTGTCTATTTGACACCTCATATTCATGATTATGGGATATTATCCCATGGTAAGGCTGTATATGACAGCAGGTGGGATTTTGACCTTAAAACAGCCATAACTTTGTCAATTATTGAGATATCAACCTCAAAATTGGTTCGGGATGTAGCCCTGTATGTGCTCTACACAATGGTACCTCATTTGATATGGGTATAATTAAATATGGAAAAGGTATCCCATGTACAAGATTTTTGTACATTTCCGTGTTTTAGGCAAAAAGCTGTATTGAGCTTGTTTGCCCCATAACTTCTGCAGTAGTTGATATATGGGGAAGTGGATGACACCATCAGATAGCCCTGATTGTGCTCTTTCCAAAAAGACCCCACTTCAGGTATCCCACACTAAAACTGTATAAGATAGATGGGAGGTGAATGTTTTGTTCACCCTTATTTGGCCTGAAATTGACCATAACTCCAGTAATATTGGTGCTAGCTCAGTTTGTCTGGTACCATTGGATAGCCCTGGCTTAGAGCTTCATTTTGAGTACCTATTTGATGGGGTTGAGCCTCTCCTTCTAGATTTTAGATGAGAGGTGAAAATTAAGATTTATGCTCAGCAATAACTTTGAGCAGGAATAACTTTGTTATTTCTAGTCCTATGGTGATGGGACTTATATTTTCAGGAAGAGGTGAGTTTCCTCTTTTGTTTGATACCTTTTGAGCTGATTTGGCTCAGTTCCATGTTTTGGTGGTATCTTGGCTATACCATTGGTTTATGGTATCTTGGCTGTCATGCTTGTGCTCTGGTTTTGAGTCACAGGCTGACATACCCTCCCTCTAAAGAAGGCTCATCATTGATGAGACTTTTCAGTCCTCCTAGAGGCTCTGAATCTCCTTAAATGAAGGTTCCCATATGGTATGGCATCCTCTGCCAACCATTTGTCTTTATCTGCTGTCTGGTTCTTGAATCTGACTAGGTATTGTCTTTGATCCTTCCCATTGAGTCTGATCTTCCTGGCCCTGATGATCTCAAAATTTCTTTTTAAGATAATTGTGGCCTATTTGGGTATGTAAAATATACCTCAAGGCTCACACAGGTCCTGTCAGGCTGAGTCTATGATAAAGGTGTATATGAGTATTTACAAGCTTTAACTATGACTGTGACACGGTAAAAATGGTTTTAAAAGATGATAAGATTTATAATAGATGATTCAATTTAAGATTTAAAGGGCCTTACTATAGGGATATAGTGGTGGTGAGCGCTGTTGAAAGCCCTGGGTGCAGCTTTACCTGTTGGATTACAATAATAAAGACTACAATACTTTAAATTAAGAGTATACCTGATTATTTAACCAAGAGTAAAACTGTTTTTGACAGTTTACTACGTAGGTTATTCAAGAGCAGGATGAGGAAACAATTCTGGCAGTGAAAAGCCTCCTTTTTATCCTGAAATGGGGTGGAAAGGGTGCTAGACCTTTCCACGTAGAGGAAGTGAAGATTTTTTCGCTTTCTAGTACTGGCTTGTGGTTCGCAAACAGCCTGTATAGCCTGTATTGGGCTCAGATGTGGTTTTGAAACCACATCTGGGCGGTTTTCAACAATACAGGGTGAAAATTTTCATCTGGGGACCTCACAGCCTGATTCTGACGTGTATGACGCGTAGAATGCTGTACAGAAGCTGTATGGAACCCCAGTATTGACTGACATATGAGGTATTGAAGTAAAAACATGCTTCTTTGTCTATTTGACACCTCATATTCATGATTATGGGATATTATCCCATGGTAAGGCTGTATATGACAGCAGGTGGGATTTTGACCTTAAAACAGCCATAACTTTGTCAATTCTTGAGATATCAACCTCAAAATTGGTTTGGGATGTAGCCCTGTATGTGCTCTACACAATGGTACCTCATTTGATATGGGTATAATTAAATATGGAAAAGTTATCCCATGTACAAGATTTTTGTACATTTCCGTGTTTTAGGCAAAAAGCTGTATTGAGCTTGTTTGCCCCATAACTTCTGCAGTAGTTGATATATGGGGAAGTGGATGACACCATCAGATAGCCCTGATTGTGCTCTTCCCAAAAAGACCCCACTTCAGGTATCCCACACTAAAACTGTAGAAGTTAGATGAGAGGTGAATGCTTTGTTCACCCTTATTTGGCCTGAAATTGACCATAACTCCAGTAATATTGGTGCTAGCTCAGTTTGTCTGGTACCATTGGATAGCCCTGGATTAGAGATTGATTTTGAGAACCCATTTGATGGGGTTAAGCCTCTCCTTCTAGAATTTAGATGAGAGGTCAAAATCAAGGTTTATGCTCAGCAATAACTTTGAGCAGGAATAACTTTGTTATTTCTAGTCCTATGGTGATGGGACTTATATTTTCAGGAAGAGGTGAGTTTCCTCTTTCTTTTGATACCTTTTGAGCTGATTTGGCTCAGCTCCATGTTTTGGTGGTATCTTGGCTATACCATTAGTTTATGGTATTTTGGCTGTCATGCTTGTGCTCTGGTTTTGAGTCACAGGCTGACACAGTACAAGCAGGAGCAAGAATTTCAACTACCTTGTAACCGTCATAAGTTTGGGAAGGATTGAAAGGTCCGGAAGAGGCCATTGACGGTGAAGCCAATTGAATGAGGATGCCAGAACCACAAAGGACAGATGGTGGCGGCACAGAAGGGGAATATTCAGTGAGCTCAGTTAGTTTGGAACTCATGGCTGAGAATATGCAAGCAGAAGATTCAGTATGTCAGAATCAGTCCACTTCAAGCCCAAAGAAAATGACCTCAAGGTAATGGGGCCATAACTCAATTATGGTCCCTCCTTAAAGCCTCCCAGGTGATGGTTCAAGACCCCTTTGGGGCTGAATTCATCACCCAGGACCTCCCCTGCAACTTTGGGGAGGCCAGGATCTTGATGGTCCTGGACCCTATCAATGGTTCCAGGCCATGGGCCACCTTTTTGGTCCAATGGAACTCCTGGGTCCCCAGATAAATTGGGCCCAGGGGGCCTCCAATAGCCCCCATGGACCACGGCATATGGTCCACGGACCGTAGGACCCCAAGAACCCAGAAAGGCCAAAAAGGCCATAAAATCATTAAATCAAAAAATGCACCCAAGACTCAGAAAAGGCCAAAAGGGCCAAAAATTCAATTTTCATCAAAAGTCACCATAGGAAGGGCCAAGACCCAAAAGCTATGGTAAGGCCAAAAAGGATTCAGACCACATACTGAGGCATTTCCAAGCTTAGTGGGGACAAGACCCCCTTGATGAATTTTTCCAAGACAATTCCAGTCAAGGCAAGGAAGGGTTCAACATCAGAAGAACTCAATGGCATTTATTTTGGGCTACAACCCAGGGCCATGCCCCAAAAGGAAGGACTGACTGAAACAAAAGAAGAAAGAAGCATATTTCAAAGTGGAAGAACCTACTAAAGTTAAAGAAGGGGGAATTAAAATCAGTTTGACAGGGAAGATAGGAAAGGGCATTTTCAGGATAATGGTCAAGTGGAAAAGATAATTAAAAAAGAAAATTTTTTGAAAAAATGTGGGGATATTGAGATGCCACTCAACAGTGGCAGGGTATTATGGTGTTCAGGATCCCACCAGTTTCAAGAGGGGGAGACTGTAACAACCACTCATCAGGTGTAAGGGAATTCATACTTACACCCACTCAAACCCTCAAACCAGCAAATTTACTGTGTGTATCAACATTCAGTTTCAGAAATCTTCCTTGCTGAAACATGCATACAGTCTGTTTTATCAATACAGCCTATCAATACTTGTACAGGTTGGAATTACCCAATACAGTTTTGGATACATCATTTCCAAACTGTATGATCACTCAATACCACCACTCCTCTTGTACAGGACCTTTACAGCTGTACAGGACCTGTATTGGCCAGACTCAATGCAATAATCATTTCTTCCCATGAAACTTCTCTTTCTGGATCAGGGATGGTGATTCTCACATATACCAGCCCCTCTTTCTCCCCCTGGGGACTTTTCCCCAGTTAAGTAATTTAGTTTATTTATTATTTCATAATTATTCTTATCCTTCTTTTGGGTATTATAATTATTTAATTTTAAGTTAGTCTTTGCCTGTACAGTATGAGCTGGGTGGCCATATCCTTATTAACCCTTCTCTTTCCATTCTGACAGGTTGAAACAGTGGACTTGGACTTTTTTGTGGTTGGCTCTTTTATTCTCTTAATCTTATTCTTTTGTTGCTGCTTTTATTATATTTATTTTATAAGTAATTCATCATCTTACACTCTTAAGTGTATTCATCTCTTATCATATCCTTGAGCCCTCCATAGTTGAGTCCCGATTTACTGAGTGCCACACCCTCTTCACTTAGAAGAGCCCATGTGACAGTCCCATGTACTCATATCCTTTGTACCAGAGAGTTTGGGCCATCTTGAGGCCTTTGGAAGCTGTTTTAAGGCTTCCTTCTCAAAATAAGACATATTATCTCCATCTTGGTTTTGAGATGGATGCCTTGCTTTATTCACCAATAAGGCATCTGGTTTGATGTCTTCTTGGTGGTATAAATCCTCCAAAACATGGCCTTGTGTTTGGAGCTTCATATTTGGTAGACATTAAACAATTTCTTCATGTCCTGATCCAGTGTCACAGGGGCTCTTATGGAAGAAAGAGTGGCCTGGCACTCAGGAATCAAGAACTCACTTGGAGGGCTCCAAAAAAATAAATGAATAATAAGGAATATATTTCTTTAAGAAAGAATAAGAGTAAAGACAAGTATTCCAAAGATAAAAGAAGAAAGGAAGCCAATGGCCAAAATAATAAAGCAAAGCCAAAAGCCAAAGAGCCAACCAAATGAATCCTCAATTCACTGTTTCAACCTGTCAGAAAGAACAATGGAATGAGTAAAGGATATGGCCACCAATATCCACTGATAGGAAAAGAAGAAAAGGTGAAAATGATTGAATTAAGATTATCAGTATTTACTTTAATAAATGGGAAGAAAATAAGGATAAAAATAAATCTAATATATTAATTAACTGGGGAAAAAGTCCCCAGGGAAGAAAAGGTGGCAAGTATATGTGAAAAGGTTGAAGACCGATCCTGGAGGGTTGATCCCTGGCTGTATTGACTGTTTTGGGTCAATACATATCTTTCCATCTTGAAAATTGAACTGTGTGATGGAACTCCCACAGTGGAATATGAATTGAACCAAAAGGACCAAGGCCATACAGCTTCCTTGATTACAGCCTGTATGGACCAATTAAGCTGTCCAAGGAATACTGAAGTACTTGATCCCTTGACAACTGATTGTATGCTTGATAACCTCTTGAAATTGCCCTTGGAATGATCCTGAAAAGAAAATACAACCCAACCTCTGTAGGGCCAGGTGGTTGGGTTCCTTGTATGGTCTTCTGGTAGCCGGCAGGGATTGTAAGACTGAATGACTGAAAATACTTCCTTTGCAATTGGTGATGTATTTGGGGACTTTATTTGAAATGGCACAATTTGGTCCTGAAGCCATCACCATTGGATTACTGAGAAAAATTGGTTAAGAATGGTATATTATAACATATATGCACCATTCCTGAATCCATGGTATGGAGTACATTGGTGAAGGGTAGTTTTTCCCCTGAATGAAGGGGAAAACCTTCTGAGCTGGAGCTGGTGGCCTCTGAGGACTACCAAAGGCCAGGGGTAGAAAATGGCCAATTTGCGTCCTGGGGTCCTTCTGGCCAATTCTGGGACTGGTGAGATTGGGGGCCAAAATTGGCTCAGGTGGGCCCACTTGGCCTTGAGGGTAGGTGGCTGGCCCCCTTGGACCATCTACGGACCATAGAGGTGGTAGGGGGCCTAAATGGCACAAAAAGGCCATTTAAACCAAAACCCCATAATCATAGGGGTGGGCCAGAGGCCCCTGAGAATCCAGATGGACCCCCAGGCCCAAAACAAATGAATTGGCATGGGGGTTGGTGAAGTGAAGGATTGGCCAAAAGGGCTAATTATGGGGGATATGGCCTGAGGCCATGAATAAGGTTTGGGGCTATAAATGGCCAGTAGAAATTGGTGTCTCCCAAAAGCCATGAAACACCAATATGGACCAATTGGCCATAAAACTGATGAAATGGCCAATTGGCCATAAAATTAGGTCAGGCTATAATTGCCGCAAACACCCCTTGGGGGGTTATTACACATGGTTGTGACATCCAGACAGCCCCTGTCCCTTTTGCAGTGTTCCTGTTCTTTAAAGACTTTATTCAGTCCCTTATTGGTTTCTTCATCAGCCTTTCTAAATTGTGCATGGCCTTGTTGAAGAGTTTTAACAATTTTCTTCCATGGAGGCTGTTGATGTTTTCATCCTCTCCTGGCTTTCTTGGAGTTCTGCAAACTGTTTTTGATCTTTCTCTGCAAATTGGGACATTTGTAACCACAGTGAATCACTTTTTAAGTTATTCTCAGGTGCAACAACACTGTGTTTTTCATTCTGAGTGGGGGTAATATTTATATTATTGAGGATACTGATTCTAGAATTATTTACAACTGTTTCTGGCTCTTGTGTACTTCTTTCCCCAAGTCCAACAGTTTTTGGATCATTAGGTCTGACTCTTCCTGCCTTTGGCTGAAAGATGTCTTGTTTTTGCCCTTGTATCCTTCTCTTCTCCTGGAAACTACCTGGGATTGTGAAGAATGGTGACTCTTGGCCACTGATATGCTGGTTCCTAAATGGTTTGAAGCCACTGGAGAGTTTGGTTGGTCTACTCCTTGTGAGCCTGAAGGAATCAGAGTAGGCCCTGTCTGGTTCAGCTGTTCTTCTATAGATTTGATATTGGCTTTATTCTACTTTATCCTGGTTTCCCTCTCTTCCAGGAGTCTGAACTGCCTGGTGGGATTCCATCCTTTTGTGATTACCACAAGGTCTTTGAAGGATATCTCTCTGAGACATAGTTTTTGGCAATTTTCTCTAAGTTCTTCCCAATTTGATGCTAGATTGAACCTCTTGTTGTCCATGCTCCATTAGAAAAGATCTTTGAGGAGTTGTTGGAGCTGAAGAACTTGATCTATATCCTTCCAGTATTCTGGTTTGAGGTTTCTTGTGAATTGGTAGGTGAATGGCAGGGTGGGTATGATTTCCCTCAGTGTCTTGCCATCCACCACTGTGTCCAAGGTGTCCTTTTCCTGTTCTTCTGGTTCTGGACAAACCTTCTCTGTCCTCTGGCTGGTTCCTGAGGTGTACAGGTGACATATCAGTGCTTTCAAGAAGTCAACTTAATGTTCTCAGGGTATTTGCCTTTGACTGTGCCTTGTAAAGGTTTATTGTCCACTGCTTTTGCCAATTTTCCTTTAGAGATTATAGCTGGGTTACTTATGGTAATCTTCCCTGTATAAGTTATCAAGGTTGGTTTACCTTGTATTGATGCAGAGTTTTGTGGTTTTCTACTACTCTGGGTGGCAATCGTTTTCTACTTCTCTTCTGTAATGAGGCTTTCACTGTGCCTTTTTCCTTTTCCCTTGCTTCTTTCTGGTTCTGTAGATATCACAGGTGTACTACCTTGTGACTGGGTTTCAAGTGGTTTTAAGTTCTCTTCCACTGAATCAAAAGAGGAAAAGGTCTTATTTCAGTCAAGACCTCTTAAGATGATGTTTGCACGTCTAAGAGTGGACTCTGGGAAATATATCTCTATATTATACCTTTTATTATGATTTTGTAATTGAAATTATCAATTACATGTCAAAAATACAGCTTTGTGGATTTCTGGTATACTGTTTGTATTTCCGTATCTCACAGATTAGCTTGTAATTAACAATCTTAATATCAGAAGTAGTTACATAATGGGCAATTGAAATTATCAATATGCCCAATCATGCCTCTGTTACTGTTATTTAAGGAAAGAGAGGTGCTCTTTTTAATCAAGAAAGAACTTTACCCATGGCTTGTAAGTGTTTTAATATGAAAAACACACCAAAATTAAATATTATGGTGATTAAATTATAATCTTACACATGAAATAATCAATAATGAAAAACACAGTGGTATATAATTATATACCACTCAAAAAAAATGAGATATGTATTATATATTTTTTTTAATAATTTCTTGCCTAAAAAGAGAATAAATAATGTCATAAATTTAAGAATATAAGAAAAAACTCACTTGTTGCATGAAAAAAGTTCCAAAAAAGCCAAAAGACACAGCCAGGCCCCCAAAATGTCAGGCTTAGTCAATGATAAAGAGATAATAATAGTATATACAGCTTCAACTATGACTGTGACATGTATAAAATGATAATAAAAGAATCTTAATTGATAATTAAGGGCTTTACTAAAACGTTTTTGTGGTGGTGAGTGCTATTGACAGCCCTGGGTGCAGCTTTACCAATTGGATTGTTTTAATAAAGTCTACAATAATTAAGAATATAATTATACCTGATTATTTCCAAGATTATAGCTGTTTTTGACATTTTTACTACCTAGGAATTCAAGAGCAGGATGAGGAAACCTTTTCTGGTGGAGAAAAGGCCTCCTTTTATCCTAAAATGGGGTGGAATGGCCCTCTAGACCATTCACATAGAGGAAGTGAAGATTTTTCACTTCTGGGTACTGGCCTGTGGTTTCCACAAAGCCTGTATAAGCTTCATTGGGCTCAGATGTGGTTTTGAAGCCACATCTGGGCAGTTTTCACCAGTACAAGGTGAAAATTTTCATCTGGGGACAACACAGCCCTCTTCTGACATGTATGACACATAGAATTCTGTACGTAACCTGTATGGGACCCCAGTATTGAACTAAATATGAGTTATTGAAGTATAAACATGCTTCTTTGGCTGTTTGACACCTCATAATCATAGCTGTAGGATATTATCCCACAGTAAAGGTGTATTGGCCCAATTGTGGTATTTTAACCTTAAAACTGCTATAACTTTGTCTGTTTCGAGACATTGATCTAAAAGTTGGTTCATTTTGTAGCCCTAGATGAGAACTACACAAGGGTACCTCATTTGGTATGGGTAACATTAGATATGGCAGGGTTATGCCATGTACAAGTTTTGTCATTCAAACATGTGATTTTCTCAATATCCGTATGAAGATTATTTTCTCCATGATTTTTGTTATAGATGAGATATGGAGAAATGAAAGGCACCATCAGCTAGACCTTATTGTGCCTTTTTCAAAAATACCCTACTTTAAGTATCTCACACTAAAGCTGTAGAAGTTAGATGAGAGGTGAATATTTTGTTCACCCTTATTTGACCTTATTTTGGCCATAGCTTCTGTAATTTTGGTGTTAACTTGATTTGGTTAGTACCATTGGATAGCCCTTACTTAGAGCTTCAATTTGAATACCCATTTTCTGGGGTTAGGCCTCTTCCTTTGGATGTCAGATGAGAGGCAAAAATTAAGGTTTATGCTCAGCAACAACTTTGAGCAGGAATAACTTTGTTATTCTTTTTCCTATGGTGATAGCACTTGTATATTTGGAAAGAGGTTAGTTTCCTCTTTCTTTTGATACCTTTTGAGCTGATTTGGCTCAGCTGAATGTTTTGGTGGTATCTTAGCTTTACCAATGGTTTATGGTATTTGGCTGTCATGCTTGTGATCTTGTTTTGGGTCACAGGCTTACAATTGGGCACAGCCTAAGAATATCAAGGCACTTCAACTTTTTATTGGATTTTCCCGTTTTTATTGTTGTTTCATTATGAATTACTCCAAAAAAATAATTTCCCTCACTTCTATTCATAAAAAATATATTCCTTTCAAATTCAATGAAAAAGCCCTTAGTCAGTTTCAATTACTCAAAGCAGCTTTCACAACCACTCTTATCCTTTCCCATTTCAAACCTTCTCTACCTACTACTGTAGATACTGATGCTTCTGTTTATGACTTGGGTTCTGTGCTGAGTCAGGTGAATGACTCAGGAATTAATGCCATTTCATTTGATAGTGGCAAGATCCTCCCAGTTGAGCTCAACTATGAAATCCATGACAAGGAACTCCTTGTGATAGTTTGTCCTCTAAATAACTTGAGAGCCTTTCTTCTTTATCTTTCCAATCCTTTTTAAGTTTTGAAAGACCACTATTCTCTCAAATATTTTATGTATTCTAGAGTTATCACTCACTGTCAAGCCCATTGGGAAGAATTTATTTCTGAATTTCACTTTTCCATTACTTATCATTAAGGAAGGCTGGCCACTTTACCATATTCCTTGTAGCTTTGGGACAATTAGTACCCTCAGAGGGGGCTGTAATTCATCATTGAAAACCCTCAAATTTCCATCAAGCTCTTAAGGCAGATGACAATAAAGAACCAAGGTTGAAGCTTTGTCAGAAATAGTGGATCAAATTCAGAAAGAAGTATGAAAAGAAAATCAATATGAGGAACTACTCAAGCAATCAGGCAGATGTGAATCAGCTCCAGATTATTCTCTTGAACCTCAATCAAAGGTTCTATTATTCAAAGATAGAGTATTCATTCAAAGCAGTCAAGAAATTCAGCTGGAAATTCTTAAAAAGCATCATTACTAACAATTGGCTAGACATCCTGGCCAAGGGAAGACCCTCAATCCCATCAAGAAGTATTGTTATTGGGCTGGAATGAATCAATTCATTATGGACTATGTGTCCTCATTTCTACAGTTTTCAATCAAAGAGAACATCCACCAAAAGAAGCTCCAGTTACTCCAGCCTCTCCAAATTCCATCTGGTCCTTGGAATTCATTATAAGTGAGCTTTATCACTCAATTTCAATCTTCCACCATCTTTGATTGAATTTTCCTAGTTGTGAAGAGGATTTAAAAAATGGAAATGCTCATACCAACTTATGCAACAGTAACTGCCATTTACTTAACTCAAGTATTTACTAGTAATGTCTTTCACAAACATGGCCTTCCGGTGAGTATTGTTAGAGATGGTTGTTCCTTATTCATTTCATCATTCTGTACAGATTTATATCATTATCTAAAGATATCAAAAGATCCTTCAATTTCTTTTGACCTTGAAGCAGCTGGAAAGACATAGAGGGTAAATCATATTTTAGAACAGTATCTCCATATTTATGTCAACTACCATCAAGATCACTAGCACACCTGGCCCCATCTGGCTGAATTTTCCTAAAATAATGCAGAACATTAATCAACAAAACAATAACCTCTTTTCACCATTTATGGAAGAAATAAAAGCTTTGAATAAATCCTCATTTCTTAACAAAAACCTTCTGTAAACGTATCAAAAAAACTCCAATAAGTATAGAAACTTTTCAAGGAGTAATTGGAGTCATAAATCAAGCATCTTAAGAGGTATTCAGATAGAAGGAGTTCAACTAAACCTCATTTCCAACCTGGTGGGGAATTATTCCTAGCCTCAAAAAACATTAAGACAAAAATACCCACCAAGGAGCTCTCAGAAAGATTTCTGGGACCCTTTGAAGCTTTTAAGAAGGTTGGAAGCCATGCATATAGCCTCAAGTTGCCTCAACAATAAAGGTCAGTTCACCCTGTTTTTCATGTGTCATTTTTGGAACCTGTAAAGAAGTCAACTATTATCAATTTACATCAATTGACACCACCACCAGCTCTAGTGGAGAAGAAAGAAGAATTGGAAGTGGCTCAAGTTCTGGACTCAAAAATCAAAAGAGGTAAGTCATGGCATCTTGATTAGTTGAAATGATTCAGTGAAAACTCATAAACAGCTATATGCGAGAAATATTCAAACCTTAACAGCTCACCCAACTGTGTCAAGGATTTTCATTCATTGTATCCTGACAAGCCTGGCTCAAGTACCTCAAAAGTTTGATTTATGGTCCTTGGTGGGGATTGCATTTTTATTAAATTAAGTTCCTCTCCTGGTATGCACATTTTGGAGGGTATTCTTCCAAATTTGTTATAAGCATAACCTCGGCCACTTTGTGAGAAACTTCCAAATCCTTTGGAAAGGTTCAGAAAACCTTTCAACAATGGTACCCTCAGCTTGGACCATTCAAATGAAGATATGGAAAAACTCCTTGTTTTTTTTACATTTTTTATACCAATGATAATTCTTCAATTCATTATTTATATCAAGTGACCAATTATGGAAATCTCATTTTTATAGTTCTTGGAGGGGAGTGGAAGCTATCAAAGTAAGTTCAATCTCCTGGTATGCATCTCTAAAGGTCTCCACTTATTTTCAAAAAACAGCTTTGCCACTCCGTGAGAAACAAATGCTTGGTTCTATCTTTTAGGAAAATCATAACCAAAATATTTCATCTAACCTCAAGAAGGACATCCCTCAGAAAGCTCTTTTATTATCTTTTTGTTTCTTATTTTTTTTTATTTTACTTGTATAATTCCTTTTTTTATCTTATTCAAAGCAGAAGCATCTCCTCCCTAATCATGTATTGGGAGGTTCCATTTTCTTTCTTGTATCAATAAGCACTAGCTATAAAGGAAAAAACCAGAACAGAAAATCTCAACAAGCAGTTTCATTCTATACCCAAGTCATCAAGGAGCCTGTGGAGCTAATGGGCCAATCCACTCAAAAAAAGGGGAAGCTCCACCCAGGAAGTAAATCTCCAAAGGAATTCCCAAGGGATCGGACCAACAACTTCTCCAATGCACTCCAGGTATGCATCTAGAAGTACCCATCCATGGGCCAAAATTAACTTTTCTCAAACATCCACTTGGAGTCACCAAGATACAGGGAATTGGGTCACAAACTTCCCAAATTGACCCACAAAAGGGTGAGTATTGTCCTCCTCAACACCCCTCTAGACCATAGCCAATATTAGTCTAGAAGGGCCCAGAAAGCCTTTCAGGGGACCCACAAGCCCCCCATACAGGCCAAAAATTATGAAAAATGCCTATGGACCACAAGTACAGGCTGCAGGAAATGAATTAAGTTAAGGTACCAACTGGTCCAAATTTACTATTTTGGCCTCCAGACCACAAATTAAGGGAAGGGTTCAAGAGTCCCAGTACAAGAAGAAGGTAAACAGAAGCCTCAAGATCACTCAGAATGCCACATATGCCATTTTCATCAAGGACTAGGGGGTTTTCTCAGTTATGAAAGAGGAAATGGAAGGCTTGATGATCAGCTCTATCTATGACAAAAGGAGAAGCTGAAGGCCTTTCAGCAAACCCTTCCAAGGAATTATCAAATATTCCAAGATTTCCATGACTTCAATTTCAACAACTTCAGAATATTGATGCATATATCCATTTTGCACTTCTTTCAACCTCGTTTAAGTAGTGGTAATCATTTTTCATTATGAGCCACAAAAGTGTCAATTTATTTATTTTATTTTTAATTTCATTTTTGATGTCAGCCTGTTTGTGAGCCTTGAGGTATATTTTATATACCCAAATAGGCCACAATTATCTTAGAAATAAATTCTGAGCTATGAATAACCCATAAGTAATGCATATATTCACAATTCATCATTTTTAATTTCAGAAAGGATGAATAACTTTTCATTGAGTAAGTAAATTCATGGATTTAAGGCCAGATTTGGATTCTAAACAAAATTTCACCTAGGGTAGCTCCATAGAGTGAATAAGCTCAAATCAACTCTTTTAGGTGGTAATATGTAAAATACTTCAATACCACATCATCAATACCACATAAAAGATCCATGAAATTTTTTGGTTTTCTCCATTTCACCCAAAAATAATGGGAATGTGAGGAATCCCATGTTACATATACACTAAGAATAGTGTTATGCATCAATGCATAGCTATTCGAAAAATTCGATTTTCACTATTCGAAAAATTTGTCTTCATATTCAAATTTTTGAACTGCAAAATGAAAACCCAAAAATTCGAATAAAAAATTATGCAAAAAGGATCCATTTGAATTTTTCAACCTCAAAATCAAAATTCAAAACAAAAAGCTCGAATTTTGGTTGGAAAAAATCTTTGTGATTATAATCAATCAATTAAAAAAAGTGAAAAATGATATTTATGGCATCAACCACAGGATAACCATGCCATAAATGGTATTCAAAAAATATTTATGGCATCAACAATGGCACTTATCCTATTGCTGGCATAAATCATTCCATTTATGCCATTTATGCCATTTATGGAACCAACAATGCCATAAATTGGGCTTTTACCAACTGTTGTATTCTTTAGCTTAACTTCAACTAGAAGACAAACCTTATTTTTGTTACTTAATAATTGCATAATTTTGGCAATTTATGGCGAATCCACATAAGGGATTAAATGTTTTTGCCAAATTACTTACATGGGTTGACCAATAACCCAGATTAATATGAGTATTTAAAAATGATTTCAATTAATTCAAATGAATTTCAATAAATTGAAGGTAATTGAAATCAATTGAAGACAATAAAACTGAATAACCAGGCTTGAAATAATGGTTATTATGCAGAATCAAATGCGTAATGTGAAAGAGGTACAATTATTTGTACAGTGGGTGGTAACCTGTGTTATATTGCATAATCTATTAGCACAAGTAGGTGACCAATGGAGTGATTTATATGAGGATAATTACCCCCCCAAGCTCCAAAATATCACACAACAAGATGATGAAAATGGCCATTTGAATATGCATGAAATATTCAAGCCCTACACTTTAGATTGGTTCAGGAATAAATGAATAGATGAATTACAAGCGCTGACAATGTTTTAAGATTAATAAAACATGTTTATTTTCAAAGATAATTATTGGAAGACTAATATTTGTAATACATTTTCAATCCATATCTATGGAATGGTAAATGTTAAGACTGGAATTGAATCATAATTATCAAATGTGTAAATATATATAATCTAAAACATTTACAATTTTTTATTTTTACCTAATCTTTTGTTATCCTGTTCATTCCGCATGATTTGACCATTGACTTTTGTTTCAATTTCTTCAGAGCTGAGTTGTTTGAATTTTTGTCCTGTGAGAAATAATTTCTTGTTTATTTGAAAAGAACCAAAGTGTGTGATGGATTGGTGTTCAAGCAATTCTTTTTCTGGCTTGGTTGTTTGATGAAGAAGTTCAGACATTTTCCAGAGTATTTCAACAATGCCTTCTCTTTTGGAAAAATCAAAAATGAATTTGTGGTTGGGAAATGATAATCCATGCCCAGAGGGTGTGAAATCTGTAGGAATTGGAATGAAATTGTTTTTATTGATAAAAGAGAATATACCATATGTCCATGAATTGATATCCTTATCATCAGTATGTGGTTTATTGTGGAAGCCTTTGAAAGTAACTATAGCATTTGAATAAGTTTTGAAATTCGGTGATTTGTTGGAATGCCATTCAAGTTGGCTGAAGTCTGGCAAATTGGCTGCATTCATGATTTCTTGATTGTCTTTGAGTGCATTATGTGAAAAACCTTGAATTCGGGAGTGAATGAATTCATCAAATTCTTGAGGTGTTGACCATTGCTCATTATCTTCATCAATTGTTTTTTTAGTCAAGCCTGCTTTCCTTGCATAAACCCCGGCAGATTTACCAGAATCAGAACCCTGACAAAATCCTATTCCTTTCATAATGCCATCAAGCATATCAGAGTTAGTGGTGATATTTTGACGGTGTGGTATTCCATACCAGTTCTTCCAAGGTTCAAATCCACAATTTCAAAGCTGAAACTTTGATCAATAATAATAATAATATATATATATAAAGAAAATAAAGATAAAAAGTGAAAGATAAAATTAAAAAAAATTTTGCAAGAAAAAGGAAGATAATTATATTAAAATAACAAAAATAAGTATTTCACTGTAATCTACATCAAATTTTACCTATAGTCACATATTGCCTCAACCCCATAATGTCAATAATTTTCTAGATATCATGGATTAAAGAAGAGAAATGATACTATACACTCTATACTAGGTACAAGAATATGCTTAAAGATAATGCAGCTTGTCTAAATATTCAATATGAAAAAACATATGTAATATTACATAAGTGCTACCATTACTCTTACAACATCATGTGTTACATTTCTTGACATGAAAAAAACACTTACATATAAGCTAACATAGTGTTACATTACTCAATCCCCACTTAAACTCCCATAACCAAACATTACAGGTATTATTTACAAATTAAATTTTACATAGAGAAATACTGAACTGAATACAGATCAAGGCTGTGAAGAAGAAAAATAAGGTTAGTAGAGATAAGAATACAGTTCTAAAAAAATGGTGCAATCAACCAAACATATGGTGCAATATCTGTATCAAATGACACCATTCCAAATTTAACCACCAGCAAAAATGTCTCAAGGCTGTGAAGAGGAAAAATAAGCAAAAATGTCTCAAGGCTGTGCATAATAAGAATAGATTTTAGTTAAAATGAGATTATAATTCAAAAAGTATGGTGCAATCAACCAAACATATGGTGCAATATCCTGAACAAATGACACCATTCCAAATTTAACCACTAGCAAAAATGTCTCAAGGCTGTGCACTGACAATAATAAGGTTCAGAATGGTGCAATCAACCAAACATATGGTGCAATATCTTGATCAAATGACACTATTTTTAATTTACCCACCAGCAAAAATGTCTCAAGGTGGAATTTTTTCTAAGTCCCTTGTTTTTGGAAGGCTCTATGGAGGGCCCAAAAGGTATAAATAAAGGGCCCCTCTCCCTGTTTTTCCCCCCATGCTTCTGATTCAGACAATAATCTTGAGGATCAATCCATCCCTTCTCTAGTAGGATAATCTAGTATTTATATTGAAAAAGATCAGTAGCAAGGCTCAGTATCTTATAGTGTTATTTATGATTAATTAATGAAAGATATTTATAATATTAATGAAAGAGTTTAATATTATTTAAATAGTCTTACAATTATAGTAGTAGTGTTGAAGTAGTGTTGGAAGATATTATCAATAGTGATCTTATCTAATTTATCAATAACCCTTATTTATAGAAGGGATATCATCTTACCCTTATACCTTATATCATAAGCCCTTTAGGTATATTGGATTATATTTATATTGATCCTAATAGTATTATATTACTATTATATCATTTATATCTTACCCTTATATTAAACAGAACCACCCCTAAAGAATTATCTTACCCTTGAATTATTATAGCTATATTGATAGTATTATTAAATCACCTTTAAAAGTATTAGCTAGCTATCAAGATTATTATTAATATTAATAGTGATCTTAAACAATATTATTTAGAATATCTCAGGTATTGAAAGAAGGAATACTAGAAGAATTACTTAAAAAGAATTATAATCAATAACAAGAAAGTTAAGCAAACCTAAATTATTCAAAAAAAATATTAACTATTACCAGTATTATCATAGTGATCTTTTATTGACAGACTGATAGAGACTGCTGAAGAAAATTCTCTAATTGAAAAGCCACAAAACTAAATAATTGATTTGTGATCTCATCAAAAAGGGTATCTTTTTCAGTATATTTAGAGGGGCAGCTAATACACCTTAGCACCTATGGTTATTGGCTCATTCTGAAATTCAAAACAGACTCACCAATAATTTCCCCCTCAAGGTACTGCCTATTATTTATCCCACAACAAAAGGAGTTCCCACATCTGGTGTCCCAACAGTGGCTTTCAAATCTCAAGTATCATTAATAAGATCACATTATCAATCTTAAAAATTATAAAAAAATCAAAAATAATCAAAAATAATCAATCAAAAAAAAATAATTAAAAATTAAATCATTGTTTAGATCACACCTATAATGGAGGAATCATCATCCTCAAAGAAGGCTTTAACCTTGGAGGAGGAATTGGAAATAGAGCAGTCAAGAATTGAGGAATTAGGTCAGGAAGAAAGTGAAGAAGAGGATTTTTCTTATTTAGAAAATGATGAAGAATTTCAGAAGAAAAGGTTAGAATTACAGAAGGCTATGGAAAGAGCTGCAAGAAGACATGGAAAGAAGACAAAATCAAGTCAATTCTCACCTGAAACTACTGGGGATGCAACTATTGAAAGAATGCTCAGACCCCAGCAACCATCACCATCACCAACCCCAAAGACATTTGCAACATCCACACCAGGAACATTGCCAAGAGCTGCAAGATTTTCAAAAAGGGTACATATTACAACACCAACTCAGCAACCTGAAAGAGTTACAATACCCATAAGAAAGATTGTTAAAATAAAGGCAAAAGACTATAACCTCAACTTTGATGGAAGTGATGTTGAGGATTTTATCAAGAGATCTGAAAGGATAGCATCAATTGAAGGAGCCAATGAAAGGGATTTGGCCATGCAAATAGCATTCTGGAGTGAAGATAAGGATATCAGATATGAAATTGAAGGAATGCCAGGATATGAAATGGAGGATTGGGATCAATTGAAAAAGGAAATGATCAGTAAATGGGGAAAGGTGGAACCAGAAAGAAGACACAGGAAAGATTCATTAACAAGACTATTTAATCAAACTCAGCAGGAGGGAGGAGTCAAAAGTTTGTCCCAATACAGAAAGTTCATTGGGGAATATGACATAATTTCAAAATATCTGCTGAAGTATGGGTATATCAAAAAGGAAAATGATTATCATGAAGATGTCTTTGATTCCTTATCACCAGAAATTAGAAGTAGTGTTACTAAAGAAATGATCAAAGACAGGACCATGGTTCAAGCAAGAGATGGAGGATATATCTTACCTGAGATGGATATCCTCAGAAATTATATTGAGGCAGAATTGGAGGCAGCAGTAGTTATTAAAGGGAAATCACAATTATCAAAGTCAGATGAAATCAAAAACAAAAAGAAAACCAGATTTGAAGATGAAAGCTGGGAGGAGGTTATCAAGCAAATGAAAGATATTACAAGGAAAATAAAGAATCCACCAGCTCAAGAGGCTCATGTTAATGAAGCACCAAAAGAAGTAAACCCAATGAAGGATGTGTTGGACCAGCTGAAGGAACTATCAGAGGCTGTTAATCCACCAAAGAAGTTCTGGAAGGATAAACCAAATACACAAGTATCAGGCTTAGCACCAAATGCACAACCATTCAGACCAAGAAATACCCAGGCACCTTTACCTGCAAATTATCAACCTTATGTTCCAGCACAACTGTATCCAAGACCACCCTTAAAGTGCTATTACTGTTTTGAAAATGGTCATTCATTGACAAGATGCAGCTACCTGGCAGAAGATATGGAAAAAAGAATTGTTAGTAGGCAAGGATTAAATTTCCTTTACCCTAATTTCCAAAGAGTACCCTCAGAAGGAACCAAATCTCCAAAGGATTTAGTCAGGGAATTTGATAAGGAACAAAAAGAAATTTCAAACAAGATAATTGAAAAGGAAAAGCCTCTATCAAGACCAGAAGATCAAAAGATAGTTGAGCTGAAAAAGGAAGAAAAAGAAGTTTCAATTGCTCAAGTAGAAGACTGGGGTAATTGGGAACCACCAATAGTATCTTCACCCACTGAGACTTTGGAAACACATGCAACTCTCAGACAGA
This sequence comes from Austropuccinia psidii, assembly GCA_023105745.1. NCBI lineage: Eukaryota > Fungi > Basidiomycota > Pucciniomycetes > Pucciniales > Sphaerophragmiaceae > Austropuccinia > Austropuccinia psidii. The sequence goes on from JALGQZ010000002.1 coordinate 1,702,650, forward strand.
CAAAGCAAAGATTAGCTAAGCAAGAAAGCCAAAATAGAGAATATTCTCAAAGTAAAAAACCTATACTACCAGGAACCTATCATGAGGATGAGGCTGAAGAAGAGATGAAGATGATTGTTCCAACCAAATATAAAGATAAACATACTAAAAGAGATGAAAAATTTGAAGGAACTGAAAGTAAAGAAAAAGAGAATTTTGAGGAGGAAAGTGACAAGTTAAATAAAAGGATGGTTCACCACAAAACTGAAAAGAAAGAATTAGAGCCAAAATTAGCAATTGAAAATGTGATAAAGAAAATCCTGGAACAGAAAATTAACTTAACCTTGGAAGAAATATTATCAGTTTCCCCAACCTTCATTCACAGGCTTCAAGGGATTTCTCTTGAAGAAAAGGAAGCTATAAAATCAGTTAACACTTTGGACATTAAAGAAGATGTTATTTCTATAAAAATTAAAGACTTTGAAAAACCAAGACTTCATTATGCCTGTCCACTTGGGTTTATGCAAGTATTTGTTGGAAAAGAAGAATATCCAGTAATGGCACTGGTAGATACAGGATCAGAGCTCAACATAATCACTGAAGATGCAGCAATAAAAGCCTCTCTTCCAAACAGAAAGCTCAACATGAATTTAAGAGGAATTGGAGGACATACAACATCATTAATTGGATTGGCTGAATTCACACAAGTACTTTTGCCTTCTGGAGAAGAAAAAGAAATTCATTTCTTCATTGCCAAGGGAGCAGTACATACAGTCCTTGGAAGGCCCTTCTTGGCAGACAACAACATTAGATTGGACTTTTCACAGAAACAAGGTGAAATATTTAGCTACCAAGAAGCAGATGGTAGAAGATTATGTATGCCAATATGCAAACCCCATATGTTAGGATGGCAAACAGAACCACCAAGAGGAATGGAGCTTTGTTCAATGGGAAAAATAAAGGATTGGTTTAGCAAAGTAAAATTAAAAGAAGCTGAAGATAAATCTAAAGCAAAAATAAAAAGTATTTTCAAATCAACAAAAAACAAAGATTATCAAAAGATAAAGTCTATGGAATGTAATTTAGATGAAAGATTATCCATAATGGATAGGGGAATAGAGAGGGAACCTCAGGAGGAAGTGGAAGGAGACCAACAGGTAGAAACACAAGAGCCAGAACAGGGACCATCAACAGAAGCACTATCAAGCCAAATAAAATCAGAAGAACCAAAGTCATTAGCCTGGTATTTAGACAAGGCAATAAAAGAAAACAAGGAATGGGCTACATTTGATCCCAAAAAGTGGGAGGAATGGATTAACAGAAATATATCACCTTCAAGTGAATATGAAGATTATGTTAAAAATAAAAACCCTCAAGTAAACAACTTAAAACCATGCCCTGACTTCTGGAAAATTGATGATGAACCTGAAAACAACAAAAGTTATATATGGAAACAAGATGAAAAATCAAATTGGTATATGGAAGAAGTTAATGAAGCAGAGAAAAAGGAAAATAAAATTAGCTATAGACCAATTGACACCAATGGTATGTTATATCAGGTTATGGTTAATGGCTCAGAAATCATAGAAGGACCACCAATACATAGCAGAAAGAATCTGTTTGACATATTTTCCAAGCAAAAATACCCACAAGATATGGAAATTGAAATGAAGCCAGAAATGAACAGTGATCAATACTGTGAAGACTCATTGGAAGATCTTAGAAATAAAATTAATGACTGTTTCAAAGATAAAGAATTTATAAAGGAATACAATAAAGAGGAATATAATCAAACTGATGAATTCCAAATACATGAAATTTCTCAAGATCCTCCAAAGAAGAAAATAAAGCACTCCCATGCTTATGAAAATCTTTGGGAGACCTACAACAATCATGACTCTTTAAAAGAAATTAAACCAAGATTATCTTCACATTCAAATCCAGAAGCAAATTTGATAGAAGTTGAAGTCTCACCATTGCAAAAAGATCTCATGAACACTATTCTGTCATGTGATTTAAACCCAAGAAGCCCATGGAGAATTGATAAAGACAAGGAAATGGACTTGGATAAAGAAATTTTCTTGAAGTATTATGATGAAATGTCTTACTGGCAACTTCCAACACCTGAAGAAGAGCCAGATTTCATAATTCTTCCCTACATTGAATTCAAAGATATATACTTTGAGGGTCCATCAAGAATAAAAGGAGGAAAATGGTTGAAGAATCTTCCAGGATATGACCTGTCAAAATTAGACTTCATGGAACTGTTGAATGAGGAAGGAATTAAGGGTAATTTGGAAAACCAGTATTGGGAGGAAGTATTTTCCTTTGATGAACAAACAAGGAAGGCTCTTTATGATGGTAGAATTTGGCCACAAGAAGACTTCAATTTGCATAATATGGAGCTTCTTGGTGGAAATCTTTTCTGGGAAGAGTATGGATACCTCTTTATACACAAAGAAGAAGGATTCATCAGAAATTGGAAAGGTAATACCCTACAAGAAAGGAAGAAAGGAAGGAAAATACTGGGAGAAATAGCCAAGGATATATGTGTGAATAGAATTCTTCAACAAAAAGAAAAAGGGAAATTGGTTTCATGAATTGAATACATTTTTCTGGACATGTAAAAAAAAAGAAAAAAAAGAAAAAGAAAAAGAAAAAAAAAAAAGAAAAAAAAAAGAAAAAAAAAAAACTTAAAAAAAAAAAAAAACTCAAAAAAAAAAATATCAAAATTAAAATTAAAAAAGATATAAACTCAAAAAAAAAAAAAAAAAAAATTAAAAAAAAAAAAAATATATATGAATGATGATTTGGGTATGCAAGAGTTTTAGCTGTAAAAGTATTATAAGGCTATGTTTCAATTAAAAAAAATAGGGGGTGGGTGTCTGTTTCTTATTCCACCTCTAATGGTTTAAGTTTTTGGGATGAAATCCTTGGGAATTTCAATATCAATATCATTAATTTCAAGACCTTTTAAAAAAAACAGAAAAAAATTGATAAGATCATAATCTTTAAAAAAAATTAACAAACAGTCAAGATGCCAAAGCTTGGATGTTATGGGGATGAATTGTTGGAGGATGAAGAAATTTTGGATCAAAGGCAATTGAAGAAGCAATATGAAGAATTCATTTTTGAGTATGAAGATGAATTTCAAGAATGTCAGTCATCAAGTCACCAATCAAGAGAAGAAAAGGAAAAATTGGAAGAAATAAGGTTGTTATTGGAGGAACTTAGAGTTTTGAATGAAAAATTAGCTTATTATAGAAATTACTTACCATCAATGAGTAAAGTACAGCTGAAGCCAATTCTGAAGACCTCCAGCTTACATAGTTCCAAAACAAAGAAGAGAAGAAAATCAGTAAGATTCAATTTAAATAATTAAGTCCAATATTTTTGGCAGTGACTTCCTGCCTTATAAAAGAGGAACCAAATATTTCTTACCTTATTACTTAAAACTTCAATTGATTCATGTTTTTGGCAGTGACTTCCTGCGTTATCAAAGAGGATTAATTCTTTAAGAAATATTTTGCTTAGATTATGTATTTCATTCACCTTTACAAAGAAGCTATTATAATTATTCATATTTTTTTTAACATCAAGAAACCATTAGCAATTTTTTTTATTATATTTTATATTTTATAATAATCATGTCTGCAACTAATGAAGCAGACAATACCATCTGGATCTATTGGCCACACTCAGAAACAAATGAAGAAAGCCAAGACCTCTGGATTAATCATCATTTTCAAGGACTTAACAATGAAGACCAAAGATGGGGCTTACCAATTATTGAATCCTTCAAGATACCAATTATTCAAACTATCCCCTTTATTGAATTTGAAGATTTATTTGGAAATGAAGATATTACTCAAGAAACCCCTGCAGAAGCCTATTTAAGCCAGCTTCCTGGATCAAACCTTTCAAAACTAGAATTCATGGATATGCTTAATTATGATGGAATTAAAGGAAATATCAATAATGACTATTGGAATGAAATTTTTTATATGGATTCAGATATAAGGAGTAGTCTTTACTGGGGAACAACACAAGCTCAAAGATGGTTTTGTCTTGAAGAATATCAAATTGAGGGTAAAATTATTAAATGGAGAGGGGATTGTTATATTATTGAAAAAGAGTTGGATTTTGATTTAGAGGATAAAGTCTTACAGTTAATAATTATAATTAAGAATCACAAGTTTTGTTTGAAGGAAGAAGAATGGAATAAGTTATGGAAAGAAATTGTCAGCAGCAAGATTGAAATGAAAATGAAGAAGAATCAAGATTATCATAAGGAAATTATTCTGCAGAAAATTCAAGGCCCAGCATGGCCTTAAACTGCAATTCAACTAGTTAGTTACTGTTTTTCTTACTGTATTTTAAGTCAGTTCATCAAAGAAGAATATATCAACAAATGCAAGGACCAATGATACATGATGGCCCAGCATGGCCTTAAACTGCAAATTTGATTTCTGTATTTTCTGTAATAGTATCAAAAAAAAAAACATAAAAATATATATATATATGAAAAATCTATTAATAATCAATAAATCAATGAAGAAAAAAAATCTATATATAACTAATAAAACAATAAAAAATTAATAATTGATATGGAGATCAGAAGTGATAGTTGTGGTAAAGATCTTTCAATTAGTATTAAAAAAAAAAAAAAAAAAAAAAAGGGAGCTGGTTATAAAATTCATCTAGGAAGAATGTTTTAGTTTTTTTTATTCTGTAATAGTATCAGTAGTTTTTCATACTTAAAAAAATAGGGGTGGTTAACTATGTCTTATACCACCCAAAGCACAAGTGGCTATAAGTTTTGGGGAAAGTGGGACTTTAACAATGAAGCATCAGTTTATAAATTTAATCAATCAAAATCAATTGAATTAATTGTCTTGAAAGAATTCACCTATTAGATTATAATTTATTCAAGCTTATTTTCAATTAATAAATTACTCAGATATTTCTTGAATTCTCAATTTCATTAATAATTAACTTTCATCAGGTAAAAAATTCCTCATCATTGCACTTCTTCCAAAGAAGATTGTTGTTTTTTTTAAGAAAAAAATCAAGTTATAATTTCAAATAATCATTTCAAAATATAATTCAACAAAATAATCTGAAAACAGAGAAGATTTAATCAGTATTATGTTGAAATTTAAAATAAATAAAAGAATAAGTTTTATGAACTTACTAATACAAGAAGATATGTTGAATAAAAAATACTTGAAGATTTTTTCACTACAAGAAGACTAGAAATTTTAGAAGGAAGAAAAAAACCCATCAGTTGTGTGCAGTATCAATCCTCAAAGAGAAATTATAAAGAAACTTATCTTAACATTCTAGAACTGAATCAATCAGGAATCCAAAATGGAGATTATTGAGCTGAACTACTCAATACACATACATGCTACACACATACACACAGCATGCATACACACATAGCACATACAAAGAATCCAACTCACAAGGAGGGGTGACCAGATTTTTAAATTAATTTTTCCCTTTTTTCAATTTTTAATTTTTTCAATTTTTTTTTAATTTTTTTAATTTTTTTTTTTTTTTTTTTTTTTAAAAAAAAAAAATTAATAAAAAAAACTGGCCACCCCCCCTTGCTTTAAAAAGAAGCAAAAATAAACAAAAAGAAAACCAATTCATGAGGAAGGAGGAATAAATATAGCACATCAATATAAAGCTATATTGAATAAGATAATATTATAATAATATAAGTATCATAATATTATAATATTGAAAATAAAATAATATTAAAATAAGAATAATATCATAATACTATAATATTCTAAGGGATGATATATAATCCCAATAACATATTATATTTAAGAAACAGCTATTGTTTTAATTTAGTAACATTATTATTTGATAAAAAAAATAATTTTATATGGATATCCTTAAGTGATTTTGTGAAGATAATATAATTTTAAATTCAATAAAAAAAACAGCTATATTAAAAGGGATATGTCCCTGAATGATGAATAAATATAAATAATATTATTGATTAAAGACTATAGTGTTCAGAATAATATTTTCACCTTGAATATATATCTTGATAGATATTATCAAGGTTATTCAAAAAAAATAAATATACAGAGGCAACTGGCCAGGTTGACCCTGCATAATTTATTTTTTAACCTCACTTGGTTCAAAGCATAAAAAAAAAAATTTTTAGAATATTTTTCTCTAAATATATAAATAAAAAACTACTTTGAAAAAAATAAGTATGAAAAGCATGGGGGAGTAGCTTGAAAATGTAGCTGCTTTTATATTGAAGAGAAGAACTTTTTTCTCACCCACAACTTGAACATCATAACACTAGAAATAAAATAAACTTGTTGGTTCTTTGCAAGTTTTTTAGTTTAATTTATATTTTTAGTTTATCTTTATTTAATTTCTTCTAAACAAATATAAATATATATAAATATAAATAAAGATATATAAATATAAATAAAGATATATAAATATAAATATATATAAATAAAGATATATAAATATAAATATAAATAAATATATATAAATATAAACAAATACAGATAAATATAAGTAAATGTATGCAAATATGAATATAAATTAATATAAATTAATATAAATATATATAAAGAAGTATAAATAAACTTAACTGAATATAAATAAACTTAAATGAATATAAATAAATATAAATTCATATAAATAAATACAAATATATATAAATTTTTATAAATAAATAAATACACATATAAATATAAATTAATATAAATACATATAAATAAAGATAAATATATATAAATAAATATATACAAATTAAATATAAATAAATATAAATAAATATAGATAAATATAAATAAATATAAATTAATATATATAGATACAAATAAATATATATAAATATAAATAAATATATATAAATACAAATAAATATAAATAAATGTAAATTTATATAAATAAATATTAATACACATAAATAAATATGAATAAAATTTCAATTAAATAAATAAATATAAATATAAATACATATAAATAAATATATATAAATACAAATATAATTAAATATAATTAAGTACAGTACAAATAAATACAAGCTAAATATAAAAAATACATATAAGAACATATACAATTATAAATATAAATAAATAAATATAAATATAAATAAATCTAAATCTAAATATATATAAATATATATAAACATGAATAAATATATAAAATTAAATAAAAATTAAATCAAATAAATAAATAAATGAAAACAAATAAAAAACAACCATCAATAAATTGAAATACAACTATTAAACAATCAAAAAAAAAAAGAAACAGTAACGATAAAAATAAAAAAAATAAAAACTAATTATATAATAAAATGAAAACAAATTTTACTTACAAGTAGTTTGTTTTTTTAAAAAACAATAAAATTAAATAAAATAATAATAAAAAAAAAACAAGATCGCTCAAGCGATCAAATATAAAACAAATTAATAAAAAAAGAGACTAGAAGTGATTAGAAAAGAAACAGAGTACAGGGCATTACTGTACTGTACTAAAAATAAAAAAAAAATAATAAAAAAATAAAAATAAAAAAAAGAGACGCGACTCAAAATAGAAATTAGTAATGTATTTTTCTTTTTTAAAAAAAAAAAAAAAAAAAAGACAAAAACGCGATAAAATGAATAGTAATAAATAAAAAAAAAGAACAACTATGTTCATGATTAAAAAGAAGAGAGTACAGTGTATTACTGTACTGTACAGTTATTCACTGGTACTTTAACAAAAAAAAAACCATCATCGTATAAAAAAATAATAGATGCGATTAAAAAAAACAAAACAAAACAAAGAGACTACAGTACAGTACCTACTATACAGAAGCAAAAAATAATAATAAAAAAAAAAATCACAATATAAAATAAATTACATTACATTAAATTACTGTAATGTACTGTACTGTAATGTAAAGCTCCTCCAATGTAAAATTTACAGTAATGTACTTTAAAGTAGCTTTACTGTAATGTAGTAATTAAAAAAAAAAAAGAGAAATATCGCTACTGCGATCAAATAAAAAAAAAAGAATTAATATGATAAAAAGACTGAAAATGAAAAATCCAAAAAAAAAAAAAAAGAAATAAATTGTAATTTTAAGTTTTTAAAGAATGGTAACAATAAAAAAATGGACTTTTTGATAAACAGTACAAAGTTACAATGATGCACTGTACTGTACTGAAATTTATACTACATACAAAACAAATAAGTAAAAAAAATAAATAATAAAATAATTAATAAAATAAATAATAAAAAAATAGAAACTGTGATAATTCACAGATAATATAAGTGCATTAATAAAAAAAAAATTATCTTATCTTTAAAAAAAAAAAAAATTATTATCATTCATTATTACTAAAAAAACAAAACAAACAATAAGTGATATTAAATTGAATAAGATAGAATATATATATATGATCACATAGCTTGAATTGATAGGAGTATACTAATAGGATAATCAATGAAAGATAGTTAGAATTTAAAATTAAATCCTTCTCTTGTATTTTTGTTAAAAAAAAGAGAAGAAGATTATTTAAAAGCAATCAAAAAGTAATAGTTATAAGAAAATAATAATAATAAAAACAACTAAAGTATAAAAAAAATCAAGTTATTATAGTCAAAGCTCAAAGTTGATAATTTTCCAGTTAGTATTATACAATCAGGTATTTGAATAATAATAATAATAATAAAATGTGGTTATAAATATTATAAAATAATACATATAAGAATATATAAATATTTGTTTAATATGAAGATCAATATCATGAAGAAAATTGAAGAAGCAAGTATATTTAGAAAGAAAAAAATAATGATAGTAATTAATTTATCCAGGTCCTCTATGACCTTAAACTGGACTTATTTCATATATTGAATTATCATTAATCAATCTATTATATTTTTTAAGATTTATTTAGTGACCAGCTTGATAAATATCTCAATATATATATTCACACTGAGTTTAATAGATGACTTCTCAATTGATTGAATACTTATCATTATTTATCTTCCATATTAGTTATGTTTAAAAAAGGTCCACCATGACCTAAAACTGGATTATTTAGTAGAACTATAAGATATGTTTTTTTCCCTTATAGGTCCACCATGACCTAAAACTGGTAAATTACTCATCTAATTATTATTCATTTCAATGAATACATTATTGGGTTCATAATAATGTAATACTTTGCTAATATATTAATTGATTTATATATCATAACTTTTGATTATTTAGTAGACTTATAAGATATTTTCTATTGGTCCTCTATGACCTAAAACTGGAAATTTTCTTTTGTTATTAATTTATCATTAGCAAAATACATTTATTACTATATCATTCTAAATAGAATTATTCTATATCAGAACCAATTAAATGATCTTATCATTATTGCTATATTTCATATCAAATAGCTTTAGATTCAAAGAGGAACCTTCAAGTCAATGAGGGTCCTCTATGACCTTGAACTGGATTCTTATTTCAAAATTTATTAATTAATTGCACTTATAAATTTCTATTATTGTTTCTTCAATAATATTATGAGAATTACTATTTGAAATATTATATATAGGTATTCAATTCATACTCACATTATATTTATGCCTTCTCAGAGTAAAAATATTGATATGAATCAGTATAAGTCCTCCATGACTTTAAACTGGAAATTTTTTTATTTCATAATATTATATATTAGCCATATGGAGTATATAGCAAAAAAAATTAAAGAGTATTGGGATACTCATTTTAAATATCTATTTTAAATTCAAAATATCTTGATAATTAATTTAATATTTGATTATTTATTTCAAACTTCATTAAAAAAAAGAAGAATAAAGTCCTCTATGACCATAAACTGGAATTTCTTTTTATTATTATTTTTCACTCAATAAACATTCAAAGTCCACAAATACTATAAACTGAAACTTTTGAATTTATCATTTTTAATTACATGAATGTTTAATTATATCAGTCCACCATGACTTTGAACTGGAAATATTAAAATCTTAATACTACAAAAGGTCATATATGAAAAATCAAAAAAAAAAATAAATATAAATATTTATATACACAAAAACAAAAGGAGAAATCATAACAACTATCAATACCTTATAAATTATAAATATGATGTTTATTATTAATATTATTGTTAAGAAAATCGCATTCAGAAAAGAAAGGCTTTAATGGTCTTCCTGCTCTAGGTGGCACTTGGACAACTGGTCTATATGTACATAAAAAATACATATACACTGAGCAGCCAAGGTCAGACCTGGTCTGATGAGGGGAAATATCTCTGAGTTGATTAGAGTTATAGCCTTGTAGACTGCCACTATATAGTGTCAGGCCACCACAAAAAATTAAAACCCTCTTCTTAGTATGAATAAGACTCAAAATAATAATAATAATTAAGCTGAAAATTCAAAATTTGGCAAGAAGATATTACAAGAATCAAAGACAAAATACAAATAAAGTAGAAAAACCAACTACAGAAATTTAAATGGAGAGGGAGTCTTATCCCAAACCTGAAGATTGATATTACAGATAGAAAGAAGAAAGAAGAAAGAAAAAAAAGATCTCTTAATAGTAACTTGAAAGCTCAATCATGACATGATGAATTTTTTGGAAGATGATAAATATAGACTGGTTTTATTTTAAGCTCATGATCAAAAACATCCTGAAGGCATATTCAACACTAAGATTATGAGAATTTCTTTCAATATATAAAATTGGCAATTTAATGAATCCATGAAGGGAGTAGTGGAATGTTAAGTCCTTGTATGACTTAAAACTACAGGGGTGGCACACCTGAGGGCTTATAATCTATTTCTTTATTTTAGTCCATGAAAGGAGTAGTGGTATTAAAGAAATAATGTGAAGAAAGAAGAGGTCAGATTTGAAATGGTTCAAATAAAATCCTCAAATATATGTGATAAATTGGCCAAAGAATAAAATATTAAAGAAAGAAGGACAAAAATTTAGAATTTAAATATGCAAGGAGATTGGTAATGACTGAAAAGAAGAAAGAAATATCTATCAACCCAGACATTTTATGAATTATTAAGCCTCAAGGTAGCTCAAGTTGATATTAGTATAAGGAATTTTTCAGCTTAAAGAAAAAAAAAAAAAACTGCCCTTGGATCAAGTCAAATTGAAGACCAGGAGGTCCTCAGCATGACATGAAACTGCTCCCTTGTGAAGAAATGGACAAGGGGTCTTATTGTCCTTGTATGACATAAAAAGGCAGGATTTTGTATACCTAATATACAGGGTCTGCACACCTGAGTTTTAGGGTCCTGTATGACCTTAAAACTGCAACCTCAAATATATGGACAGAAAAAGATAAAAGAAGTGAAGATTTATTTAATTTAAGAAATTATTAAAATAAGGAGAAGAAATAAAGAAAATAGAAGAATTGATATTATATTGATTTCAACTTAACCAGTTTTAAAAAGAAAAAAATATATAAAAAAATAGAAATATCAAAGAGAAAAACAGAATCATTTCAGTGATATTACAAAATGGATTACCAAAATAGTGCAGCAAAATACAAATCAGTACTCAAGAAGGTTTTCAGCAAGTCAAATAAAAAAGTTCTATCCAAGAGGAAAAGAATTGGACTCAGAGGAAGAAGAGGAAGAAGGAGAAGAGGAAGTTGAAAATGAATCTCAATTTGAAGATGAAGAGGACTTTGATGAATAAAAATCCTTTTATTCAAAAAAAGGGGGAAATGTTTGATTGTTTTTTTTAAAAAAAAATAAGTGGATTATCACCTTGAATGCTGGGGACAGCATTAAATGGAGAGGGGGATGTGGTATTCCATACCAGTTCTTCCAAGGTTCAAATCCACAATTTCAAAGCTGAAACTTTGATCAATAATAATAATAATATATATATATATAAAGAAAATAAAGATAAAAAGTGAAAGATAAAATTAAAAAAAATTTTGCAAGAAAAAGGAAGATAATTATATTAAAATAACAAAAATAAGTATTTCACTGTAATCTACATCAAATTTTACCTATAGTCACATATTGCCTCAACCCCATAATGTCAATAATTTTCTAGATATCATGGCTTAAAGAAGAGAAATGATACTATACACTCTATACTAGGTACAAGAATATGCTTAAAGATAATGCAGCTTGTCTAAATATTCAATATGAAAAAACATATGTAATATTACATAAGTGCTACCATTACTCTTACAACATCATGTGTTACATTTATTGACATAAAAAAAACACTTACATATAAGCTAACATAGTGTTACATTACTCAATCCCCACTTAAACTCCCATAACCAAACATTACAGGTATTATTTACAAATTAAATTTTACATAGAGAAATACTGAACTGAATACAGATCAAGGCTGTGAAGAAGAAAAATAAGGTTAGTAGAGATAAGAATACAGTTCTAAAAAAATGGTGCAATCAACCAAACATATGGTGCAATATCTGTATCAAATGACACCATTCCAAATTTAACCACCAGAAAAAATGTCTCAAGGCTGTGAAGAGGAAAAATAAGCAAAAATGTCTCAAGGCTGTGCATAATAAGAATAGAGTTTAGTTAAAATGAGATTATAATTCAAAAAGTATGGTGCAATCAACCAAACATATGGTGCAATATCCTGAACAAATGACACCATTCCAAATTTAACCACTAGCAAAAATGTCTCAAGGCTGTGCACTGACAATAATAAGGTTCAGAATGGTGCAATCAACCAAACATATGGTGCAATATCTTGATCAAATGACACCATTTTTAATTTACCCACCAGCAAAAATGTCTCAAGGTGGAATTTTTTCTAAGTCCCTTGTTTTTGGAAGGCTCTATGGAGGGCCCAAAAGGTATAAATAAAGGGCCTCTCTCCCTGTTTTTCCCCCCATGCTTCTGATTCAGACAATAATCTTGAGGATCAATCCATCCCTTCTCTAGTAGGATAATCTAGTATTTATATTGAAAAAGATCAGTAGCAAGGCTCAGTATCTTATAGTGTTATTTATGATTAATTAATGAAAGATATTTATAATATTAATGAAAGAGTTTAATATTATTTAAATAGTCTTACAATTATAGTAGTAGTGTTGAAGTAGTGTTGGAAGATATTATCAATAGTGATCTTATCTAATTTATCAATAACCCTTATTTATAGAAGGGATATCATCTTACCCTTATACCTTATATCATAAGCCCTTTAGGTATATTGGATTATATTTATATTGATCCTAATAGTATTATATTACTATTATATCATTTATATCTTACCCTTATATTAAACAGAACCACCCCTAAAGAATTATCTTACCCTTGAATTATTATAGCTATATTGATAGTATTATTGAATAACCTTTAAAAGTATTAGCTAGCTATCAAGATTATTATTAATATTCATAGTGATCTTAAACAATATTATTTAGAATATCTCAGGTATTGAAAGAAGGAATACTAGAAGAATTACTTAAAAAGAATTATAATCAATAACAAGAAAGTTAAGCAAACCTAAATTATTCAAAAAAAATATTAACTATTACCAGTATTATCATAGTGATCTTTCATTGACAGACTGATAGAGACTGCTGAAGAAAATTCTCTAATTGAAAAGCCACAAAACTAAATAATTGATTTGTGATCTCATCAAAAAGGGTATCTTTTTCAGTATATTTAGAGGGGCAGCTAATACACCTTAGCACCCATGGTTATTGGCTCATTCTGAAATTCAAAACAGACTCACCAATAATTTCCCCCTCAAGGTACTGCCTATTATTTATCCCACAACAAAAGGAGTTCCCACAACGGTTCTTTGCAAGCTTATTTAATGTTATGATCAATTTTTTGAAGTTTATGGAAGACTGGTGTTGGACTGATGAATGGGTGAATTTGATACATGAAAATAGGTAAATAAGGCTTGTTATGTCTATTGATAAGTACATAGGGTCTGGGCAGAAGTTTGTGTGGAGGAAGCTTTAACCAGGAGGCATTCTCATTGTTCTTCTTGTCTAGTGTAATTATGGAGAAGTTGGGATTGTAAAGGCCAAGCTGGCCTGCTGTTTGGTTCATACAAGAAAGCATTCTTCTTTGTTGTCTGGTATTTGAGTGATTATGATTAAGAGAATTCTCTTCTGCTATATCATTCTGATTGTGAGGTTGTCCCAACAGGCTTCACATAATGAGTAATTAAGCAGAGTTTGGGCACATTCAGCTCATTGACAATCATCTGGTCATTTGGTTGAGTCCCAACAGTCAAATGATCAGATGATTGATGAGAAATGGCTAAAGAAAGGGGGAGTTGGTTGTTTGAAGGTGATGTCATTATTGCAGATATAATATATTCCAAAATTTTAATTCCTCCCCTAAATTTCAAAAAAAAAAAATTATTAGTGGTATATGTTGTTGCAGCAGTGGAGGAGGAGGTGGTGTGGCGTCAGTAATAACAGTTGGGGGGAGGTGGCCGGTAGGCGGTAGTGGTAGTGGTGGCCAATCCGCAGTGAGGGTAGTGGGTGGTGGTAGTGGCCAGTCAGCCGTGGTGGTGATGGTGGTCAATCGGCGGTGGGAATGGTGGATGGGTGGAGGGGGAGGCGGTAGTGGTGGAGGTGGTGGGACAGTAAGTAGTCAGTACCATAATGACTACTGCGTAAATACAACAAAAGAAAGGGCTTACCGTTGCTATTAAAAAAAAGCCCCCCAACACGTTTTTTTTTCAAAAGTACTATCTGTGCAGAATGAAAGAACATCAGTGCAAGAAAGTTAAGATCAGTTGCAGTGTATGCACCTACAGCTTCCAAAAAAAAGAAATTTGAAATGAATTGATCAATCTAAACTTGAGGAACTGTTTTAAAAAGAAAGACTGTTGAAAAAAATTACCCAAATGAAGAATTTAGTAATCTTATACAAAAGACATGTGGTGAATTTTTAATCAAGGGGTAATTATAATTAATTAAAATTAACTATAATTAATAATTAATCAATTATTAATTAAAATTAATTATAATTAATTAAAACTAATAATAATTATTATTAATTATAATTAATTATAATGAATTTTAATTAATTTTATTCAATTATCATTAAATTTCATTGATTATAATTGATTTTAATTATAATTAATTTAATGAAAATTAATTATAACTAAGTTTAATTAATTATCATTAATTTATAATGAAAATTAATTCAAATTAATTATAATTAATTTAATGATAATTAATTAAAATTAACTATAATTAATTTAATGATAATTAATTAAAATTAATTAAGATTAATTAAAATTAATTATTTTTAATTATAATTAATGATAATTAATTAAAATTAATTAAAATTAATTATAATTAATAATAATTAAATAAAATTAATTATTATTAATTATATAATTAATGAAAATTAAACAAAATTAATTATAAAATGAAAATTAATGATAATTAATGAAAATATAATTCATTTTAATTAATTATCATTAAATTTCATTAGCTATAATTAATTTTAATTCATTATCAGTAATTTTAATTAATTTTCATTAATTATATTATAATTAATTCTGATTTTATAATTAATTTTATTTGATTTTTATTAATTATAATTAATTTTAATTAACTATTATTAATTATAATTAATTTTAATTAATTTTAATTAAATATTATTAATTATAATTAATTTTAATTAATTATCATTAATTGCAAATATTTATAGTTAATTTTAATTAATTTTCATTATTTTTCATTAATTATAAATAATAATTGAAATATAATTAACAAGAATTAATGAAAATTAATTATAATTAATGACCATTAATGATAATGAATTGAAATTAATTATAATGAATGACAATTAATTACATTCATTACTTTTATGATCTTTTATTTGATTTTCATTCATTTGTTTTGCATTTTTGCTTTATTTATATAAATTAATAAGTAATCAAACAATAAATAATAAATAATGAGTGAATCATTATGAAATTAATCAAGTCTGATAGTGATTTGTTAAATTTCATGCAAATTTATGCATAATGAATATGTTTCCACATTAAATACATCCTAACCCTAATTATTTTATATGGCTTGGGCATGTTGAATTTGTTTTTGATCCACTCTCTTCAAATTAATATTCATTTTACCTAATACATCTTTATCTAATTCTTAATATGAGTCAAATAAGCTCCCTAATAAATCCCAATGAATCAGCCAGTCAAATTTCACGGTCTTGCACAAAAAATCACTCTTCAAACTCCAAAGTAAACCAAAGTCAGATTGCACAATGTTCTTTTTCCCAAGCAAAGAATGGATACCAGTTATGCCTAGTCAATGGATGCTCAAAGAAAATTAAGCGACATGAAGGAACCAAGCAAAACCTGGTATCTCATTTGAAAGCATTTCATAAGGAACTATGGGCTGAAGCAATTGCCAAAAAGAACACTGAAGGACCAAGTAACTTATCAAACTCACATGGAAGCAGCATAATAAAAAGTATGAATGTCCACTTACAGAATAATTTCACTGATAATCTTGTCAGCTTCATAATTCAAGATCAACAATCATATGCATTAGTTAAATCAAAATCATTTCAAAAGCTTATTCACACCCTCAACAAGGACATTAACTTAATTTCTGAAACCACAATTTCCAAACAGATCAAGCAAAAGTTTCCGAATGATAAAGAACATATATTTGCCTTTATCAATTCACAAGCACCACGGTTCTCATTTTCTACTGACATTTGGTCTGGTCCAGGTGGAATGTCATATATTACTCTCACAGCTCATTACATATCATCTGATTGGAAACCATTCACTGCAACTGTTGGATTTTCCAAGTTCACAGAAGCTCATACTGGTAAAAACATATACACAAAAATTGTGGATATGCTTAATGATTTCTTTATTGAACACTCTCAAAAGCCAAGGGGATCAAAGTGTGATGCAATTTAAATAGATACCTCAAGTGATTCATCTTCAGAAACTGAAAGCGATTTGTCCAATTTGTTAAATGATTCTTATAGTTTGGATATCTCATCCATTGGTAATTGAATCAAGGCCATAACATTGGATAATGCTTCCTCAAATACAACATTTATGGACCTTTCTGTTAAGAATAATTTTCTGAAAGGTTTTGACTCACACATTTGATGTTTTGCACATATTCTTAATTTAGCTTCAAAGGATTCTTTAAAGGAGCTTGATGGATCAATTGATAAGGTTAAGAAGGTGGTTCACTTAATATGTCAATCAAACACCTCATGGGAACACTTCAAAAGCATTTGTGAAAAAAATAAAGAGCCACCAAACCGGCCAATGTCTGACAATTCCACCAGATGGAACTCAACATATTCAATGCTTTGTTCAGAATTAAAGCAGAAGAGCTCTTTTGATGATTTTATTTATGAGTACAATAAGTCTCAAACATCAAAGCAAAAAACAAATCACTTTAAAAGTTCAAGCCAAAAAACATTTAGCAGCAAGAAACAGAAAACGATTTCCCAGGCAATAGAAAAAGCAGACATTCATCATGATATATGCATTGTACGTCTGCCTAGTTGATTATTTTTTTGCATAATAAATCTCACTTCATTCCTTTCTAACTATTCAGGATGTAATTTTGGAAGAGGACTGGACATTTTTTCAACAAATATCAGAATTTCTAAAGGCCTTTGCCACTGCAACCGATGAAGTTCAAGGTGATTCTTATCCCTCACTTGGGTTAGTAATGCCTTGGTACCAACTACTCCTTGAAACATGTCAAAAAACAAGAAATGAAGTCTAAAGGGAATCCCAACTTTACAATGCAGCTGATCAAGCATATTCAAAGCTTGAAAGTTATTACAATATTAGATCAAATTCCTGTGCTATGTGCTTGATTCTTGACCCATGCTTCAATCTTACATGGTTTACTCAGCATGATTTGTTGCAAGAAGATTGAAGAAAAAGTGATACCAATCCAATAATATATAAGGACGAAGCACTCAAACATCTCAAAGAAGTATATGCTGAATATTCTTCTGAATACACAATCAACTTTCCACAAGAACCTCAGGTTTCTGAAACAGTTCCAACTAATCTGAAGCAATTGCATCCTTTTGAAGAAAGAATGTCCCACCAAAATATAAAACTAATGAAATTCTTGAATATTTACAAACTGATTCACCACATTATTCAATATGTATTCTTGAATGGTGGAAGAGCCACAAAAATAGGTTTCCGATATTATCCAAAATTTCAAGAGACTACCTTGGAATACCTGCAACCTCAGCACCTAGTGAGAATGTATTTTCAGAAGCTGGAAAATTGATTACTAAAAAATGCACATCACTTTCCTGTGATTCTGTGGAAGCAAATATGTGTTTACGTTCTTGGTTAAATAATGGAATTTATGAAAGTATGTATGCTTGGTATGATAATCTTCAATAATTCCATTTATTATTTTTACTCGTTAAATGAATCTCTCTTGAAATTAAAAAACTTAATAAATCCCAGAATTATGCAAATTAAAATATTTTTTCTTATTATTATAGTGATTTTAGATTCAATCTATTAATCAGAACGTTATTATTTAGCAATTGCTCTAATTAAAATTCAAGTGATATAAGTGTTTTCTGACCAAAAATCACAATTCTATATTTGAAATAAATAATAATTCCTGTTTGAATTCTATTTTTGAAGTAAAAAATCCTTTCTGTTTGAATTAGATTTTTGAAATAAGTGATCCTTTCTGTTCGAATTCTATTTTTGTAATAAATAATCATCATCATTTTTAAAAAATCCATTCAATATTAAGAATCAAAAACAAGAAGCCTATATTCTTTTGAAACTTCTTGGGTTGAATGATTGTTAAAATGCCATAAATCACATGAATTTCATGAAAAATGCCATAAAAATGGTATGAATAGCATCAGAAATTCCATAAGTAACATGAATAGCCTCAACAATTTCATAAGTAATATTAATGGTATCATCAATAATATAAATGAAATTAATGGAATAAAAAATGCATACATAAAATTAATGGCTTGAAGGGAATTAAAAATACCATAAGCTGTGTTATGGAATAAGAATTCCATTTATTTCATAAACAAGGAGCCCATAGTGGTTTTTTATGTGTATTTAATAATTTATGGCAAAAACACTTGAGGGCCAATGGGTTTTTATGGTTTTACCAAAGGCGCAAAAGGGTTAATTATATATAAATGAAGGTGTCCATGAAAATTCAAAATTCACTTCCAAATATTCAAATATTTGAACATTCGATTTTGAATATTCAAAGGTAGGTGAAATTCGATTCTGAATATTTGGTCATGACAGAAATTCAATATTGAATATTCGATGACCCTTAAAATTTGACAAATTTTCGAAAAGCTATGCATTGTTATGCATGTTTTGAGCACTTAATATTATGGTATTCTTAAATTCAATTCTGGTACATCCATGGTGGATATCAGTCTTGAAGCCTGAATCTCTATTTTTCATGTGAAAATAGCTAGAGGGGACAAAAGACATCAAAGAGAGCCAGGGTACCCAACTTCTGAGGCCTTTGAGGCGTGGACAGCTCTAAAGCTTGGATCCATGGCTGACATTGGCCCAATTAGTAAACCAAAATCTTTTGGGAATATGGTTAGCATGTCACAACCTCAGTAAATCATAAGAAAATAGCAAATAACCTGCTATTTTGATGTGCCAAGGAGGTAAAGAGCAACTCAGACTCCTGTAACCATGTCAATTCTTAATGACTTTCCATTGATAAGCCCCAAAAAAGTAATTAAAACACTTTTTGGACTAGTATCCATTGATTTACCTCATAGTAACCAGCCATATACTACTATTTGCAATTCTACATAGAAATCAGGTAAAAACTTCAAAAATTCATTAAAAATAAAATTCTTAATGAATCTTTCTAAAGATTTCAGGACCAATTGAGAGCTGTATAATTCATATAGAAACAAAAAAAGAATTATAATTTTATATGTAAAATTAAAAGTTTTACTTACAGTCCATGTTTGATGATTCCATGTGAAACACAGAATCTCTAAAAATTTACAGAAAATACATTCTGTGATGAAATTTCCAATAACATTGATAACTTTGAGAAATCAATGATCCTTTTGGAATAAAAGAATACTTAAAGTTGTTACTCATTTTATTCTTAACCATGAATGGCTTGGTAGTCACATATAAGCCTCAATTAAGTAAATATGATAATCTTACATGACAACAGCTCATGCAATCAATAATCTAAAAAGGTTTATTGTTTTCTCACTCACTGGTTTTTCAGTTTTCTCCATGGCATGCTTCTGTGAGCTGTCTTAGACTTAAAAAAAGGCTTCCTCTTGCTGTTTTTTCCAAATCATCATATTATTCAATTATACCTTTAGTATCAACAAGTAAGTATTAGTTAAATCTTTTCTTAAGTGTTTTATTCTTTCAGAAATCACGCAAAAAGACATTAAATCATAAGAAATTAACTATATATTGTTGTAATATTGTTATAAATCAATTTTGATCCATTAAATACACAATTCTATGTCAAATCTCTCTACTATTATCTTCTAAAAGGTTCATTTGATTAATAGTGAGTGATTTATCTTAATTCTTAAAGTGTTTTTCTAGTAATAGTTTTCTTCAAGAGTTATCTTTATAATTATTCTTGTGAAAGATAATTAAATATTAAAATAATTTGATTATTTTAATAAAAGAAGTTTTTATTATTAAATTCTTCTTGTAATTGATTCTTGTAGAAAATTACTGCTTACTGTTATAATCACTAGTAGTGTATAGCATGTAAAAGAAATAATTCTTTAATTATTTAATTGTGGTTATAATAATTTTTATTATTATATTTCATAAGAACAGTCATAGTACTGTTGATTAATAGTAATATTATCAACAGTTTCATAGACACATCTTACACTGTGACTCAAAACCAGAGCACAAGCATGACAGCCAAATACCATGAACCAATGGTAAAGCTAAGCTACTACCAAAACATGGAATTGAGCCAAACCAGCTCAAAAGGTATCAAACAAAAGAGGAAACTCACCTCTTTCCAAATATACAAGTCCCATCATCATAGGAAAAAGAGTAATAAAGTTGTTGCTGAGCATAAACCTTAATTTTCACCTTTAATCTGAAATCCAGAGGCAGAGGCTTAATCTCATCAAATGGGTATTCAAAAATTAAGCTAGCCTCAGAACCACTGAGGTTATGACCAAAATAAGGTCAAATAAGGTAGAATAAAATATTTACCTCTCATCTAGTTTCTACACTTTTAGTGTGAGATACTTAAAGTGGAGTCTGTTTAGAAATAGAACAATCAGGAATATCTTATTGTGCCACTAATTTCCCCATAACTAATCTAGAACAAAAGTTATGGGAAAAACAAACTCCATACAGATTTTGAGAAAATCATACATATGGATAACAAAACTTGTACATAGCATAACTTTGCCATATTTAATTTGACCCATACCAAATGAGGTAACATTTTCTAGAGCACATCCAGGGATACACAATGAACCAACTTTGAGCTCAATATTTTGAAAACTGACAAAGTTATGATAGTTTTAAGGTCAAAATCCCCCAGTTAGACCAATACAGCCTTACAGTGGGATAATATCCCATAACCATGATTATGAGGTGTCAAAAAGATGAAGAAGCATGTTTATACTTCAATACCTCAAAGTTTATTCAATACTGGGGGCCCATACAGGTTCTGTACAGCATTCTATACATCATACACATCAGAAGAGGGCTATCTGGTCCCCAGATGAAAGTTTTTGCCCTGTATTGGTGAGAACTGCCCAGATGTGGTAAAGGCCTTGTGGAAACCACATTCCAGTGCTCTGAAATGAAAAATCTTTACTTCATCCATGTGAACTGGTCTAGAGGACTTTTTCACCCAATTTTAGGATAAAAAGGAACCTTTCTCTGCCCAAAAGAGGAATCCCAATCCTTTTCTCAAATTCCTATATAGTACAACTGTCAAAAATAGCTATATTCTAGGAAAACAAGTCAGGTATATTACAAACTCAAGTGTTGTAGTTCTTACCATAGTAATCCAACTGGTAACACTGCAGCCAGGGCTTACAACACTGCTCACCACCACTATTACTCTATTTTAAACCCTTATTATCAATATTAAACTCTTTCAAAATATATTTCACTTTGTCATAGTTTTAGTTAAAGTTGTAAATAGACTCAATCTGAAAACTTCCCTGAATTGAAAATGGAGATTGATTTTTCAAAAAAAACCTGGAATCATGGAAATCCTTTGAAAGACATCATCAATGGTTCATCATAAAACAAAACCTCCTCCAAAAACTTTTAATCATGATGAAATAACTGATTTTGGATTTTATTTTCAAATCAACCATAAATTATTTAATTGCAAAATCAAACAATCACACCAAAAGCAAAATGGTGAGTTACAAAAATCAAAATCAAGGCCCATGAAGGGCTGAAAGTAAAGTAGGTCCACCTCTAGAGCCATTAAATGGCAGCGGTCAAAAATCTTGTTTGTCCTCATTTAGCCATTCTTTGAGACATGTGAGATGTGCTATTGTTTGGGCACCAAGGGATGCACAAGCTGGCGATTTAAGTCGTCCACTCTGAGAAAAGACATGTTCCACACATGCTGACAATGATGGAATGCTCATGTAACGCATAGCAAGTTTCCCAAGTTTAGGGAAGCTGCCTGTTATCATCTGGCACTAGTACAGTAACAATGCAATGAATGGGTGTATTTTGAAGATAGGAGAGATATCAACACATACCTTCCAGTAGTCCAATATGTGCTTGCCTTTTGACATTGGATGTAAATTTTGTAAATATGCTACCCCCTTGTCTTTGAAAGAGTTGGGGTTAGCAGAGCCTAATTCAATTGGGGCCTGCCCCAGATGGGACAGGAGATCATAAAACTCAGGGCACTATTAAGTTGAGGAGGAGGATCAGAGTTTTCCGGTGAAGTCAGATTTGGCCTGGTGTGCTTGTTCATTCTGGCACATTCTTCCATTATCTGGTAAATGATGCAATTGGAGTAGTCAGTAGGCACATTCAATTTCTTAAGTAGTTCTAGTTGGTATTTTGGATTGAGCAAGGTTGCAATCAATGTATCGTGATTCTTCATCTTGATCTCATAGTACTTCTCCAGCTTTGCCATGGCCGCTTCACAGGCCAGTCTTCAAGTGGGTGGGCTAACTTGTGCATAATGCTTGAGCCGGTTAATCAACACCTTGTAATATGGGAGCACTAAGTGCTTAGTTGGGGCCTTAGACTGGAAAACGTTACAAGACTTCTCAAACATTTGCAAGATTGGTTTGAGAAACTCCATGGCACTCCAATTGTCTTCTGTGGGTTTGTATTTGCTTCCTGAGGGGGTATTTGTATAGAGCTCAATAGAGAGTTTTAGTTGTTGAGCCCTTTGGATCTGGTGCAAGAAATAATTCCATCCTGTCATTGGGATGCTGATCGGTAAGACCCTTGGATCACGTGTCTTGTTGCAAGCTTGAATGAAGGCATCTCTCTGCTTGGCTGATCCACCTATATGAGAGCAGAGTGCTCTCAAACATTGCACAATATTGCGCCCTGTAAGAGTATGACATTATTATTGGTTCTTGCTAAAACCCAAGGGTATGTACTTACCAGATGGCATAGGATCATCTCTGATTTCACTTGTGGGGGTTATATTCTTACTAGTAATCAATTCAATGGCTTCCAATTGATCCTGTGTTTCCAATGTGGTCTGATTCAATGGGTGTTGTTTCTTGGACCGTGCAGTAATCCTTTTGTTGCCTTTCACTTTTGAGATTGTAGCTAAATAACACACAGGTCAATATCCAATGATGCTGATATTGAAAATATCAGGCTTACCCTGCACCTCCTTGGTTGAGAGAGGTTTGTCATCTTCACTGTCATCAATTGGGGCCTTACTAACAGCTAAGTAATTGTCAAAAAAATTGTAATCATCTTTGTTCAATTTGCCCATTAAGCTTAAAAATTCTTTTGCCACCAAATTGATCACATGACATGCGCACCAATGGAACCAATGCTTATGTGGCCACTCTATGTTGAGCCCATTGTATTTCGGTTCAAGATGTTGGATCATCAACAAATTATTGGCGGCGTTATTCCCAGTGATGCTATAGAAACGCCCAAGAATGCCACGTTTGGAGAATGATTCCCAAATGCTCCAGGCAAGTGATTTACCAGTGTGTGCACCTGTTAGGGTCTTTAACAACATATATTGAAAGTTAAAACCCCTTTAAAAATAGTAAGGCCTTGTTTGCTTACCTCAAACAATAACAAGGTCTTGCCAAATGTAAATCTGATTGGATTGATCCATTGACCAACAACTGCCAGATAGCTCTGACTCTGATCCTTGGTTGTCCAGCAATCTAGGGCTGTGCAGATGCTCATTCCATTGGGCAGGACGGTGATTTATTCAATGAGTTCTTGCTTGCGTTCAAAGTACAGCTGTGTGGATATTGCAGCAATTTGCTTGTGCTTTGGCCAGGCAAAGCTGGGTGCCAATCGTGATAACACAGTGCGGAGCCGACCAATTTCAAAGACCAAAAAAGATAACTGACTAGCAACCACAGCCTCCACAACAGATCTCTGGAGGGCCTCTTGTTCTTTGGCTGCAAGCTTGGCCCCAAGGTTAGGGTCAATGGACCCTGGACATCTTGCATCCCAAGCTGTATATTGGCCACAACACTTTGATTGATGCTTGTTTAAGCTGGAGGTATTGCGCCCTAATACTGCAGTTGCAACACTGTAGAATTACAAAACAAATATGAGCTGCTCTTGTGGGGGTCTGATATAGTGTTATTGGTTGACAACATACCTGCAATGCCAACATTTGTAGGTATATTGAAACATCTTTTTCTCCTGATCCCATACACCATTGGGAGTGAGGTTCTGTAGATCATACAACATTAGTATGTCTCCCCATGATAAATGTTTGTGAATACTTACCTCAAAGTATTCATATACATCAGACTGGATGTGGTGTCTCTTCTTGGCATTGGAAGCAGTTCCACCACTGCTTGCCTCTTTGATACACTCCCCAGTAATCACCTGAACCAAATCATCATCATTGGTATCAGATACATCTGAAGTGAGATACTCAACATCCATGCTTGAGCAAATGCTACCTAAAACAATTCAGTAGGTGAAATTTACAATAATAAGTAACATTCATCAGCTTGATGAAATGCAAAAAGTAGCAAAGCAACTCACTGTCAAAATCAAAAGAAAGTAGTTTGGCTTCCAGATAAGGCCTTGGAGGTGAATGCATGACAAAGGTCCAATCTTTATAGCAAGCTGGTTCACCAATGGGTTCGTTGTATGATTGCTGCCCTAAGAAACACTTGAACATAGATGAAACCTTGAATTGTCAGGGAGAATGTTGAGCTTGATGAAGTGTGAGTCAGTGTTTGGCAAAGAAGTGAAATTAAGCTATTTCTGACAAATAAGGAAAGAGCTGGAGATGCAATGGATTTAAGACAAGGCATAGGTAAGTACTTAGAATTGAGTTGGGGAGTTAGAGATTGGAGATCTGTCTGGAGCCAAATGAAGTAGGACTGTGTTATTACTCAGTGATATTCTAATGATATCTAGAAATCAGAAGTATCAAATATTTTATAAAATTTTATAATCTTACTAATAAATATCTGATATGTTATTAATAATAATAGGTACAACTAATCTGTAATTTAAATAATATCGAATAATCTCCCCTTTAGAGGGATTAGCGTACCTATTATTCAAAGAATTGTTATAAAAATTATATTAGTAAGATTATAAAAAATAAAAAATATATATAAGGAAAAGATCTCCCCTGAGGGAGATCTTTTTGTTGTCGAAATTCACAGTTTAAATAGTTGTTGATGTATTATGAATATTCAATATAAAATATCACTACAATAGGTTTCGATACTTGTATTGTATTGCTATAGCATTACAACAGACTGCATTTAGGCTTAATTGGTTCAGGTATATACTCCTTACAATAAAGGAGGGTGGGATAATGAATAAGCTAAACATGAATAAGGAGCCAAATGAGTCAGTACGTACCAAAAGGCCACCCTTGATACATAAATCAATGCTCCTGATGAAATTCACAGTTGACTATCTTTGTGAGCCTTTGAGATATGACCACATACCCAATAAAGGTCACAAAAAAGATTAATAATAATTATACCTTTAATATAATTATATTAAAATTAATTAGAATAATAATACATTCAAAATAATTACTCAAATATACAAAAAATACCATAAATTGGTACTAAAATTGGTTTAACTTAAAAACCAATGAATCAACATGTAAAACAAATTATACCATTGGATTCCCCATGGAAAAATACACATATACCACTTTTATGGCATATCTGTAAAGTCAATATTTAAGGAATTATAAGGTATAATACCTTATAAAAATCATAAAACCTTATTTATCTCAGAAACTAATGAAACAACATGTGAAATAAATTGTACCAGTGGATTCCCCACAGAAATCCACATATAAAACAACTAATAAGCTAATTCCCAAAATCAATACTTAAGGAATTATCCTGAATATATGCACTTTTTTGGTCAACGCATATATTCAGTGATCATAGCTAATATTTTCTAAACTATACATGCTAGAATGATGAACCAAAAATAAAGTTACCACGTAATTACTGTAAGAACACAGATATGAACTTTATTTTGCAAATTATAAACAAGGTTAAGACTTATGAGGAAATATTGATAAAAATCAACAGAGCTGTTGACCACTTTGTTGTGAAAGTAGTCCAAACTTAAAAAAAAAAACACAGTTGGATTCTCCTAGTTCATTCGTGAAGAATGATGTAATTTTTATTATTAAATTCAGGGTATAACCCCCTGAAATCAAGGTTTGAAGTTTAAAATATTGAATTTCGACAGAAAAGATGAGTTACAAGAAAAATCATCAAAATTAGAGTTTTGATGATGTAATGAAAAGCTCTTGGCAGCATAATAAGGTTATGTCAGGCTATCAGAATTCACTCTCTGAATTGCTGTAGCGTGAAAACCTTAAAAGTTATTGAGGATCAAAGTTTGAGCTTAAATTGAGCTGTTATGATCACATACTGTAACCTTAAATTAAGTTTAACAGTCTTAATAGTGATAAAATTGGTGAATACTATTAGTTTATGATTAAAACTAATAAAATCCACGAAATTTGGGGTTCTGCCAAGCCTCTGATGTCATCACACTTAGAGTTATAGTGATAACTCTAAATAATGGTGTAATAATGATGTAATATGGTTTGATCATGATGTAATCACCCTCAAACCTTAAGATATTGATCAATTCCAGTGGGTATGATCAGTAAACGTCTACTAGAAGCCTGTTGGACTCTAGGAGGGAGGTATTTACTATAAATAGAGCTCTTTTTACTCTGTTTTCCCCTCAGACGCATCAAAAACATTAAATCAATTAAATCAAAGGTAATTTCTTTATTCTTTATATATAAAACTGTTATATTATTAAAGACCAAAGACCACCTTGCTATAATCATCTATTTTGACGTGATTAAATCATTTATTTAATTGTTTTTGTTAAAAATCTCTCTAAAAAACTCATTTCTACGTAAAATCAAGAAATTTAGTAATTTTCTTTATTTTTTATTGTAAATACAATTTGAAAAGGTTGTATTATATTCTTTTGGCGTAAAATATCTCAAAATTATTATTTTAAGTGTTAAAAGTAGGTTATTTCATCTTATTATAATAATTTCTCTCTTATTATTACTCTTAATAATTCTTAATTAATATAAATAGTATTTATATTAATATATAACTTTAATATTAGTAATATTATTGTTATTAATTGTTTTTTATTTATAAAAAGCAGTTTTTTACGCCTTTATTATTTGTTGGTAACAATAATAAAGAGCTTTATAATATATTAATTATTTTATATTAATATATTATTTATAATATTATAATTTCATATAATATTAATTTATATTATTATATTTATTTAATAATATAATATTTTTACGCCATAATAATAATATTTCTTTATTATTATTATTATTTTAATCTTATTTACTTTAATTATAAGGACATTCAGAGTACAATAAGTAATAAATTAGTAATTTTTTACTTATTGTTTCATAGTCAAACCTTACATTTGGGGGCCTGGCCGTGATATTTACTTAAAAGACCTTTAAAAAGATTCTATTTGGGTTTATCCAATAATAAATTATATTTATAATCATAAAATTATATAATAATTTTATATTTTATTGATTTTAAAAGCTATTGAGGCATTTGGAAAGCAATTGTACTGTCTTACACGTGGTTTTTCACATCCTTAGACTTGCAATAACTTTCTTTGAGTGACTCTAGTGATTAAAAAAGATAATTTATAAATTAAAAATAATCTTTATTATAATTTAATTTTATAAGAATCATATTCATTTTTTATTTTATTCTTTAAAAATAAAAATATACATAAAAAATATTAAAAAATATTAAAAACCAATAAAAAAAGTTATTTTTATTCATTTTTATTCATTTCTTTATTTATTTCATTTTTTTTAAGATATAAAAGCAATTTCTACGTGGAAAATTGCCATATCTTGCCAAAAATAACACTTCTTATAAAAAGACTTATATTTATTTGTCTTTTTTAGTGTTTGAAGATAACCCAACAGAAGACAACCAAGCTACTGTTGAGAGATTGGTGGAAGAAACTTGTCAAAGTTCTCCAACACCAGTTATCACCAAAAGAAAGAAAGCTAAGAAATTAGACTTTCCAGGGCCCACCATTCAAGACTCTGAAGGTGAGCACCTCTTTTTAAATTGCCATAAAAGAATTTTATTCTAAAATACTTTTATTTTTTCTTATTCTTTAATTATGACTACCAGAAGAGGTTCCCAATACTCCATCCAATCAGATGGAGCTGGACTCAGAAGTAGAATTGATCCCTCAAAAGGGAAAAGAAAGGGCAATATCCCCAGTGGAACAGAATCCACACAAGGAAGTGCCTTATCCCAAAGGCAAGTCCCAGAAATGCCCATGATATCTGAGCCTGAATTGGAACTAAGTATGAGTAACTCAAACAGGTACAAATCACATTCAGAGGGCTCAAATAGACATCTACATGAGCCAGTACAAGCAGTATTACACAGTATACAAGGACAAAGACTGGGAAATGCTGCCTCAAATACACCAAGGAGTGATGAACTCCTGGCACATCCTGAAAAAGTTCCTCAAAGAGGAGGAGATAGTGAGATACTCCAATGGATGGAATCCACTGTCATCCAAACCTCAAATCAAAAAAATCAAGGATTATCATGCCAAAAAGAGGGAGGCAACCAAGGAAGAAGCCCCAGTAGCTTCTACCAGCAAGCCTCAAGCCAACCCACTTCCCCAAGAAGGGAAGAAGAACAAGAAAAAGCATTGGAGGAAACCATATTCCCCAAGCTACAGAATCCCAAGAATCCAAAAGGATGCCATGGACAATGTTTTCAACATGGCCAGAACCTTGATGGAATTCAAGGACAAGGAAGAGCAAAGAATGAGACAACCTCATTTCCCAAAGAAATAACCTTGTCCAAAGATGTTGTAAATACTTTAACAGAAATTAAAAATAGTATATTAACTCTACAAGAAATTAAAGACAGTTTATTATCACTACAAGAAATAAATAACAATTTATCTTCTTTAACAAAAATTGTTGTACAAAACAAGAAAGAAATCGACAACATTAAGTTTATTGTTGAAAATAATAAACCAAAAAATTTAATTGACAATACTCAAAAATTAATACAAGGACAACAAGAATTGTATAAATACATAAAAGATATCAAAGATAAGACTTTGACAATCAATTATGATGTGAGTATTGACAATCTTACAGAAAAATTAAATAAATTAAGTATTTCTGTAGAAAAATTTGAAGAAAAGACTTCATCACACCAAAAATTACTTTTGGACCATGTGGAAAAAAGTGATGAAGCAAGAATGCATCTGAAAGATGATATTCAAAGTGAAATAAGGCTTATTACAGAAAAAATGGATAAAATTAATGAGGCTAATTTAAATATGCCAAAGTTATCAACACCATTTTCTCATATAAGAAGCCCTATTAAAACAAAAGAGGAATTGTCAAATCCTTTCATAACAGACTTGAGTCACCAAGATAATAACCAAGTCTTAATGAAGGAAGCACCTCAACTGAAAGAATGGCCAACATTCACAGGAGAAGGTGAATATGACCACATGTCATTCATTAAAACAATTGACATGTTACAAGAAGATTATGCCATACCAGATGAATTAATCACTGCAAGATTACATTCTTTGTTTGAGAAATCTGCAAAAAGATGGTATTATGGCATAAGACAAACAAATGGTAAAAATACCTGGTCTTGGTGGAAACAAGAAATAATCACCAAGTGGGCAAATGATGCCTGGAGGTATAAGATAGAAAATGCATTTGAAAACTCTTTCTTTGACCCAGAGAAAGATAAACCTTTAACTTGGTTCCTAAAACAAGCTGAAAGGCTTAATGCACTGTACCCAGAAATGTCACAGAAGATGGTGCATATGAAAATACTTAAAAAATGTGGAGGGGAACTAGAACATGCCCTAAGAAGCAGGTGTATAGAACCATGCTCCACAGAAGAGTATATAAATGCACTAGAAGATATAGTGACAAGAACAAAAATTGGCAGGACTTGGAAAAAATTGGACATTAAAAGCCCAAATAAACCATTTATCAAGAAAGATAAATCAAAAGAATCCTTCAAACCCAATACATCCAACAATAATGAGCAAAGAAAATGCCATAAATGTGGAGGTATTGGACACTTAGCCAATAATTGCCTTAAAAAAGCAAAGATTAATGAAATTGTGGAAACAGAAAACCACAATGACAAAGAAGAAGAATCTGACTCTGAAAAAGAGACAGAAGAATCAGAAAGCTCTGAAAGTGATGAAATCAATATAATTAATGCACAAATTAATAATATTGATATAATTTATGAAGTACTGGATGTTAACTCAAACTTGCCACAAGTTGGAACATCTGACACAAATCTGACAAACATACAAGATGCCAAAATGTATAGAACCAAACCTGCAAGAGGAATGGGATATACAGCTGGAAAATCAAGTATTAGTATTGTTATGGTTGATAACCAAGAAGGAAAGGTTAACTTAGATACAGGAGCATATTGCACCTGTGTTGGCAAAAATTATTTAAAAACCATTGTCCCAGACTGGCAAGAAAAACTTATGCCAATACAAGGTGTCAAATTTAGTAGTGCAAGTGAGAGCATGAAGCCCCTTGGAATAATTGATTTAACACTAATTTTTCCTCATCCCTCACAATGTGTCAGAATCAAAGTAGAGTTTGTAGTAATGGACAACTGTACTAGTAATCATTTCATACTTGGAAATGACTACTTATCAATCTATGGTATAGATATCTCCAACCAAAAGGATAGATATTTTACCATAGGAGATAATAAAAGACAAAAGTTTGGATTCTTAAATAACAAAAAACAAATCACAGTTATTAAGAATGAGGAAAAAATTCCAGAAAAAGAACTTTTTATATCTGAACAACTCAAAGAGGCAGAATTCAATCAAGAATTAACAGAAAAAATGAAAGAAAAATTGATTGACCTCTTATTTAAGTATAAAAATGCCTTTGCAACTGACAAAGAGCCACTAGGTGCCATAATTGGACATGAAGTGGATATAATTCTTAATGTAGAAAAACCTTACCCACCTTTATTAAGAAGACCTGCTTATCCAGCCAGTCCAAGAGCTAGAGAAGCCCTAGAGGTGCACATTAAAGAATTAATGGACCTTGGAGTATTAAGAAAGGTTGGACATAATGAGCAAGTAGAAGTTACTACACCTGTCATTATAACTTGGCATAATGGAAAATCAAGGATGGTAGGAGACTTCAGAGCCCTGAATACCTATACCATTCCAGACAGATATCCAATACCCAGAATCCATGAGACATTGACCCAATTGTCACAAGCTAAGTTCATCACAGCTATGGATGCTCTTAAGGGTTTTCATCAAAATGTCTTAACAGACAATGCCAAGAAACTACTAAGAATAATAGTCCATTGTGGAATTTTTGAATACTTAAGAATGCCATTTGGGATAAAAAATGCACCTTCCCATTATCAAAGAATGATGAATACCATATTTCCTGAAGAATTATCAGAAGGATGGTTAATAATCTACATTGATGATATCATAGTTTGCTCAGAAACTTGGGAAAATCACCTGACAAGACTAGAAAGGGTACTACAGAAAATAGTCCAAGTAAATATGAAAATTTCATTGAAAAAGTGTCATTTTGCATATAGTGAATTGAAAGCCCTAGGACATGTAGTATCTGGACTTAGTCTAGGCATAGACAAAAATAAAGTAGCAGCAGTACTACTTAAACCAATGCCTCAAACTAAAAAAGAAATGCAATCATTTCTAGGATTTGCTGGTTACTATAGACAGCATATAAAGGACTTTGCAAAGATTGCTAAATCCTTGTATAAGCTATGTGACCAACAAACAGTCTATGAGATGACAGAAGAAAGAGTCAAGGCATATGAAGAATTGAAAAATTCTTTAACAAATGCCCCATTTCTTCTAATGCCAGATTGGAAACTACCTTTCAAACTGTACATTGATGCTTGTGGAGAAGGACTAGGTGCTGCACTTCACCAAACACAAATTATCAATGATAAACCAGTGGAAGGACCAATTTGTTTCATTTCAAGGCAGATAAAGCCAACAGAAGCAAGGTATGGAGCAAGCCAAATGGAATGCTTATGCCTAGTGTGGGCTTTAGAAAAGCTGCATTATTATTTGGATGGCACAGTATTTGATGTAATCACAGACTGTAATGCTGTGAAATCACTATTAAATATGAAGACTCCAAATAGACATATGCTGAGATGGCAAATTGCTATCCAAGAATATAGGGGAAATATGACTATTGTTCATAAATCTGGAAATATTCATAAAAATGCAGATGGTCTTAGCAGATGGGCTCTAGCAAATACCCCTGACAATCCAGCATGGGTACCACAAGAAGAGCACCATATAGAAGGAATATGTGTTACAGACATTGGCACAGAATTCTTTAACCAAGTTAAAGAAAGCTATAAGACAGACAAAAATTGCCATATATTAAGCCAACTTCTAATGAAAGACTGCAAAGATCCATCACTTTCATCAAAACTAGATGAAATATGGAAAAAAGCATATGATGAAGGAAGATTCCACCTCCTTGATGGAATCCTTTACCATAGAACAAAACACACATGTGTTATGGCCTTAACAGACAGAACACTAATAAACACTATTTTACATGAGTGTCATGATAGTGTTGCATCTGGACATCTCTCAGAAGATAGGACACTAGAGAGGGTGAAAACCTGCTCTTGGTGGCCAAATTGGAAGAAAGATGTTGCAGAGTACTGCCAAACCTGTGACAGATGCCAAAAAGCCAACAGAGCCACAGGAAAGAAATTTGGAATGATGATCCAAATCCAAGAACCAAAATCCCCATGGGAAATAGTTCATATGGATTGGGTAACAGCTTTACCTCCAGGAGGAGACAGGAGTTATAATGCATGCCTAGTATTAGTTGACAGGTACAGTAAAACTCCCATGTTCTTACCATGTCATAAAGATGACACAGCTATGGATACAGCCATAATGATATGGAATAAAGTCATTAGCCACACAGGCTTATTCCAAAATATTATAAGTGATAGAGACCCAAAGTTCACTTCAGCATTATGGACAAATCTCCATAACTTGTTTGGGACAAAATTATCATTCTCAACAGCTTATCATCCTCAAACTGATGGTCTAGCAGAAAGAATGATACAGACCCTAGAGGATATGATCAGAAGATTCTGTGCTTATGGGCTAGAATTCAAAGATTCTGATGGTTTTACCCATGATTGGTGTACACTAATACCAGCACTTGAACTGGCATATAAGACATCAATCCATTCTTCTACTGGCAAAACACCAGCAATGCTAGAGAAAGGTTGGAATCCAAGACTTCCTTATGATACCCTCAAAAAGGACTTGGTGGATATACATCCAACAGCAAGCAGTTTCAAGATAATGCTTGACAAAGCAAGACACCATGCAAACAGATGCATGCAAGATTCTTTTAAATATGCAAAAGAAAGATGGGATAAAAGTCATAAGCCACCTGACTTCAAAATAGGGGACTTGGTTTTAGTATCAACCCTTAATTTCAATAACATAAAAGGCCCAAAGAAATTGAAAGATTCCTTTGCAGGACCATTTATGATAAAAGCACTTCATAGACCCAATGCTGTGCAATTAGAACTCACAGGTGAACTAATGAACAAACACCCAACTTTCCCTGTAAGTCTGATAAAACCTTACAGTTCAAGTGACAAGGAATTATTTCCACTAAGAAATAAACCCCCACTTGAAATTCCCCCCTTGGAGGAAGGAGAGGAAAAGAGAATAGTAAAAGTCCTTAAAGAAAGAAGGACAAGAAACAAAAAAGAAAGGGAATACCTTGTAAGGTATAGAAATTCAACTCAAGAAGATGAATGGCTACTTGAGAAAGATATAACAAATGCTGATAAATTACTAAGAAGGTTCAGACATTAAAGAAAACCTGAAAAATAAAAAGTTAAGCATTATTGAGCTTCAAGACTAACAAAAGTCTATTGAAGAGGTAGGACAGTGGATGATACCCTAATCACATATATCAGATTGTGGTACAATCTTTTTTGGTGGTAGGGAATGTGAGCCTTTGAGATATGACCACATACCCAATAAAGGTCACAAAAAAGATTAATAATAATTATACCTTTAATATAATTATATTAAAATGAATTAGAATAATTATACATTCAAAATAATTACTCAAATATACAAAAAATACCATAAATTGGTACTAAAATTGGTTTAACTTAAAAACCAATGAATCAACATGTAAAACAAATTATACCATTGGATTCCCCATGGAAAAATACACATATACCACTTTTATGGCATATCTGTAAAGTCAATATTTAAGGAATTATAAGGTATAATACCTTAGAAAATCATAAAACCTTATTTATCTCAGAAACTAATGAAACAACATGTGAAATAAATTGTACCAGTGGATTCCCCACAGAAATCCACATATAAAACAATTAATAAGCTAATTCCCAAAATCAATACTTAAGGAATTATCCTGAATATATGCACTTTTTTGGTCAACGCATATATTCAGTGATCATAGCTAATATCTTCTAAACTATACATGCTAGAATGATGAACCAAAAATAAAGTTACCACGTAATTACTGTAAGAACACAGATATGAACTTTATTTTGCAAATTATAAACAAGGTTAAGACTTATGAGGAAATATTGATAAAAATCAACAGAGCTGTTGACCACTTTGTTGTGAAAGTAGTCCAAACTTAAAAAAAATACACAGTTGGATTCTCCTAGTTCATTCGTGAAGAATGATGTAATTTTTATTATTAAATTCAGGGTATAACCCCCTGAAATCAAGGTTTGAAGTTTAAAATATTGAATTTCGACAGAAAAGATGAGTTACAAGAAAAATCATCAAAATTAGAGTTTTGATGATGTAATGAAAAGCTCTTGGCAGCATAATAAGGTTATGTCAGGCTATCAGAATTCACTCTCTGAATTGCTGTAGCGTGAAAACCTTAAAAGTTATTGAGGATCAAAGTTTGAGCTTAAATTGAGCTGTTATGATCACATACTGTAACCTTAAATTAAGTTTAACAGTCTTAATAGTGATAAAATTGGTGAATACTATTAGTTTATGATTAAAACTAATAAAATCCACGAAATTTGGGGTTCTGCCAAGCCTCTGATGTCATCACACTTAGAGTTATAGTGATAACTCTAAATAATGGTGTAATAATGATGTAATATGGTTTGATCATGATGTAATCACCCTCAAACCTTAAGATATTGATCAATTCCAGTGGATATGATCAGTACACGTCTACTAGAAGCCTGTTGGACTCTAGGAGGGAGGTATTTACTATAAATAGAGCTCTTTTTACTCTGTTTTCCCCTCAGACGCATCAAAAACATTAAATCAATTAAATCAAAGGTAATTTCTTTATTCTTTATATATAAAACTGTTATATTATTAAAGACCAAAGACCACCTTGCTATAATCATCTATTTTGACGTGATTAAATCATTTATTTAATTGTTTTTGTTAAAAATCTCTCTAAAAAACTCATTTCTACGTAAAATCAAGAAATTTAGTAATTTTCTTTATTTTTTATTGTAAATACAATTTGAAAAGGTTGTATTATATTCTTTTGGCGTAAAATATCTCAAAATTATTATTTTAAGTGTTAAAAGTAGGTTATTTCATCTTATTATAATAATTTCTCTCTTATTATTACTCTTAATAATTCTTAATTAATATAAATAGTATTTATATTAATATATAACTTTAATATTAGTAATATTATTGTTATTAATTGTTTTTTATTTATAAAAAGCAGTTTTTTACGCCTTTATTATTTGTTGGTAACAATAATAAAGAGCTTTATAATATATTAATTATTTTATATTAATATATTATTTATAATATTATAATTTCATATAATATTAATTTATATTATTATATTTATTTAATAATATAATATTTTTACGCCATAATAATAATATTTCTTTATTATTATTATTATTTTAATCTTATTTACTTTAATTATAAGGACATTCAGAGTACAATAAGTAATAAATTAGTAATTTTTTACTTATTGTTTCATAGTCAAACCTTACAATCTTTCCATGCCAAAGTAATTGTTTTTCACATATATTTACCACATCTTCCCCAATGTTGTTGTTGGACAGATTTTCCACCTGTGGTGGATCATCATCCTCATATAGATCAAACCATTCATCACCAATTTGTGTGAACATATTATGTAAAATCGTGCAAGACACAACCCAACTAACAAAGTATTCAATTTCATGAGCATCCCTCATTTGATTTCACATTTCCCTCAGAGAAAACCACCATCCCTTCAAAATTCCAATCGCATGCTTGATCACGGCCTTTGATTTTTCTAGACAGTGATTGAATATCCCTCAGTTTCCATGATCTGCGCACTCCATCCTTCATTCTACTTGCTTTTGTCCCATCCTGACCAGGCCTCAACATGAGCCTCTTGCCGCACATGAAGATCAGAATAAATCCATCTCCTGCCAAGCTTTTGCTCATCACTGCTTGCTAAATATCAACACTGCCTTCTGCACTTGGAATGCCCACATGAGCCTGCCATCCAGTCAAATCACCCAGTAGTTTCTCATCACAATCACACTATTGTGAATTATCTTGGCCCAAGAATTCATCCATCCAGTCAAATCCAAGCAAGACCAACAAATTTCAAACAAACCTTCTGGATCCTGAAATCCAAGACCAATCTCACTCATCAGCTGGATTCATTGATGATCCTTCAAGATCACAACCAATCATCAAGTCTAAATTCTAGGTCCCTTACCTGCTGCCAGCCTGCCTACAAAAACTCATGCTCAATCAGATCCTCGATCGGTCGTCATTCTTCATCATCCAGTCTTAAAGACAAAGCATTCTTCGCTGCTCATGTCATTCTCAATAAATCTCGGAAAAGGATGGTGCGCCGTTTTTACCATCAATTTCAATTATTAAAGTCCTCTGAGGCCTTCAAAGCTGACCTTCTTCATACAAGGATCATCGCCACAACCGGCTTGATCAGTTTCATCGCTTTCACTTCTCAGATTTTTATCATCATCCCACTCTTTGACAATCTCCCAAAATTCCACTGTCTCTGTCTTTTGGTTCCTTTCAACCTCCTCGTCGCTTCGGTTTTTGTTAATTACACTCTTTGCGTCCGAACCGACCCCGGTCGAGTACCAAAGCAATGGGTATGATCCTCTTGGTCGTAACCATTCAAATCTTCATCTTCATTCTCAATCATTCTTGCGGCTTCCCTTCTAGGATCCTTTAGGCGAACTCGATCGTCAAGTACAAGATCCCAAAAAACAATTATTGATTGGAAAAATCAGATTTTGTAATGCTTGTAAAGTTTTTAAACCCCCCAGGGCTCATCATTGTAGAACTTGTAAAAGGTTAGCATTCATCTTCTCAAGAATCAACCATCATATTTCTTGCTCAATCAATCTTTCCTCCTTCAAATTCAATCATCATTGCTTTTCTCATTCTCTTAAATTAATTGGATATAGATGTGTACTCAAAATGGACCACCACGTTGGTAATCTTATTTTTTGGCCCTTTAAATCTCTCACATCCCATCATCTTCTCTAAAGCTAAGCCTGCAAGCTCAATCATCATTGATCCCAACTTTCAAAGTG
The DNA here is from genome assembly GCA_023105745.1 of Austropuccinia psidii. Classification (NCBI taxonomy): domain Eukaryota; kingdom Fungi; phylum Basidiomycota; class Pucciniomycetes; order Pucciniales; family Sphaerophragmiaceae; genus Austropuccinia; species Austropuccinia psidii. The sequence continues at coordinate 1,741,029 of JALGQZ010000002.1, forward strand.
TCCATGGGTCAACAATTGTGTCGGCTATCATAATTACGGCCATTTCATTCGATTCCTTTGGTCGGTTAATATCGCTTGCTGGTATCATATCTGGATGATTAACAAACGTGTTTTCGGAGAATTTGCTTATGGGGTACTTACACTCCATTTTCTCATCACATCTCCCTTTTAAACTTCATCTTATCTTTTTCTCATTCAAAATCACCTAATCATCTTCCTCTCTTTGATCATCTGATTCCTTGCTCATCTCTTAGCCATTACCTCAGAAAACTGAATTGGTTTTTTTAATATCAAATTATGTCGCTTGTATACCTGTTATTTTGGCCGTTGGAATCTTCAGCCTATATCATCTTTGGTCTCTTTTATCTAATACAACAACAATAGAAGGTTGGGAAAAGGAAAAAGCCTCTCAGCTCCGTAGGAAGGGAAGAATTCATCAGGTATGTAAATTAAACTGTCCTTCAAGTCTCTACTTATCAAACATCTTATTTTAACATTAGCTAATCTTATTGTAAATTTCATTCATCAATGCTTATTCAAGTTCACATATCCCTTCTCATTGGGCACACTTCGTAACATTCAAGCTGTATTAGGAAAAAATCCGCTCCTATGGTGCTTTCCTCAGAAAATGACGGGTAACGGTCTCAAATATCCGGTAGCTGCCAGTTTAGGTTGGCACTTTAGCTTATAATCTCTTTCCCAAGTCAAATCTTTTTTTAAAAAATCTTTCTACTAAACCTTTTCCAGATCCTCTTGAACAGTATTTGTGGCCACCGCGTGATCTCTTTACTCGTCGTTTAGCTGAACCAAGAGCAAAGATGTGGGAAAATTCCCCCTTTACGTTTGGAGATCAACAATTAAATCCCAGCTTAGTCCCTACTCGCTCTTCAACTTCTATTTCGCCCAAAGTACCACAGCGCAGGACACTATCACCTTACCATCCGGATTACATAGACAATGAAGAGTCTGACTCTGGCCGGATAGCAAATGGTCACATATTAGAGTTTTCTGACTCGGACGACGAGCCATTAAGCCATCTAATTGCTCGTCGAAATCGATATTTTCAAACACAACCTATAAGGAGACCCATCATAAGACGAGGCTCTGAGGGTTTTGAGATTAAGCAACCCGCGTGGTCATCTCAGATTTTTGAAACTAGTGGCCCGCATGCAAACACTTTTCAAGGCGATGGTGGGAGTGAGGGCTCTGACGGTTGGGATTAAGGTCTTTACAACTACTTGTGGTTGAGCAACAAAGGTGGTGGAAAAGATAATTTGGGTGTGACAGAAGGCGTTAGTTTAGGTTTATACAATCATAACCCCTAGAAGCGCTTGAAGTGATTAGCCTTTCATACTTGCAAGCTCAAATTGCGTTATAATCAGTAAGGACTCAAGTTCAACTAAAAATTCGATCGAAAACTTCTTACATTAAGTGAGCAATATTCATGAATCTTTAGAAAGCTTTCCCAAAACATTTGATACCAGGTTTTAGCTAGCTAGCTGGTGCTGTTGAGAATTCATCCACTAAAGGAAAGTTTTAAGACACCTGGCAACTGAAGCTTAAATCTTATGATTTATTATGCCTCAACTGGGGAGGCTACACAAGACACAAAGTCTTAAGTTCATGACTAGGATTGACTTTTGCGCCAAGGCTAACTGTGCAGTATCTTTGCTTGCAGTATATACTACAAAGTTACAAGACCTTTCCTGAAAACACCTTGAATAATGAAAAGCATGATTAATATACACTGAATGCAAATTATTGAAGCTAAAAAACTGAATTCAATTTCACTTTTAACTCATCATTTTCTTTCACCTCAAAAATGTTATTAATAATGCTAGAAACTTAATTACTTCAAACTTTTTTTTTAATCATCTTTTAGAAAAAAATATTAATTTGATATATTGGTCATTTTTTTTTTAAAAAAAAACCATAATAATAGTAAGGGTGTTGAGGGTGTTGCTAAAGCAATATGGTCACTTTACTAAATTGCTGTTAAGGCCCTATGTGTGCTCAGTGTAAACTAACCGAGTATTGATTTAGAAATATCAATCAATAATGATTTAAGAAATAAAGATTTAAAATTCATTCCAAAAAATGGAAGGTCAATTTTATTAATTTTTTTTCCAATTTTTTAAGAAAGGTAAAGCCTTTAAGGTTCAATTTTTTTTTGAGCCATTATTATTATTATTATTATTTTGAGCCAATCACTTTTTTTTTGTATGTGTTATTTGTAAAAGTGAATAAAAAGAAGAAAATAAAAAAAAATATTTATTATAATTATTATTTAATTTAGGGTGTTGGTAAACACAAATAAGCCTTTATATGTTCTTTTGAAAAAAAAAAAAGTTCCTCAAGCTTAGTTTTGAATATTTTTTTTATTTTTTTTTTTGTCATTTTTTTTATTTTTTTTTTTCAAAAATGGGGATGTCAAGATCTTCAAATTTTTTTAATTTTTTTAATTTTTTTTTTTTTTTACTAAATTTCTTTCAATTTGACTAATTTGACAAAAAAAACAGTTCAAACTTAATGAATTTTCATAATTTTTTTTTTTTTTTTTTTTTTTAAAAAAAAAAAAAAAAAAAATGAAAAAATGAAAAGAAGAGAAGAGAAGAGAAGGGAAAGGGAAGAAGAAGAAGAATCTTTAGAATTAAAAAAAAAATAAAAAACCCATAATTTTTATTATTATTATTATTATTATTACTATTTTGGTGTTTGGTTGGGTTAAGATAATTAAAGTATACAAAAAAAAAAAAAAAAAGTTATTTTTTATTTTATTTTTTTAATATGATTAATTCTTAAATAAATAAATCAATAAATAAATAAATAAAAAAGTAATTTTTTTTTTTGAAAATTATTTTTAGATTAAATTTTAATAAATAAATAAATATAAGAGATTTAAGGAAATTTATAATTAATTAATTAATTTATTTATTTATTTTAAAATTTTTATAATTGAAAGAATAAAATAAAAAAAAAAAAATAATTATTATTATAATTATAAAGAATTATTTTAATTATGATTTTAAAAATATTTAAATTATTAAATAAATATAATAATATAAATTATATTAAAAAAAAAAATTAAAAAAAATTAAAATAATAATTAATATATTTATTGCAATTTATTATTATTAAAAAAAATAATAATAATAAAGGAATAAAAAAAGAAAATTTATTTCATAATAATAATAAAATAAAAATTATATTAATAATAATATTAAAAATATTAAAATTATATATTTAAATAAATACTAATTATATTAATAAAAGAATTATTAAAAAGATAATTGTAATAAAAAATTATTATAAAATAATTAAAATAATTTAATTTTAATAATTAATATAATATAATAATTTTAAATTAAATTTATAAATAAAAAATTATAAATGAAACTTTATTTAAATTTTAATTAAAATTAAAAATAGAAAGAAATTATAAATATTTAAGTTTTTTTTTTCTCTGGAATTAGAGTTTAAAGAGATAATTTTAACAAAAAAAAAAAACAATTAAAAATTAATTTAATAATTTCAAAACTTAATTATTAAAATAAATATGAACTTAATTATTTAAATATATAATAGTTTTATATAAAAATAATAAAGTTTTTACTTTTGGTTTTAATAATTTAATATTTTTTTTGTTGTTGTGTCTGATGGGGAAATAAAGGTAAAAAGATTTCAATATATAATAAAATCCTCCCTCCTAGAGTAAAGAAGGCTTCTAGTAGAGCTTTACTGATATTATCCACTGAAATTGATCAGTATTTTAAGGTTTGGTAATGATTAAATCATAATTAAACCATCTTATCTCATTATTACACCATTATTCAGAGTTATCACTGTAACTCTACATTTTCTGAAATCATAGGCTTGAAAGAGGGCTAAACTTTGTGGATTTTATTAGTATTAATCATAATCTAATAGTATCAACCAATTTTATAACTTATATGACTGTTAAACTTAAATTAAGATTACAGTGAGTGATCATAAATGATCAATTTTAAGCTTAAACTTTGATCATTAATAACTTTTAAGTTATCCACACTAAAGCCATTCAAATAGTGAATTCTGATAGCTTGGAATTTTAATATTAAGCTTTTAATATAATTTTATTAATTTATTAAAACTCTATTTTTGATTATTTTTCTTGTAACTCATCTTTTTCTTTTGAAATTTACTATTTTAAACTTTAAACAATGTTTTCAAAGGGTTATAAATTGAATATAATAATAAAAATTACATCATTATTAATGTATAAAAATTTAGAATCTGAATATCTACTTTTTTTTTTTAAGTTTGGACCACTTTCACAACAAAGTGGTCAACAGCTAAAACAATTTTGTTTAATAAACCCTTACAAGTTATAAAATTGTTTATAAATTATCAAATAAAGCTTATATCTGTATTTATAAATTGATTAGATGGTAAGTTTCTTTTTGGTTCAATTCTCTATCATGTATATTTTAAGAGATATTAGCTAAAAACCATAAATATATGCACTGATAATAAAAGTGCATATATTCAGGTTAGTTTGTTAAGTATTGACTTTACAGATATGACATAAAAATGTTATATGCATATTTTTTCATTGCAAATACAATGATTTAATTTCATTCAAATTTTTTTTCATTGGTTTCTGATATAAACAAGAATTTTATGCCTCTTTATAGAATTTTTACTTATTACAAGTTAAGTATTGTCTTTATAGTTATGAAATAAAAATGTTATATGTTTATTTTAACATGAGGAATTTAATGGTAAAATTTATTTCAGATTTTTATTAATTAGATTCTGATTTAATCAATAATTTATTCCTATTTATGAAATTTTTTTACTTATTTTAAAATAATAATTTTAATTCTTATTATTAGAATAATTATTTCAAAGTTATTTTATGACCTTTCTGGAATATTTGGTCATATCTCAAAGGAAAAAAATTATTTAAAGAACAATTTTTACCTTTTTTTTTTTTTTTTAAAAAAAAAGGGGAATTTAAGGATTTAAAATGAGGAAAGAACCTTTTTAAATATGAAAAACATGGGATAAAAGTTGTGAAAAGTGAAATAAATTGATTGCAAATTTGGGATTAATAGATGAGGGAAGGCAAAAAAAATTAAGAATTGAAGAGGATTTGAAGCAAATTGTTTTGAAGTAAATTTCAGTCTTCGAGGAAAAAAAAAAGAAAAGAAAAAGATTGTGAAAAGGTACAGAAAATTTAGGTTTTAATGCTTTTTTTTCAAGAACAATTAATTTTTTTTTTTGGGGGGGGGGTTGTGAAAAAAAAGTGAAACAACTTGAGTGAGGGGGTTTTGGAAGGGTTTTTTTTGCTTTGATTTTAATTCAAAATAGGTACAGGGAACTCCTTACATGTTTTTCCCCCTTGTATTTTTTTTTTACCAAATTGCTTACATGGGTTCAAAAAAGCCCTTAATTTAAAATCCAATTAATTCTTGAAATATTTTTTTTTAAAAAAATTTCATTAAAAAAATTAAAATGAAATTTATTATCAATCCTTATTAAAAAAAAAAAGATAAAGAAAATATATAAGGAATTTTAATTATACTAATTTTTTTTTTTCAAAAAAAAAAATTCTTTTTTTTTCTAAGTAAGTAAGTAGGTAAATTAATAAATATTTATCTCAATTAATTGAATTAAATTGAATTTATATGATTTTTTTATTAAAATTCAAAGAAAAAAATGGTTTTGTTTTTTTTCAAGATTTTGATATGACATAAATTTAAAAATAAGACAAAAAGAAATATTGAAATTATTTCTTTTAAGTTAATATTTTTTCTTTTTTTTTAAAAAGGAAATTATTTTTTTTCTTTAAAAAAAAAGATAAATCTAAAAAGAGATTTTAATATATATCTATTACTGAATATTAATTATTTTTTTTCTTTTAAAAAAAAAGAAAACTAAAGCTCCTAATCTTTTTTTATTTTTATTGAGAAAAAATGTTTTTCTTAGTAAGAATTCAAAATGTTGAAATGTTTTTATTTGATAATCATTACCTCACTTCATAACTTTCAAAAGATTTTTCTTTTAAAAAATAATAATCTAGAGTTTACTTAATGAAAATAAATTCAAAATGATAAGCTATAGGTAAAGGCTATAAATTAATAATTTATTAAATAAATAAATCAGGTAGGTGGGGTAAATAAGGAAAGAATGAAGTATATTGTATTTTTTCAGTAAAAGAAAACCTTCCTTTAATAAATATTAGAAGTTAAATCATCCAGTTCTGGCATTGAGATTAAATATATTTTAGTTAATGGATTATAATAAAATATCAATCATTCAAAAAAAATAATTAACCCTATCTTACATAGCTTAATTTTTTTTCATAAAAATGTTTTTCTTTTCTTCTCATCTTTCTTTCGAAAAGTGATCTCTTTCACATATTCAGTATCATAGTGAAATATTTTACAATTCTGAAGACAAAGGTATCACCCATGATCAAATTTAGTGACTACTTGAGCTATAGAATTATAAATCCTAGGAGCTTTGTTTTTTCAAATTTTAAAAAATACAAAGATAAATTAAAAAAAATGAAAAGAAATCTAACAGAATCTAAATAATTAATTTCAATAAAATTTATCTTGAATGAATACTTTAAGTACTAAGATTTACTTCTAAAATAATCAAATTAAAAAGTACAAATATTTAATTCTTTAGGGAAAATCCTTCTGGAATGAGTCACTAATTATTAAATAAATTTTTGACTTTGGTCCTAGGATAAAATATGGAGGATCTTCATTTTGAAAATTTTGAAAATATTTACTTTTTGAACTTGATTACAACACTATACTTAGAAAATTAATCCTTAATTTAAGGTTGAGGATCCTGTTATGAATTAACTCTTAATTCCTATGAATTCTCAATTTTTCAAATGTTTTTGGTAACATTCCTCTTTTTTTTCTGTGTTGACTCCAGTAAATTGGATAAAGAGGGATCAATTTTCTTTTCTTTATTGAAAAACTTTGGTCTTCCTCTGATTTAATTGGATTTTTGAGGATTGAGCAAAATATTTACTTCCTATCAGGAATTCTTTGATGCCTCTCATTCCTTGTTTTTTATAAAATTGAATTAAATATTTCTTTCTAAATTTTATTTGAGGACTGTTATATTTTAATATTTTTGAATATTCCTACTTCAAATTATCATTTATATAAAGTATTTTTCATTAGAGATTCAATAACAAGAACAAAAATTAAACATAAAATAATCTTTAAGTGTAACCATTGATAAAAATATTCCATTTTTGATAAATAAATTTTCTCAAGAACTACTTACTTTGATTATTTTAATGTATAAAGTATGAGTTGTAGGATTTTTAGTTAAATTCTCATTATTGTTAATCTTTTTGTTTTCTCTAAATAATAAACTTTATTCAGGGAATAATAAAAAACCTTTCCTAATAGACAGAAGCGATTGTGAGAATATCAATTAAGATTTGATCCTGATAATAAAAATTAGAGACAGGAAATGAAACTTGAAATATCATCAAGATATACTATTAAATAAGAATATTGAAATAGAAATATTTGACCTCTCTTGAACCAAATAAAGGTACAATAAGGCTACAAAAAAAGGATTAGGAATCAACAAAAAGAATCTTTTAAATTTGAAAATGTGAAATACAAAATCTGTTCCTTTCAGGAAATATCATTATTGTTACTAAATGATAAGAGAAAAATAATTTATTGATTTTATAAGCTCTTTCGTAGAATAAAACTTCATTTTCACTTCTTATCTGAAAGCTTTAGTTTTAATCACAATGAAATAATGTGGGGTCTTTTATCAAAAATTGACAATGTGAGCCTTGGGGTATATTTTACATAACTAAATAGGCCACAATTATCTTCAAAAGAAATTCTGAACTATGCATAACCCATAGGTCATGCATATATTCAAAATTCATCATTTTGGATTTCAGGAAAGATGAATAAATCTTTTGTGAGTAAGTAAATCCATGGAGCCAAGGCCAGATTTGGATTTTACACAACATTTCACCTAAGGTAGTTCCATAGAGTGAATAAGCTTAAATTAACTCTATAAGGTGGTAATATGGAAAATACATCAACAGCACATAAAAGAATTGTGAAAAAATTTGTTTTTCTCAATATCATGCTCAAATAATGGGAATGTGAGAAATGTCATATCACATATACACTAAGAATAGTGTTATGCATTTTTGTGGCACTTAAAATTATGGAATTCTTACATACAGGTTTGGTACAACCATAGTGGATATTAGTTTTGAAGCCTAAATTACTGTTTTTGACATGAAAATAGCTGAGAGGGACAAAAGACATCAAAGAGAGCCAGGGTACCCAACTTCTGAGGCCTCTGAGGCATGGATAGATCTAAATCTTATATCCATGGCTGATCATGGCCCAATTAGTATGCTAAAACCTTTTGAGAACCTGGTTACTGTAACAACCACTCACCAGGGGTAAGGGTATTCATTAATACACCCACTCAAACAACTCAAATCAGCAGATCCACTATCTGCATCAGCATTCAGTTTCAGCAATCTTCCTTGCTGAAACATGCATACAGCTTGGTTTTTCAATACAGCCTGTCAACATCTGTACAGGTTGGATTCACCCAATACAGTTTGGATACAGCATTATGAAACTGTATGATCACTCAACTCCACCACACCTCTTGTACAGGTTCTGTACAGCTGTACAGGACCTGTATTGGCCAGACTCAATTCAATCATTCAATTCTCTCATGAAAATTCTCTCTCTGGATCAGGGCTGGTGATTCTCACATATACCAGCCCCTCTTTCTCCTCCCTGGGGACTTTTCCCCAGTTAATTAATTTAGTTTGTTTATTATTTAATGATTATTATTATCCTTATTTTGGGTATTATATTTATTTAATATTAAGTTAGTCTTTGCATTTTCTCTCTTCACCTGTACAGTATGAGTTGGGTGGCCATATCCTTATTAACCCTTCTCTTTTCATTCTGACAGGTTGAAACAGTGGACTTGGACTTGTTTGTGGTTGGCTCTTTTATTCTTTACTCTTATTTCTTTTGTTGCTGCTTTCTTATATTCTTTATTTTAGTAATTCATCTCTTGCACTCTTAAGTATATTCTTTCTTACCATATCCTGAGCCCTCCATAAGTGAGTCACAGTTTCCTGAGTGCCAGGCCCTCTTCAATTCAAAGAGCCCCTGTGGCATTAAATTAATTAACTCATATTTGATTCTTTCTTTTCATTCATTTATATTCATTTCTCTCATTCATTAATTTTTGACTCTTTAATGATCTTATGATTTTTCATGATTATGATTTTTCTCTCTCATCAATTTTCATCTCATTCATCTCATTCATATGAAGATTGACTCTTTCTATCTTTCTTAATAATTGCTGACCATCTCATTTCAATCAAATTTCTCTTTGTTTGTCTATCCAGGTCTTATCAGGAGTTATTGATTGGTTAATTGATTGGGATTCATTTGGGTTATTGATTCAGTGATTAAGGATCTATTTGGATTGATTTGATTGACTCTTGAATTCCTCAAGATAACTGATTTATCCTCAAGAATTGATTATTGATTATTGATTGATTTTGATTGACTGATTGATTCCTCAAGACTTTGAATTTACCTTGAAGACATTGATTGATCAATTGAATGATTGTTTATTGAATTATTCAAGATTATTGATATTTAATTTGAATTTATTTTTGATTATTGATTGAATTGATTGATTATTGATTGAAGTTTTTTCACCTCAAGAACTGAATTGATTCCTCAAGACTCATCAAGATTTTTATTGCAATTGATTTGGCCAAGCTTTGATTTCTGTTCTCAATACCATAGAGTTTTTATTTTCATTCTGTTCATAATTCCAGTTAAGCATAGTCCCCCAGCAAAGAACACTAGATCCCAAAAAGTTCCAGCTGTTCTCACTCCTACAGCAAGGGCTCCTCTTTACTGCACACCATCAGTTAATCAACTGAGTGCAAACTTGGACAGAGGACCACCACCCTCAAGAAGAGGTGGAATGAAATCTAGAAGATCAAGATACTTTTCTGGAATTTTGGGTGGCTACCCTGGCATGTCTGAAGGTGCAAGAGCAAGATTAGGGGAAGTTGAAGATGAAGAGGGGGAAGAGTCTGTGGAAGAGGAAGATTCTGGGGAGACTGAAGTGGCAGATGCCTTGGAAAATTCTCCAGAGGTGCCTCAGGGCTCCAATCTAGCCCTTTATAGTGAACCTCTTGTCTCTCAAGCTGATCCAAGTCTTCTCAAGATGATGGAGAAAATGACTCAATTCATGGGGCAGCTCACTCAAGCAGTTGCCCCCAGGGACAATTCCAAAGCCCCTGCTTTCAAGACTCCATCCATGAAGGCACCTGATTCTTTTGATGGTACTCAAGCTCATAAATTGAGAGGATTTATCAAATCATGTCAATTAATCTTCCATAATGATCCAGCAAATTTCTTCTCTGACAGGAAGAAAGTTCTTTACTCAACTTTGTTTCTCACTGGTAGAGCTGGAAAGTACATGGAACACTATCTCTCAAATATTTCCAATGAAGACCCTTCTTATCTCCTCAATAATTGGCCATTTTTTGAATCTCAAATATTCACTCTGTTTGGTGACCCCAATGAAGTCAGAAAAACTGAACAAGAGCTGGACAATTTGAGGATGAAGGAAAGTGGTCATGTATCCTTGTACATTGCTGATTTTAGAAGCTTAATGTCAAGAATTGGAGATTGGGGGGAAAGAGCTTATATCCATTTTTACAGAAGAGGATTGGAATCAATATTATTGGATCAGTTGGCTTCTAACCCTGGAACTTTCGAACTTCTTCAGGAACTTATGGATGTCACTTTAGAATTAGACACAAGACATCATGAGAGGTAAAAAGAAAAGGGTGGCAATCAAGAGAAGAAGTCTCCTGTTACTGGATCCAATCAATCTAGGCCTCCTCAAAGCTCATCTTCAAAGAGGCCTCACCAAAAGAAGAAGAAGGGCAAGCAGTTTCAATCTTCAAAGGACAAGCCTCATTGTGAGCCTTGAGGTATATTTTACATACCCAAATAGGCCACAATTATCTTAAAAAGAAATTTTGAATTATGCAAAACTCATAAGTCATGCATATATCCAAAATTCATCATTTTTAATTTCAGAAAAGATGAATAACTTTTTATTGAGTAAGTAAATCCATGGATTTAAGACCAGATTTGGATTCTACACAAAAATTCACCTAGGGTAGCTCCATAGAGTGAATAAGCTCAATTTAAGTATTTAAGGTGGTAAAATGGAAAATACTTCAATACCACATCATTAATACCACATAAAAGATCCGTGAAAATTTTTGTTTTTCTTGATTTTTAGCCAAAATAATGGGAAAGTGAGAAATCCCATGTTACATATACACTAAGAATAGTGTTACGCATGTTTTGAGCACTTAATATTATGGTATTCTTACATAGACTTTTGGTACACCCATAGTGGATATCTCACTTGAAGCTTAAATTACTATTTTGACGTAAAAATTAAGCAAGGGGGACAAAAGACATCAAAGAGAGCCAGGGTACCCAACTTCTGAGGCCTCAGAGGCGTGGATAGCTCCAGAGCATGGATCCATGGCTCATCTTGGCCTAATTGGTAAACTAAAACTCTTTGGGAACTTGGTTACCAAGTTACACCTACTGTAATCATAAGAAAAATAGCAAATAACCTGCTATTTTGACGTGCCAAGGAGGTAATAAGCTACTTAGGCTCCTGTAACCACGTCAATTCTTGATGGCTTTCCATGACTAGACCCTAAAAGAGTAATTAAACCCTTTTGGGATCCATATTCATTGATTTACCTCATAGCAACCAGCAAAATACTGCTATTTGCAATTCTACGTAGAAATGAGGTAAAAACTTCAAAAATTCATTAAAAATACAATTCTTAATGAATCTTCCTGAAACTTTCAGGACCAATGAAGAACTGTATTATCTATGGTACAACTAAAAAGAATGATGGTTTTACTAGTAAAATTAAAAGTTTTACTTACAGTCCATTTTTGACCATTCTACATGAAACACTGAATCTTCAAAAATTCACAGAAATTACAACCTGTGATGAAATTGGCAATAACATTGATAACTTTGAGAAATCAATGATTATTTTAGAATAAAAGAAGATTTTCAGATTTTACTCCTTTTATTCTTAACCATATTGGGGTTGGTAGTCACGTAAAAGCATCAATTAAGTAATTATGATAATCTTACGTGACAACAGATGATGCAATCATTAATCCAAAAGGGTTTATTGTTTTCTCACTCACTGGTTTTTCAGTTTGCTCCATGGCATGCCTCTGTGAGCTGTTGTTGACTTAAAAGAAGCCTATTCTTGCTGTTTTTTCCGTATCATCATCTTATCAATTTATTAAATCATTATTACCAACAAGTAAGTATTAGTTAAAGCTATTCTTAAGTGTTTTAAATCTTTCAGAATCATCCAGAAAGACGTGAAATCATAGAATCCAACTATATATTGTTGTAATACTGTTATAAATCCTTTTGATCCCTTAAATCCACAATTCCACATCAAATTTCTCTACTCTTATCTATCAATAAGTTCTTTGGAGTATTAGTGAGTCATTTATTCTTAATTCTTAAAGTTTTTCTCTAGTAATAGTTTTCTTCAAGAATTATCTTTATAATTATTCTTGCAAAAGATAATTATATATTAAAATAATTTTATTATTTTAATAAAGAAGTTTTTATTATTAAATTCTTCTTGTAATTGATTCTAGTAGACAATTACTTGCTCACTGTTAAAATCACTAGTAGTGCTTAACACGTGAAAGAAATAATTTTTTTTAATTATTTAATTGTGGTTATAATAATACTTTATTATTATATTTCATAAGAACAGACATAGTACTGTTGATTAATAGTAATATTATCATCAGTTTCATAGTCACATCTTACATTTGGGGGCCTGGCCGTGTTTTTTGAACCTTGTACCCTTAATTAATATATTTTTAAGCTCTAAAATATATTTAATAATTTTTTCTTTCATTTTAAAGTTAAAATAATTCTTATTTTTGAAATTGTTTTGGAAATCTTTTCATTGAGGAATTTGGTTTGATTTTATACTGTTTTTACACGTGGCTTTTTCACATCCAAAAACTTATAAAATTATTCTTTGAGTTACTCTGAATTAATTTTCATTCAAAATCTTAAATTTTGATTTTTTTCTTTAAAAAGAATAATTTTTTTAATATTAAAAAATAATAAAATTCATAAAAAATCTTTTAATATCTTAAAACACAAAAATAATTTCTTTTATCATATTTTTTTCTCTTTAAGTGTCTTTAATCAAATACTGTGCAGCTGGTAACAGACTCAGTAAAAGATACATCAATAGTCCAGAATCTTCAGAAGCAGAATCTGAAGACAGTATTGAGGTGCAGATTGCTAAAAGAGGCACCTTATTCAACTCAGAAAAAGCTAAATTACCACCAAAAGGTGTGTATTTTATCTTATATTTTCACGTTTTATCTTTAAATTGACATGAAAATGGTGCATACCAGAAATGGAAGCAACTATTCAGTCCAACCAGATGGATGTGGACAAGGAAGAGGCAAGACCAAATCCAGAAGTGCCAAGTCTTCCACAAGAAAGACACATTTGGAGGATGCCAGAGTTGCCCCCCATTCCCCAAGGTCTGTACCAACAGATTTTGACGTAAATTTAGAGCCTGAACTGATTTATGGTAATATTTCCAGGGCTGAACCACTTTCAGGTGGCAGCAATAGAAATATATCAATGCCAGTACAAAAACTGGTTCAGAGCAGCCAAGGAAGAGGAGTGGGAAATCTGCCCAAGCCTTTGGCAGGGGGCCATGAACTCTTACTTACACATAAAGAGCTTTCTGGGTCAGGAGAAGACCATAGAACTCTTAGGAGGATGGAGCCCCCTGTCTTGCAAAGACAAGGTCAAAAAGATAAAGAATTGGTTGAAGAACCAAAGTCTTTTATCCATAGACCAGAAGAAAGAGTTGGAAATGACTCCAGCTTTGGAGACAGAGGCACCAGTGGCATCTACCAGCTCCAAACCAGCTCCAGAAGCGCCCAAGGACAAGCCCAAAGGACCTCAAAAGAAACAGAGAGGTCCCAAGAACCATCAAGGCAAGGGCAAAGGCAAAGCCAATTGGCACAGACCTTACCCACAAGGGTACAGGATCCCCAAACTGGAGCCTTCAGCCGTGGACAGTGTCTTCAATATGGCCAGAACTCTTATGGAATTCACAGACAAGGAGCAGGAAAGGATGAACAGGACTTTTACACGCAAATAAATGATGTACATAGAAGTATTAGTTTAGAAATTGGCAAGCTTGAGTCAAAGTTGAAGCAAATTACATTAGACATCAATGATTTAAAGAAAAATGACAAGCAACATTCTGATTGGCATCAATTGACAACTGTCACCCTTGAGTCAATTAGCAATGCTTGTGAAAGAATTGAGACCCAATGTCAAAATAATGACACAGAAGATCCTTCCATTTTTAAAGTAAATGATAGACTTAAAACTCTTGAAGACCATGTCTTACAAATAGTTAAGAACACCAATCAATTTTCTATACATTTAGCAAAAAGTGACAGTGAGAGGCAGAAATTGAAGAATGATATAATTGCAAGTATGGAGCAAATTCATAAGAATCATGAACCACATATGCCAAGACATTCTACACCTTTGACTGAAGAAAAACTTTCTGTCAAAGAAAGTTTGACTCCATTCTTAGGAGAAAATGCCTACTCTGCAAGAGATATTCCCAAAATAGAAGAATGGCCAACATTCTCTGGTGAAGGAGAATATAACCATATTGAATTCATCAGAACTATTGATATGTTGCAAGAAGACTTTAATATACCTGATGAAATCATAGTGGGAAAATTACACTGTTTGTTTACCAGAACTGCAAAGAAATGGTATTACAAAATGAGGATTGATCATGGTAAACATGACTGGTCTTGGTGGAAATCTGAAGTGATTACCAAATGGGCCAATAATTCTTGGAGGCTTAAAATGGAGAATGCTTTTTAAAGTGCCATTTTTAACTCAGAAAAAGACAAACCACTTACTTGGTTCTTCAAACAAAAAGACAGATTATCTGCTTTACACCCAGATATGTCTGACACTATGATTAATATGAAAATATTAAGAAAGTGTGGAGGAGAACTGGAACATGCTATCAAAAGCAGATGTGTGGAACCTTGTTCAACAGAGGACTACATTAATGCTATGGAAGATATCATTACCAGGACAAGAATTGGTAAGACTTGGATTAAAAACCCAATAGAGTCCAAAATAGTCTCAAAGATTCCTAGAGAGGAAAGAAGACCAGAAAGACCTGTCTTGAAGTGTCATAAATGTGGAAGTACTTCACATTTATCCAACACTTGTCCTAAGAAGACAAAAATCAATTAAGTTCAAGTCATTGAAGAAATTCAGTGTACTGAAGAGAAAGAGGAGTCTGTTGTGAATTAGATTCTCCTTTCGAGTCAAGGGTAAGACGCATGTGATCTTAGGCCTGAACGCGATGGATTTCCAACTAGTTAGCTCAATGAGTACATATGTTTCCATCACCCATAGGTAGTTTTGATTGTATATAAATAGTGGTTGTTTTACTCCTTTAGATTAAGATTATTCAGTTTGTTATTGTTGTTTATTCTCCTTTATTCTTTTATTTGATTTTTTATTATCACATTTACATCTCACTCTCACTTACGAGGCTTGGGTATTGATTAGGTATACTAACCCTACTACCGCTCTATGAAACTGCGTGAAGGCTAACCTTTCTCTTATTTCCGCAGAGTGTTTTTTTAATTGTGATTATAAGAAGTCATCTTTTTAGTGTTTTGTGTCGTTTGCTGTCTTAACTCTAGGTATATCTACTTTTCAATCTGATCCTACAAGTTTCATATATATTGATTATTTGTTTTACTTAAGTGTTAATATTACTGGTTTTTTATTCGCACGTTTGTGATAACATAGCAGTTTAAAGATATATAACTATAACTCATTGCATGGTAGCGAGAGTTAGTTGAAATCTGCTATATTATTCAATAAAAATAAAAAACCAGAATAGAACACAGTTCCCAGATATGCCTACAGAAGTGCCAACCAACATCCCTTCCAAAGAATCGTCGACAATGAGGTTCATCTCAAAACTAAGATGATAAAACTCAATCAGTCAAACTGGGTCCAGTGGAGCTGCCAAATGGAAAATTACCTCACTGCCAGACGATACGACGATCAGAAACGCAAAAGCAAAATGCAAAGTTCAAACAAAAGAACAGCAGTGCCTTGTCTTTACTGTGGGGATGTGTCAGCAGTGAACTAGAAGGAGTTCTATTAGACAACAGAACGTCTTTTTATGACGCATGGGAAGCTCTGGCAAGAATCTGCGGGAAGAATTCCATTGTAGTTATCTGTGAAACTTTCTTCGAGCTCATGTCCTTGAAATATGAGCCAGAAACCTCCTTGCAAACCCACATCCATAGTTTTCAGAAGATCTTTGCTCGATACAACTCTATTACCGTCGACAAAGAACTGGGAATGTCAATCTCGCCAGTCATGGCCGCGGCTATGTTTATTAGAAGTCTTAACAGCGATAGAGAGCTAACAGGACTGATTCAAACCCTGTATGATATCAGCCCGTTTACTCTTTCGTCTGTTGTGAACAGGGTAGCTATTGAACATTCAAGAAGACAGCAGTCTGGTGAACAGACATTATTTACCAATCCGCCTAACCAACCCCCCAAACATAATTCAAAGGGGAAAGGTCGTAAGATGGGCAGGAAAACCGAAAAAACCAGAACAGCTTTTCAAGAAAACGGTAAGACAGACTCCGACAAAAGATTTGAGAACTTAGAGAATATGATTGCAAAGTTACAAGCCTCGATGAGAAACCAATCAGCACACATGATAATAGAACCAGAAAACAAAACCCTGAGTTACGATTCCGATGTTTTTGTTGTTCAAGACAGTCCTGTGTTTTCCATTGACGATGGCAACAAGATCTACCTGGACTCAGGTGCGGGCAAATCTGTGGTCAATAGACTTAATTTACTTACCAACGTAACCCCTGTCCAACAAAAAATCAACACATATGGCAATTCAGTTGCAATAACGCATCAAGGTACTCTGAAATTCAAATCCATGACAATTCACCCTGTCTATTTTGCTCCAAATGGACCAGTCAATCTTCTTTCAGTATCACAGCTACTTGACCACGGGATTAAACCGGTAATCAAGGACAATCTCTTCCTGCTCAAACGAGGTAATTCTATCCTGGCGTCGTTCAAACGGGAAGGAAATCTATTTGCAAGCAAAATCCAGTCCGATAGAAATTACTTTACCAACACCGAGGTTAAGGACTGGCACACGATCTTAGGTCATCCAAGCAACAGTTATCTTAAACAGTTGTTCAAAGACGGCAAAATCAAGGGCCAATTTACCCCAGTTAAAGATTGTCAAATATGTGAGAAGGCTAAGATTCAGAATCGCCCTCACAACAGAGCTCTGCCCTCTTCAAAAGTGGCCTTTCACCGCCTGCATGTGGATACCCTGGAAATCACCCCAGCTACTGAGCAAGGGGTGAAATATGTCCTTGTTATTGTAGATGATTACAGTCGATACAATCGAATCTATCTAATGACAAACAAAAGTCAAGCACAGGGAAACATCATGGCATTCGTACATGAAGTCTTCAACAAGGTAGATACTAGGCCTGCCTTCCTTCACACAGACAGAGGAGGAGAGTTTGACTCAACTCTTTTCCGACAATTTCTGTTTGATAAGGGAATAAGTCTGGAACGAGGACCTGCTGACTCACCTCAAACCAACGGAGTTGCCGAAAGGTTCAATCAAACTCTTCTTACCAAGATTCGTTGCCTTCTTGCTCAGTCAAAAATTCCTGTTCGTATGTGGAATGAAGCTGCAAGTCACGGCTCTCTATTATTAAATTTGTTACCTCATAAGGCCATTGGAATGAACTCACCATACGAGGTTCTATCGCGCAACAATATGATCCTGGAAGCACCAATAGGGATGGAAAAATTGATACCTTTTGGGTTCAAAACAATAGTTCATGTGCAAAACGTATCAAGCAAGCTTGCGCTCAGAGGAGAGACCCTGAAAGCCTTAACATTCGAGAAACACTCTGACAGCATGCGGTTCTACGATGAAAGTGCAAACAAGGTTCGAATTACCCGTGATTTCAGTTTTCCAAACATCCTTGTTGACAGAACATTAAGGCAAGACATTGTAAGTTTGCCACTTCCGGTAATCAAGAGTCACACCCCAATTACGTCAGTACCATCACCAGAACCCATTACTCAATGTTCCGACCAACAGGTCGCAGAGACTACCAGCAACTCTCCGCCATCGAATGCAATAAGAAATTATGCATACGTTCCTTACTACGACAAAGCCCCCAAGGATATTTCGCGACAGATCGACCCAAAAAATATTATTGAAGGAAGAAGACAAAGGAACCACCCACCAGATAGAATCCTTTTGGCGGATGTAATAACTTACTCAAAATCAATGTCTGATCCGGTCGAAGCAAGCCATTGGAAAGAAGCTATGAATCTGGAATTTGATTCTCTTACGCATCACAATACTGGGAAACTGGTCCCATATCCTAATGATGGTAAGGTCATTGGTGGAATGTGGAGATTGACTAAAAAACGCAATGAGTACGGAGATGTCTACAGGTATAAGGCTAGATGGGTGGTGTTGGGTAATCACCAAGAACACATGATTCACTATTTTGACACTTGGGCATCAGTTGGACGGAACGAAAGTTTTAAAGCAATGATCTCTCTAGTAGCAAACTCCAATTTCATTCCATACCAATTCGACATTGAAACCGCTTTCCTGCACGGAGATATGGACACAACAGTATATGTTAAGCAAGTCAAGGGATATGAAGAGGTCGGTAAAGAAAATTGGGTTTGGAAACTAAACAAGTCACTTTACGGTACCAAACAGGCCCCACGGATGTGGCAGCTCAAACTGTGCGCTGTACTTACTCAGTGTGGAATGGAAAAAGCCAAATCGGACGACTCGCTTTATTTGAACCACGATAAATTGCTTATTCTGCACATGCACCTTGACGACGGATTTCTCATTGGAAAGGAAGACTCTGTCATTACCACATTTTTGAAGTCGCTCAGCAAAGAATTTACTGTGAAATCTAAAGTCAAACCAACTCAACATTTAGGTTATAAGATGGAATGGTTTCACGATGGTTCGATAGGTTTGAGTCAGCCTGACTTGATTAAAAAACTAATTCATGATCATGATATGAGTGAGAGCAAGAGTGTGAAGACACCTTGTAATGGAAATTTGATGATGCAAATTAGCGATGAAGGGGAACCAACCGCAATCACACCCTATCAACAAGCCATTGGAAGCTTAAACTATCTGGCTCAACATACGCGACCAGACATCATGTTTACCGTTAACCAGCTGTCCAGGTATTCAACTAAACCTACCGGCAAGCACTGGACAGCTATCAAACACCTGCTGCGTTACCTGAAAGGTACAATGATGTTTGTTCTTGAATTCACCAAGACAACAAGCAAGACTATTCTTGCTGGATGGGCAGATGCCGACTATGCTAATGACAAATCCGACCGTAAGTCTATCTCAGGATATGCGATTACGTTATTTGGTAATCCTATTAGTTGGTAGAGCAAAAAACAAACAGTCGTGGCTCAGTCAACAACAGAGGCTGAATTTATCGCAATGAACGTGTGTGTTAAGCAACTTCGCTGGATGTCTTACTTATTGTCAGACATGGGATACGACTCAGCCAGACCAGTGTTGTTCAATGACAACTCTGGTGCAACCACCATATCGAAGCAGGCATCGTTGAATATCAACACCAAGCACATTGAAGTACGTTTCCAATATGTTCGTGACCTGGTGTTAAAGAAACAGTTAGATGTGGTACAAGTTGCGTCCGCAGACATGATAGCAGACGTGTTAATCAAGCCCTTGGGACTGCAGAAGTTGAATGTGGTATATCAGCAGTTGCATCTCAAGGAAATTAGAGGAGTGTTGTGAATTAGATTCTCCTTTCGAGTCAAGGGTAAGACGCATGTGATCTTAGGCCTGAACGCGATGGATTTCCAACTAGTTAGCTCAATGAGTACATATGTTTCCATCACCCATAGGTAGTTTTGATTGTATATAAATAGTGGTTGTTTTACTCCTTTAGATTAAGATTATTCAGTTTATTATTGTTGTTTATTCTCTTTTATTCTTTTATTTGATTTTTTATTATCACATTTACATCTCACTCTCACTTACGAGGCTTGGGTATTGATTAGGTATACTAACCCTACTACCGCTCCATGAAACTGCGTGAAGGATAACCTTTCTCTTATTTCCGCAGAGTGTTTTTTTAATTGTGATTATAAGAAGTCATCTTTGTAGTGTTTTGTGTCGTTTGCTGTCTTAACTCTAGGTATATCTACTTTTCAATCTGATCCTACAAGTTTCATATATATTGATTATTTGTTTTACTTAAGTGTTACTATTACTGGTTTTTTATTTGCACGTTTGTGATAACATAGCAATTTAAAGATATATAACTATAACTCATTGCAGAGTCTGATCAAGATTCTGCAGTCTCTGAAGATACACCAGTGGAGGACTATCCCATTGAAAACATTTCAGCTTTCTTTGAGGTCACAGAAGTCCATACCCACTTGCCACAGTACAGTGAAGATTGCTGCAACCTGATCAATATCCAAGATGCCAGAATGTGTAAAACAAAACCTGCTAGAGGAAAGGGTTATACTGCTGGAGCATCCTGTATCACATCAGTTCTGATGAGTGATATTGAAGCCAAAGTAAATTTGGATACAGGGGCATTTTGCACTTGTGTTGGCAAAGATTATCTCCAAATTATACTTCCTGAATGGAAAAACCATCTATTACCAATAGAAGGTGTACAATTCAGTAGTGCCAGTAACAATATGTACCCCTTGGGCATATTGGACACTAATATTGTATTCCCACATCCAGCAGGAAGTGTAAGAATGAAAACTGAGATTGTAGTAATGGATAATTGCACATCTCAGCACATCATTCTTGGAAATGATTACTTAAATATTTATGGTATTGATATAAATAACCATAAAGACAGATATTTCACAATTGGAGATAACAAGAGACAAAAATTTGCTTTCTCCAATATGCCAAAACAGATATCTGTAGTATCTTCTGTCAAAGATACTTACAAAGATGAATTTGTGACTAATCAGCTTGTTGAAGCACAAATTAATCAATCATTGTCACCAAAGATGAGGAATGAGCTTATTAATGTGTTATACACATATAAAAATGCATTTGCCTCTGATAATGAACCATTAGGCGCTATAAGAGGACATGAAGTTGATATTACTCTTAATATTGACAGACCATATCCTCCAGTACTTAGAAGACCAGCTTATCCAGCCAGTCCCAGAGCTAGAGAGGCCTTGGAAAAACATATCCAAGAGTTGATCCAACTTGGTGTGCTAAGGAAAGTAGGCCATAATGAGGAAGTTGAAGTGACAACACCTTTTATTATTGCATGGCATAATGATAAGTCAAGAATGGTTGGAGATTTTAGAGCTTTGAATACCTACACAGTTCCAGATAGGTATCCAATCCCTAGAATTCAAGAAACCTTGACTCAATTGTCTAAAGCCAAGTATATAACATCAATGGATGCATTGAAAGGCTTTCATCAAAATGTTTTGACGCCTAAAGCTAAGAAATTACTTAGAATTATCACCCACTGTGGCATTTTTGAGTATCTTAGAATGCCATTTGGCATTAAAAATGCTCCATCTCATTATCAAAGAATGATGAATACCATCTTCCCCACAGAATTGTCTGAAGGATGGCTTATCATTTATATTGATGATATTATTATATGTTCTGACTCATGGTCTTTGCACCTTGAAAGACTTGCAAGAGTACTTCATAAAGTTGCAGAAGTGAACATGAAAATTTCACTTAAGAAATGCAATTTTGGCTTTGAAGAACTCAAAGCATTAGGACATGTTGTTTCTGGTTTGAGCTTGGGTATTGACAAAAATAAAGTAGCAGCAGTGTTACTTAAGCCAATACCCCAGAATAAAAAAGAAATGATGTCTTTTCTTGGATTTTCTAGTTACTATAGGCAACACTTGAAAGATTTTGCAATTCTAGCCAAGTCACTCTATAGAATCTGTGATCAACAGACTGTATTTGAGATGACACAGGAAAGAATTAAAGCTTATGAGAAGATAAAGAAAGCCCTTACAGAAGCACCTTTACTCCTCATGCCTGACTGGAATATTCCTTTTAAATTGTACATTGATGCATGTGAAGATGGACTAGGGGCAGCCCTACATCAAGTCCAGATTATTGATGACAAACCTACAGAAGGACCAGTTTGTTATATCTCAAGACAAATCAAACCAACAGAAGCCAGATATGGTGCAAGCCAAATGGAGTGCTTATGTTTGGTATGGGCACTTGAGAAACTACACTATTATCTTGATGGCAGTGTTTTTGAAGTGATAACTGACTGCAATGCCGTAAAATCACTTCTTAACATGAAAACTCCCAACAGACATATGTTGAGATGGCAAATAGCCATTCAAGAATACAGAGGAAACATGACTATAGTTCATAAAGCAGGAAACATTCACAAGAATGCTGATGGACTTAGTAGATGGGCTTTAGCCAACACTCCTGATAACCCAGCTTATGTACCTTTGGAAGCTGAACCACAGATTCCAATTGAAGGAATTAACATAACTGATATTGGGACTGAATTCTTTGAAGAGGTCAGACAGTCTTATAAACAAGACAAGAATTGCCATATCTTGACTTCTTTATTAGATAAAGACTGCAAAGATACATCTTTAGTTAATGCACTTGATGAAGTTTGGAAAAATTCCTATTCTGAAGGAAGATTTCACTTGTTTGATGGGATTATTTACAATAGAACAAAACATTCTTGTGTGATGACACTGTGTAGTAGATTGCTTATCAATACCATTCTTCATGAATGCCATGATAGAATTTACTCTGGACACCTATCAGAAGACAGAACACTTGAAAAGGTGAAGAACTGTGCATGGAGGCCATCTTGGAGAAAAGAAACCATTGAATATTGCCATACCTGTGATAGATGCCAAAAAGCAAACAGGAGTACAGGCAAGAAATTTGGATTGATGATCCATATTCAAGAACCAAAATCCCCTTGGGAAGTTGTTCACATGGATTGGGTCACAGAACTTCCTCCAAGTGGTGACAAAAGTTATAATGCTTGTTTAGTCATTGTAGACAGATATAGCAAAACTCCCATATTCTTACCATGTCATAAAGATGACACTGCTATGGATACAGCTCTTCTTTTATGGAGTAGAGTTATTTCTCATACAGGGTTATTTAAGAATATCATAAGTGACAGAGACCCCAAGTTTACATCCGCACTTTGGACCAATCTTCATAGATTGTTTGGGACTAAGTTATCATTCTCTACAGCATATCACCCTCAAACAGATGGGCTAGCAGAGAGGATGATTCAAACTTTAGAAGACATGATCAGGAGATTTTGTGCTTATGGATTAGAATTCAAAGACTCAGATGGCTTTACCCATGACTGGTGCACTCTGATACCTGCATTAGAATTGGCATACAAGACATCAGTCCATTCTTCCACAGGACAAACTCCTGCTATGTTAGAGAAAGGATGGAATCCAAGACTCCCAGCAGACACACTGAGGAAAGACTTGATTGACATTCATCCTACAGCTTCCAGCTTCAAATTAATGCTTGATAAAGTAAAACATCATGCAAAACAGAGTATGGATGATGCTTTTGATTATGCAAAACAGAAGTGGGACAAGAGTCATAAAGTACCAGACTTCAAAGTAGGGGACTTAGTGCTAGTTTCAACCTTGAATTTTAATAATATCAAAGGCCCAAAGAAACTTAAAGATTCTTATGTAGGACCTTTTGTTATTGTTGCTTTACATGGAACCAATGCAGTTCAAGTGGAATTGAGTGGTGAATTGGAAAATAAACACCCCACATTCCCAGTCAGCTTGATAAAACCTTATCAACCAGCTGATAAAGAATTGTTTCCTTTAAGAAACCCAACTCCTTTAACTGTACCACCTGTGGAACAGAATGAAGACAAAAAGATAAAGAAAGTCATTAAAGAAAGGAGACTTAGGGGTAAAAATCAAAGAGAATATCTTGTCAGATATAGAAATTTAGTACATGAAGATGAATGGATGGCAGAATCAGAAATACCTGACTCAGATAAACCCTTAAGAAGATTTAGACATGAAAGAAGGCCACAAGCCTGAATATGTCTATAAATGTGCTTTAAATTACTTGATCTGAGTAATGTGAAGAGGTTGGACAGTGGACATTACCCCCCTTTGGGGCCTTATTCTTTTATCACTAATAAAATTGTAGTACAATTTTATTTTTTGGTGGGAGGGAATGTGAGCCTTGAGGTATATTTACATACCCAAATAGGCCACAATTATCTTAAAAAGAAATTTTGAATTATGCAAAACTCATAAGTCATGCATATATCCAAAATTCATCATTTTTAATTTCAGAAAAGATGAATAACTTTTTATTAAGTAAGTAAATTCATGGATTTAAGACCAGATTTGGATTCTACACAAAAATTCACCTAGGGTAGCTCCATAGAGTGAATAAGCTCAATTTAAGTATTTGAGGTGGTAAAATGGAAAATACTTCAATACCACATCATTAATACCACATAAAAGATCCGTGAAAAGTTTTGTTTTTCTTGATTTTTAGCCAAAATAATGGGAAAGTGAGAAATCCCATGTTACATATACACTAAGAATAGTGTTATGCATGTTTTGAGCACTTAATATTATGGTATTCTTACATAGACTTTTGGTACACCCATAGTGGATATCTCACTTGAAGCTTAAATTACTATTTTGACGTAAAAATTAAGCAAGGGGGACAAAAGACATCAAAGAGAGCCAGGGTACCCAACTTCTGAGGCCTCAGAGGCGTGGATAGCTCCAGAGCATGGATCCATGGCTCATCTTGGCCTAATTGGTAAACTAAAACTCTTTGGGAACTTGGTTACCAAGTTACACCTACTGTAATCATAAGAAAAATAGCAAATAACCTGCTATTTTGACGTGCCAAGGAGGTAATAAGCTACTTAGGCTCCTGTAACCACGTCAATTCTTGATGACTTTCCATGACTAGACCCTAAAAGAGTAATTAAACCCTTTTGGGATCCATATTCATTGATTTACCTCATAGCAACCAGCAAAATACTGCTATTTGCAATTCTACGTAGAAATGAGGTAAAAACTTCAAAAATTCATTAAAAATACAATTCTTAATGAATCTTCCTGAAACTTTCAGGACCAATGAAGAACTGTATTATCTATGGTACAACTAAAAAGAATGATGGCTTTACTAGTAAAATTAAAAGTTTTACTTACAGTCCATTTTTGACCATTCTACGTGAAACACTGAATCTTCAAAAATTCACAGAAATTACAACCTGTGATGAAATTGGCAATAACATTGATAACTTTGAGAAATCAATGATTATTTTAGAATAAAAGAAGATTTTCAGATGTTACTCCTTTTATTCTTAACCATATTGGGGTTGGTAGTCACGTAAAAGCATCAATTAAGTAATTATGATAATCTTACGTGACAACAGATGATGCAATCATTAATCCAAAAGGGTTTATTGTTTTCTCACTCACTGGTTTTTCAGTTTGCTCCATGGCACGCCTCTGTGAGCTGTTGTTGACTTAAAAGAAGCCTATTCTTGCTGTTTTTTCCGTATCATCATCTTATCAATTTATTAAATCATTATTACCAACAAGTAAGTATTAGTTAAAGCTATTCTTAAGTGTTTTAAATCTTTCAGAATCATCCAGAAAGACGTGAAATCATAGAATCCAACTATATATTGTTGTAATACTGTTATAAATCCTTTTGATCCCTTAAATCCACAATTCCACGTCAAATTTCTCTACTCTTATCTATCAATGAGTTCTTTGGAGTATTAGTGAGTCATTTATTCTTAATTCTTAAAGTTTTTCTCTAGTAATAGTTTTCTTCAAGAATTATCTTTATGATTATTCTTGCAAAAGATAATTATATATTAAAATAATTTTATTATTTTAATAAAGAAGTTTTTATTATTAAACTCTTCTTGTAATTGATTCTAGTAGACAATTACTTGCTCACTGTTAAAATCACTAGTAGTGCTTAACACGTGAAAGAAATAATTTTTTTTAATTATTTAATTGTGGTTATAATAATACTTTATTATTATATTTCATAAGAACAGACATAGTACTGTTGATTAATAGTAATATTATCATCAGTTTCATAGTCACATCTTACACTCATGCTGCTCTCCTTCATAAGGACAATAACTTAATTGGTTCTGAAAAGGCGATGAGGATTAAAGAGGGGTTGTGTACTTATTGTGGTGGAAAGCACCAAATTGAAAAATTCTTCAAGAGACCTCAGAACAAGCCTGGGTCATCATCAAGAGGCTTCCCTAGCAAGCAGGGAAAAGCCTGAGTGGGGATCATGATGTGTTCAATGGTTATCACTTATTTCCTTCAAGAGCACAATTGTGCACTCTGAATACTAGTGTCAAGAAATCTTTGGAGTTTCTTATTTTCTCTTCTGTCTCTGATATTTTTTATAGTATTGTCATTGATTCTGGTGCTACAAACTCTTTTATTGCAAAGAATTTTGTTCTCAAGTACTCATTGACTCTGTCAGAGCTCCCTGAAAAGATTCCTCTTTCAATTCTGGATTCTAATGAATCCCCTGCCTTGTTCATCACCCATTATAACAAGTGGTTAGTTGACTTGCCTTCCTTCCCAAGCTTTGAATGGGACTTCTTTATCATAGATTCACCCAAGGGAGAAGACCTGATATTGGGATCTGATTTCCTTTACCATTTTCATCCCATTATTGATTGGAAAAATGGATTGATTGCCTATGATTCTAGTGGTATTATTCCTTCTACTAGTAATGACTTTGCCACTTCTGTAAACAGTGTTGCTCTGGTTGGTGAACTTAAGACACCTTCCCTTCCTTCTTCTGTCCATACCCCTTCCATCATTCCCTCTCAGTCATTACCTCCATTAAGAGATGAAATCTTCAAAGAGATAAAAGATGTTGGAGAAGATGTTGCTATATCTTCACTTCATCTATTTCAAGGGGATATGGACCTTCCTCCCTTATCCTTTCATACATCCCTGGAGGAGCAGTGGGATGAGGAGGAAGATCCAGAAGAAATTGAAACTGTGTTGAAGGTAGTCCCTCCTGTTTATCACCAATATTTGGATGTATTCTCCAAGGTGAAAGCAGAGAAACTTCCTCCACACCACACCTGTGATCATCATATTGAATTGGAGGGTCTTCTACCTCCAATTGGTTTTATCTACTAATTATCAAATCAAGAGTCAGAAACACTACGGGCCTACATTTCAGAGAATGTAGAGAAAGGTTTCATAAGGCAAAGCTTCTCTTCAACAGGAACACCTGTCCTTTTTGTTAAGAGAAAGGATGTAGTTCTTCGTTTGTGTGTTGACTACTGCAAACTCAATGCTGTCACTAAGAAGAACAGGTATCCTGTTCCTCCTATGAACCAGCTTCTTACCATATTCAACGGTTCCACTATCTTCTCCAATATAGATTTGTGTGGTGCATATAATCTCCCGAGAATAAAAGAGGGGGATGAGCACTTAACTGCCTTTAGAGCCAAATATGGTAGTTATGAGTATTTGGTTATGCCATTTGGCCTTACCAATGCTCCACCTTCTTTCCAGAATATTGTGAATGATATATTTGCAGATTTCTTGGATATTTTTGTTTTAGTTTATTTAGATGATATTATGGTACTTTCCAGTTCTGAGGAGGGACATGTCAAACATGTGTCCTCTGTCCTCCAAAGACTGAGGGACAATAATTTGTTTGCCAAAGCCTCCAAGTGTGTATTCCATGCCTCAAGTGTGGAATACTTGGGCTATGTTGTTTCAAGTGATGGCCTCAAGATGGATTCTTCAAAAGTTCAGCAAATCCTCAATTGGCCTCAGCTTAAAAACATCAAGGCTCTTCAATCTTTTCTTGGCTTTGCCAATTTTTATTGTCATTTCATAAAAAATTATTCTAAAAAAATGACCTCTCTCACTTCCCTTCTCAAAGAAGATTCTCCCTTTATCTTCAATGAGGAAGCTGTTAGCCAGTTTCAATTACTCAAAGAAGCTTTCACTACTGCTCCTATCTTATATCATTTCAATCCTTCTCTGCCTACTATTGTAGAGACTGATGCTTCTGATTATGCCTTGGGTGCTGTACTGAGCCAGGTGAATGACTCAGGAGAGCATCCCATTTCATTTAATAGTCACAGGCCTCTCCCAGCTGAGCTGAAGTATGAAATTCATGACAAGGAACTCCTTGGCATAGTTTGGGCTCTCAAGCTCTGGAGAGCATTTCTTCTCTCTCTCTCCAATTCTTTTGAGGTCTTGACAGACCACTCTTCCTTGCAGTATCTTATGTCTTCCAAGGTTCTTATTTGTCGTCAGGCCCGTTGGTCTGAGTTTCTTTCTGAATCTCATTTCACTATCACTTACCGCCCAGGCAGGCTGGCCACTTTACCAGATGCCTTGTCACGTCTGGACAATGTGTACCCAGAGAGGGGGGTGGACTTAATCAGCAAGAATCCTCAAAATTTTCATAAAGTAATCAAGCAAGATGGAATTCAAGAGTCAAGATTCTTCTCAATCAAAGTGGAAATATTTCCAGATTTAGCTGACAAGATTCAACAAAAAGTATGGAGAGACAAAGACTATAAAGAATAACTCAAGCAACTAGCAAGAGGTGAATCAGTTCCAGATTATTCTCTTGAACCTCAATCCAAGTTGTTATTACTCAAAGATAGAGTGGTAATATCAAGCAATGAAGAACTTCAACTCCATATTCTTCAAAAGCCTCATGACACACCATTGGCTGGCCATCCTGGCCAGGAGAAGACCCTCAAGCCCATCAAGAGGGATTTTTATTGGGCTGGCATGAATCAATTCATCAAGGAATATGTGTCCTCATGTCAGCACTGTTCAAAAAAAACAAGAACATTAACCACAAGAATTTTGGACTACTCAAGCCTCTTCAAATTCCAGCTGGTCCTTGGAATTCCTTATCAATGGACTTTATCACTCAATTGCCCTTGTCAAACAACTTTGACTCACTTATAGTACTTGTGGACAGGTTCTCAAAAATGACAATCTTCATTCCAGCTTATGGAACAATCACTGCTCTGGACTTAGCTCAAATCTTCATTAGTCATGTATTTTCCAAGCATGGCCCTCCAGTCAGTACTATTAGTGATAGAGGATCTTTATTTTTTTCATCATCTTGGACTCAATTATGTCAGCAGCTCAAGATATCAAGAGATCTTTCAACTTCTTTTCATCCTGAAACAGATGGACAGACAGAGAGGGTAAATAAGATTCTAGAACAGTATCTTTGGATGTATGTCAGCTATCATCAAGATGACTGGTACACCTGGCTCCCTCTGGCTCAATTGGCCTATAATAATTCAGAACATTCATCAACAAAGCAATCACCTTTTTTCACCATTCATGGAAGAGATCCCAGCTTTGACTCAATCCATATTTCTCAAGATTCACCTGCTGGAAATTTATCAACAAAACTCCAATCAGTACAGCAAGTTGTCAAAGAAGAATTAGAGTCAGCAAAAAGAAGATTCAAGAAGTATGCAGATAGAAATAGAGAAATTCAACCTGATTTCCAACCTGGGGACAAAGTATGGCTAGCTTCTAAGAACATCAAGACAACAAGACCCACCAAGAAATTATCAGAAAGATGGTTGGGACCTTTTGAAGTTCTGAAGAAGATTGGCAGTCATGCATATCACCTCAAGCTGCCTCAGCAATGGAAGTCAGTTCACCCTGTATTCCATGTGTCCGTATTAGAGCCACTGAAGCATTCAACTATCCCAAATTGACATAAATTGCCACCACCACCAGTCTTAGTGGAGGAGCAAGAGGAATGGGAAGTGCATCAGGTTCTGGACTCAAAACTCAAGAGAGGTAATTTATTGTATCTTGTAGAGTGGAAAGGATTCAGTGAAGAACCAGAAAGAACCACTTGGAAACCATCTTCCAACCTTACCAACTCACCAGACCTTGTCAAGGATTTCTATTCATTGTATCCAGACAAGCCTGGCCCAAATACCTCAAGAGTTTGATTTTATGGTCCTTGGTGGGGAGAAGAAGTTATGAAAGGAAGTTCCTCTCCTGGCATGCACCTTTAAAGGGGTATTCTACCCATATGTTGCTTTAAGCATCACCTTGGCCACTTTGTGAGCACTTGTGAATTTTTTGGACAGATTCAGAAGGCCTTACAACATCAATAACCTCTGATTTGGACGTTATCAAGATATGGCAGAATGTTTCTATCTTTCTTTTTCTTTTCTTTTTTCTTTATCATTATGTCAGCTTATGCAAATCATCATTATTCAAGACTTTCATTACTTCAAGTCAATTATGGCAATTTATTTCAGTTTCATGGTGCTTGGTGGGGAGTGGGAGTTATGAAAGTAAGTTCCATCTCCTGGTATGCATCCCTGAGGGTTATACTTCTTGTAAAACATTACCTTGGCCACTCTGTGAGCATCAAATGCTTGGTTTTCATTTTCAGACATTCTTGGCCAAAAATTAAGCAACTCACTACAAGAAGGACAAACCATCAGGAATTTCTTTTATCTCTTTTTCTCTACTCTCTTTTTCTCTCATTTTCTTTCTTTTATTTACTTGTATAATTTTGTTTTCTTTTTATTTCTTTAAACCAGCAGCATCCCCTCCCAAATCATGTATTGGGAGGTTACATTATTTTTTCATTTCTTAGTACTTATAAGAGTGGGGATAGAAGTCAAACCAAACACCAAAAAGGATAAGGAAAAAAGTTATCTCTACCTAAATCATCAAAGGTTATATGAAACTCATTTATCAATTCATCTTCATACCAGGAACATTTTTCAGCCATTTCATCTGAAGAAGTACCCAGAATAGTCCTGTCATTTGCATAAATAATCACCTCCCTGCTATTTCTATCAACCCTCCTGAATAATCTGGCCACAGATTCTTGGTTTTCACTCGCTGCATTGAGATATTCTCTGGTAATTCTGATAGACCAGCAATCTCTTCTTTGAAAAACTTGAGTGGCAGGAAACAGAAAAGGAGACAAACCATCCTTTCTTCTACTGGAACTGGCCACAGGTTGGTGTTGTTGGGAGGTGGTTATGGGTGAGTTCCTGGGTTGCTGGCTTGGTGATGGCCTTACTGCTGGATTCAAGGCAGGCCTGGCATGAGAAGTACTTGGCAAAGAAGGTGGAATGGTAGTAGGAATGGAAGCAAGCACTGGTTGGGAGTACTGGGAATCACTTGGCTTTGGAATCTGTTGGCAAGAGGATGGGAAGAGGAATTGCTGAATGGATGGCCAACTACAGCTTCTTCACCATCCAACTCATCACTACCTTCAGCATCTGGATCAGTTGGGGAATCAGAAATCCTTCTTATTCTTTTCACTACCCCTTCAGTGTTGATCCTGGAGATTGGGACTTCTGAACTGGAATATAGTGGCCTACCACCAACTGGAATTGGCCCTCCAACATTAGTCCACCTTGCCACATCCCTCTGCCTGGAACCAGTCACTACATCAAAATATCAGTACCAATTCAATGAAGATATGCAAATCACTCACATTGAGAAAATCCTGAAGTTCCATCAGCAGTAGGTGCCACAGAGACTGGGAACTCTTTCTCAAAAGGCCCATCTTTTCTACTCCAGAAATACCTCCTGACGTTAGAAGACAAAACCCCGGTATGACGACATGGTTTCTTTCCAATGAAGCAATAATGGCACTTTGAATATTGGGGATTGTAGTGTTGAAAACAATCCTTACCCTTGGACAAACATTCAGTACAGGCAGGATCAAGAATCTCAACTTCTCTGTACCTCTCATAGATTTGGGAGGGATCAAAGTGACCAGAAGAAGCCATGGAGGGTGAAGACAATTGACTGAAGATGCCAGAACCACAAAGAACAGATGGTGGCGGTGCAGAAGGGGAAGATTCAGTGAGTTCAGTCAGTTTGGAACTCATAACTGAAGAATATGCAAGCAGAAGATTCAAGACGTCAGAATCAGTCCACTCCAAATCAAAAGAAATTGACCTCAAGGAAATGGAAGCCATAACTCATTTATGCCCTCCCTCAAAGCCTCTAAGGTGAAGATTCAAGACACCTTTGGGGCTGAATTCATCACCCAGGGCCTCCCCTCAAGCTTTGGGGAGGCCAGGATCTTGATGGTCCTGGACCCCCTCAATGGGTCCAGGCCATGTAGGTGAGTTTTTTGGACCCATGGAATCCCTGGGTCCAGGGCGCCTCCAATAGCCCCCACAGCCGGCGGACCGCGGCGTATGGCCCACAGCCCACGGACCATAGGACCCCAGAACATCAAAATGGCAAAATATGGCCATATATCAAAAAACATCACTAAAATCACCAAGACCCAAAAAAGGCCCAAAAGGCCATAAAATCAAGAAAATTCCAAATCATCATAGGAGGGGCCAAAGCCCAAAAAACACTATGGGAAGGGACTTTGAGGCATTTCCAAGGTCAATGTGGACAAGACCCCTTGAAGACTTTATTTCAAGATTTTTTTCAATTGGGCCTTGACAAATGAGTATACATTCATATACTCATTTGGCATCATTTTTTGAGCACAAGAGCTCAGTGGCCATCATTTTGGGATACAACCAAAGGCCATACCCCAAGGACAAAAGATTGATTGAATCAGAAGAAAAGAAGCATATTTCAAAGTGGAATACTTATTCAAATTTGAAAGAAGGGGGAATCAATTTAATTTGACAGAGGATAATTGAAAAAGGATTTTCAGGATAATGGTCAAGAGGAAATGAATATTAAAAAGAAATTTTTTTGAAAAAAATGTGGGAAGATTGAGATGCCACTCAACAGTGGCAGGGTATTATGGTGTTCAGGAGCCCACCAGTTTCAAGAGGGGGATACTGTAACAACCACTCACCAGCGGTAAGGGTATTCATCAATACACCCACTCAAACACCTCAAATCAGAAGATCCACTATCTGCATCAGCATTCAGTTTCAGCAATCTTCCTTGCTGAAACATGCATACAGCTTGGTACTTCAATACAGCCTGTCAACATCTGTACAGGTTGGATTCACCCAATACAGTTTGGATACACCAATTCTGAAACTGTATGATAACTCAACTCCACCACACCTCTTGTACAGGACCTGTATTGGCCAGACTCAATTCAATCATTCAATTCTCTCATGAGGATTCTCTCTCTGGATCAGGGCTGGTGATTCTCACATATACCAGCCCCTCTTTCTCCCCCTGGGGACTTTTCCCCAGTTAATTAATTTAGTTTATTTATTATTTAATGGATATTATTATCCTTATTTTGGGTATTATATTTATTTAATATTAAGTTAGTATTTGCATTTTCTCTCTTTGCCTGTACAGTATGAGCTGGGTGGCCATATCCTTATTAACCCTTCTATTTTCATTCTGACAGGTTGAAACAGTGGACTTGGACTTGTTTGTGGCTGGCTCTTTTATTCTTTACTCTGATTTCTTTTGTTGCTGCTTTCTTATATTCTTTGTTTTAGTAATTCATCTCTTGCACTCTTAAGTGTATTCTTTCTTACCATATCCTGAGCCCTCCATAAGTGAGTCCCAGTTTACTGAGTGCCAGGCCCTCTCCACTTCAAAGAGCCCCTGTGATAGTTACCCAGTTAAAATCTCATTAAGTAATAAGAAAACTGCAAATAAGCTGCTATTTTGATGTGACAAGGAGGTAAAGAGCAAGTTAGACTCCTGTGACCATGTAAATTCTTAATTATTCTCCATGGATAAAGCTTAAAAGAGTAATTCAAACCCTTTTTGGACTAGTATCCATTGATTTACCTCATAGAAAACAAATATATTGTGTTATTTAGAATTCTACATAGAAATGAGGTAAAACTTCAAAAATTCATTAAAAATACAATTATTATTGAATTATTCTGAATTGTTTAGGACCAATGGAGAAAGGAATAATCCATAAAAAACCAAAATGAATTATGTCTTTATGATGAAAATCAGGATAGTTTTACTTACAGACCATTTTTGATGATTCCACATGACACCCTGAATCTTCAAAAGTTCTGTCACAGGGGCTCTTCTAAATGAAGAGGGCCTGGCACTCAGTGAAAAGACTTACTTATGGAGGGCTCAGAATAAATACTCAATTGATAAGAGTAATGAGATAAGAGATAAATTGCTAGTCATAAAATAATAAGCATTCAACGAAATGAGAGAAAACAAAAGCAATAATAATGAGCCAACCACAAATAATCCTGAATCACTGTTTTGACCTGTTCAGAAAAGGGAAGAGGATTAATAAGGATATGACCACCAGGACTCTACTGAACAGGTGAGGGAAGGCAAAGACCAAGTTAATAATTAATAAAATAATACTTCTGAATAAGAAATAAAATAATATTAAATAAATAAATCAAATATTGTAATTAAGTGGGGCGAAACCCCCCAGGTGGGTGAAAGGGGGCTGGTATATGTGAAAAAATGCCAGCCTGGAGTTTGAGTGTTGAGAAACCATGACTGTATGATTGAAGAGCCTGTATTTGAGATGTGAAGCTGTATTGGTGTATCCAATAAAGTTATTTGAATCAATACAGGTTATTGCACCTGTATTGAGGGCAGGCACATATTTGGGTTTTGCCTGTATTGAGCTTTATTGAGGCTTGAAGCTGTATTTAGTGAATCGTTCATGAAACCCCTTTCTGATTAGGTGTTGGAATATTTTCCATTAGTAATTAATGGTAATGCCCTGCTGTCTCCATGGCTATGACAAATTCACAGAAAATTCAACCTGTGATGAAATTTTCAATAAAATTGATAAATTTGAGAAATTAATGTTCATTTTGCAATAAAATAGTATTCACAGTTGTTACTCCTTTTATTCCTAACCATAAATGGGTTTGTAGTAACATCAAAGCATCAATTAAGTAATTATGATAATCTTAGGTGACAACACATGATAATATCAATAATCCAAAAAGGATTATTGTTTTCTCACTCAATGGTTTTTCATTTTTCTCTATGGCACACCTCTGTGCGCTGTTTTTGACTTAAAAGAGACCTCCTCTTGCTGTTTTTTCCAAATCATCTTGTTATCAAATTATATCTTTGTTACCAACAAGTAAGTATTAGTTAAATATTTTCTTAAGTGTTTAAAATCTTTCAGAACCAATCAGAAAGACATTAAATCATAGAAATAAACTATATATTGTTGTAATACTGCTATAAAGCAATTTTGATCTTTTAAATACAGAATTTATGTGTCAAATCTCTCTACAAAGTTCTCTCCAAAGTTCATTGGAGTATTAGTGAGTGGTTTTAATTAAATCCTTAAAGTGTTTCTCTAGTATTAGTTTTCTTCAAGAGTTATACTTATAGTTATTCTTGAAGAAGATAATTATATATTAGAATGATTAATTATTTTAATAAAAATGTTTTATTATTAAATACTTCTTGTAATTGATTCTTGTAGAAAATTACTGCTTACTGTTATAATCACTAGTAGTGTATAACAAGTGAATGAAAAAATTAAGTAATTAATTACTTAATTGTGGTTATAAGAATTTTCACTATTATATTTAATAAGAACAGTAATAATACTGCTTATTAGGAGTAATCTTATCAACAGTTTCATAGACACATCTCACACACAAAGAGGGATATTTAATAATACTAATCATAATAATTTAGCCTCACTGAATCAAAGGATACCATACCAATACCCCTTAATTTAATAGAGGAAAATGTATTTCTTTTCACCTCCTATCTAGATTCTAAAGCTTTTAGGATAGACCAATCAAGTAGAATATCTTATAGAAGAGCTGATTTAGAGACTCAAAATTATATGAATCTTAGCCCTTTATACAATTCAGATCAAAGGTTATCAGAAATTTCCTTTCAAAGCAAGAAAAGTACTATTTTACAAAAATCAAACAATAAGAATTTGATCCTATAAATATTTGCTATATTTAAGAGAAACTTGGATTAAAAGTTCGAAAAACCTTTAGAGATCACTTTTTTCTAAAATCGGGAGCCAATTTCAAGACCTTTGAGTTTTAAATTGACAAATCTATTTAGGCTTTCAGGTTAAAATACCAAAAGCTACCTGTCAAAGTGGTCTTGTGGGATACTTTCCCAGATTTAACTGTGAATTGTAAGAAATTTTGCACAAGGATCTTTATGAATTCATTATTAATAACCATGAAGCTTTAATACCAAAAATCTTTGTACAGGGTGTTATTGTGAGATATTTTACCACATAATTGAAGTAGTAGGCATGAAAATAACTCAAATAATTCTT
This sequence comes from Austropuccinia psidii, assembly GCA_023105745.1. Taxonomy (NCBI): domain Eukaryota; kingdom Fungi; phylum Basidiomycota; class Pucciniomycetes; order Pucciniales; family Sphaerophragmiaceae; genus Austropuccinia; species Austropuccinia psidii. The sequence goes on from JALGQZ010000002.1 coordinate 1,777,617, forward strand.
ATCCTTTGATTGCTTGTAGTTTTAAAATTGAGAGTCATGCATATATGTTATTTGAAGCTTCAGATTCATCCTGGCTTGTTGAAATGTTCAAAACTTCTATTGGTAAGAATTCTTACCCTATATGGGTGAAAAAACATAAGCTACAGTTTCAAAACCACACCTGAGAAGCAATACAGGAAGTATTAAATTTTCTGAACCACAGTACAGCCACCAAAGTGCATATTTGGACTCTATAAATGTGGCAAAAGGATATCAACATTTTACCATCCTGATTTAAGATAAAAGGGGAATTTCTCCTTTAGGAAAATGCCCTATAAGTGTATAAGCTCATTTCTTACATGGTTAAACTGAAATAACCATTACAGTTATAGATATTAACATAAATATAGCTATTTTATTCCATTTCATAGTTAACCTATGTATAATTAAACTAAACAGAGATCCAAGTAGACATATCACCACTCTCTTTCAATATTACATCCCTTTTTAATATCCACTATTCAATTTCAACATTTCATACTTAGGATTCTAGCTATAAATTATCCTCTTGTAGCTATAATAAGATGACAGACTTACTCAAGCACTCGAACTGTTAATAAAAGGGTGTTTCCTAAAATATTAATGTATTTTCTTAAAATGGGAATTTTGATGTTTTTGACCACCTCTGAAAGGGCTCCAGCTGAAATTACTCCAAAGTTTTATCATGGAATAATAAACTTAAGCTCTGGAAGTGAATGAGTGGTCTAAATAGGAAATCTGGTGGTTGCAGGAAAAAAAATACTCTTTCAATGAAATTCAAGTGGTTCTGAGGAAATTAAAAATAAATTTAGGGAAATAATTATGTAATTTTTATCAATTGCAATAAAGTTATTTCTCTTGAGAGAAGTAAAAAGTTTATAGAAGCTCAACAAAACAGATCATCTATAATGAGTATTAGGGGATGAATAAAAAAATTAAATCTCATTACTTAATTCTATTATTGTTTCATAAATTTTCCTTCCCTCTTTGAAGTTCCCCAATAATATTTTAATATATGAAATACCATTGTTTTTTATGTTCCAAATTAACAGAATTGTCTTCAATATAGGGAATGCCCCCTTAATAGAGCTCACAAGTTCCAGATATCTTTACATAGAAAAAATAGGAGGGTGGGATATGTCATAGCTTTCCAGAATCCTGGCTTTTGATTTTTGAATGTTTTGATGGTAGGAAATCACAGATAGGCAATAAGAAAGAAAAAGCCAGAGGAAATGTTTTCTATATTAAGATTATTCCAAAAATATTTAGAAGTGTGATTTTTCTCTGTCTTTCTTGTAATTAATTGAATAAGGAGGAAATGATTAAAGTTCTGTAAAATCTTCAAATATTTAGGATTTCAAAAAAAATAATTAGTTGATATGGCCAAAATAATGAGATAAGGAGTGGAAAGTAAAATTCTCAGTCTTTAGGATCTCAAAGAAGGCTTCAATATAAAGTATTTCTGTAACAAAATACTTTGTCTGTCTTGATTTTCTACTATATATTCCTTTGATAAATACTGGTCTTGAATCTGCTCTTTGTGTCAAGTGTTTACATAAAATTAGGTGGGGCTTCATATGTGACATAGTTGAAAGAAATAGCCATTTTAATGGCTTTTTCTTAATTGAGCTTCCTGAAATGTGAATAAGATATAGTATTTTCTTAATTTATGATCTTAAGTTCCAAAATCTCGTCATAATTAGACTATTTTTGCATTGAGAGAAATGGGGAAATGAATTCCTTCTGGATATATAGTTTCTTTGATAATGACCACTATTAATATCAAAAACAGAGATGTCAAATCTTATTTCAATTCTGTTGTATTCATTCCTTCTTTTGAAAATGGCATAGCCTTCAGAACTTAAAACCTCTTTGAGATATTTAAGCAAGAGCTCATTTTGCTTGAATTATCCTTCAGTGGTTGAATTCAAGATGGTGAAAGTATTTGCTTGTACATATTAAAAAAAGGGGGTTTGGGAGGGTTTTGAGAGCTTTTTTTGAAAAAAAATAAATAGAGGGTTGTTTTCAAAAAAGAGTTAAAATGTTGATAAAAAAGAAATGTGGTTTTCAAAAAGGAAAAAAGAAATATTTTTAGAAAATTTATGTGTTTTTTTCTAAAAGGAAGAATTTTGGTTCAATTTTTTTTCTGGGAAGAAAATATCTGAGGGGATGCACCAGAAGCTCTTTAGAATTTTGAGAAATTAGTTTAGCCCCAGGTATTTATAAGTTAATTCAAGTATTGGTGTAAATGATTAAGTGATAATAAAGGTAAAAAAATCAACATGAAATGAAACTTTCATAAATAATAATAATAATATCAATGTTTTTTTAAATAAAGATTTATTCTTAATTTCATTTTTTCACATCCCATTTTTGGCACGGTTTGAAAAATTAGAATTCAATTTTTTTGAATTTTTTTGAATTGCATACTTTTAAACCACCAAAAGGTTTCTTAAAAATATCAAAATTAAAAATTTGCAAATTTAGCCTGGTAATGAGGAAATGTACTCTTTGGGAATTATGATATATCTAAGTTAGATTATAAATAAAAATAAGATTGGATAAAAGGTATTGAATCCAATTGGATTTTAAGTATACCCCCCAAAGAATATTTTAGGTAAAAATTTGAGCACTTCAGACAAATCTTCTTTTTACTTAGTGATTGATTTAGAAGAGGATAGCTATATCATAGACCTTATCATTTGTGAAAAAAAAAGAATGAAGATGATAATCCTACACAAATTCACTACAAGGTACTTGTCAGTATGTGACTTAAAGCCATAGCACAAGCCTTACACCTCAATACTATAGATAATAGTGTTAAAAAATACATATAAGTGAAAAAATGTTCCAAATGGCTCATAATAGTAACCATCGGGAAGGGGAATATCCCACAATTCAGAACACATCAGCTTTAAACCAATAGGATAAGAAACAAGAAAGATATTCCATTTCAAAATCAGAACTGAGATCAAACCTTAAGTTTTACTTCTTATCTAAGCTCTAGGGAAAGGGAAGAGCCCAATCAAATGAGTGCTCAAAATTGAAGCTCTCAATAAGGGATATTTGATGATACTACCCAAATTGGGCTAACCTCAAAATTACGGAAATTAGAGCCAACCATAGGCCAAATAGTGGTGAATGAAATATTCACCTCTGATCTAGCTTCTACATTTCTAGTGCGGGGAATCCAAAGGGGGGTATTTTTCAAAAATATAATAAACAGAAATTTCTGATGATACTATCCACAGAAATGCATCTAATGTACAAGAAACTCTATTAAGGGAATTAGATTAATAAAGGATTAATACATAATCCATATTCATACAATGTAATTTAAAACTGGTATAGCTTTTCCATACTTCATTCTAGGTATACAAAATGGTTATCCATTGTGTATATCTAATAAAAGGTTCCAAAATAAGCCAGTTTTGGCTCTATATCTACAAAACTGACAAAGCTATTCAGGTTTTCAGATAATAATCCCACACAAGCCAGTATGGAATCTTACTGTGGGACAGCTTTCTGTATAGCTGAATTAACAAAAAACCAATTTAACTAAATGCTTTCTATATATTAATTTGAAGGTGGTGAATGTGGGATTCCTTGGCCTGTTTTTGTATACCACACCCCGACTGGCCTGGAGACAGGGTTTTTTACCCAAATATTTGTCCCAAGATCCATCCTCAGCAAAGGATAGTTTCTCTCAGGGGGACAGGGAAATATATATTTCTACCCCAGAAGCTCAAGATTAAGGGAGTTGTTGCAGTCTTTTCCTCTTCTTTTTTTTCTTCAACTCACGTTTCCCCCCTTTTGTCCTCATTTTTGATTTTCTCCCTTACACTTTTTTTCACTAATACTTGGTTGATGCATCCTTCCTTACTCCTTTGTTATTATCATCATTATCATTAGTCCATAGCTCTAATCTCCTATGATATTTTGCCCCATAATCATTTTCTAGCTTTTTATTGAACAAAAATCAAGGAAAAATACATTTTCTTTGGTTTGATTTGATTTAAAGGGTGTTTTTTCATTAATTCAATGATTTATTACTCATATAATTTTGATTATAGCTTTCTTGACTCTCTATCATAGGTCATAGAGCTTCTATTTCCCCTATCTTCCATTGCACCATTGATTTCTTGCCACACAACCCCAAAAAAGGTTGAGCAGACCACTCAATTGTCAGTAAACAAACCAACCACCAGCCACAAATGGCTGTGTGTCTGGCTTTACTTTGTGTCACTCAATGAAACACCTTTGGAATTTCAAGTCACAAATTGGTCAGATATACCTTGACAAAAGAAATTAAAATGTGATTGAACTAGAAGACCTAAGTCCATTAGTGATCATCTCATGCCTCTTAATAAATTGAGTAACCTTAAAAAGAAAATGCAGGGTAGTAGTATTAGTACCCTGGACAAATATGTGAAACATAAAAACCTTAAAAAAATAAGATTTTTCTTCTATTCAAGTTTTAATTTTGTATTCTATCATTACTAATTTCTTTTCCCCAGAGGCTGTAATCTGAGAACCTTAAAACATTGATTGTGTACTTCTTTTCAGGATTTGATCTGCCAATATCACCCTCATAATCCTCTTCTCTGCAGTAAGTCTTAGGATTTGCAATCCATCTGCATTCAACATCATGGCTGGATGGGTGGCTCTCTCATACAACCTTTCAAATATATATTCTTCCCATAAAAATAATCTCTGAGATTTCATCACTTCAAATTATGAATATGTCTTGCTTACAAGTGATATGTGGACCAGTCCCAATGTGAGGGCCTTTATGGCTGTCACAATGCATTTAATTGATAAAAACTTATATATTCAATAGGTCCTACTAAGTCTCACCAATCATGAAGGTATTTTTTCCTTTTTTTTCTCAGCCAAAGCCCCTTTTTCACTAACTCTGAGTTTGCAAGGTTATCACTCAGCTGTATCACTTGCAAAGCAATTTATGATTGTGCTTCAAAATTAAAACTTAGAAGAGAAAGTTATCACAATAACAGATGATAAAGCTTCAGTCAAACCTTTTGTCTCAAGAAACTGAGAAAATTACAGGATATTTCAAATCAAACACCCAATTTATCGGCTGCATAGCCCATACACTCCACCTTGCAGCACACAGTGAGATTAATTGCATTGGAAAAGATTCTCCCCAATGAGGGAGGTGATCCAATCACCATATCACACATCACTGACTTTCCTGACAGTCTCTCGATCAATTATAGTTCAATTATCTCTCAAATTTCCCAGCTTGGGCCTTATTTCTGCGAGAGCCCTCAAAAAAAGGAAAAATCTATCGCCATCATCAAGCTGCTTTACAATGAGATCAAGGGGAATGTCCTTTTAGAAAATGTACTTACACAATGGAATTAAACATACAACATTTTGAAATGGGAATTAACACTAAAACAAGCATATGATAATTTTTGTTTTCTAGAAAATATGGAGAAATATCAATTAACAACTTTAGAATGGGAAAAGTTCAAGGTTATCATCAACTTGCTTCAGCCCCTCTATGAAGCAACCAAAATCATCTGTGCTTCAACACACCTCACCATCAATTATGTGTTTCCCCTCTATATATTGTTGATCAAGCACACCCAACAGGTTAAATTTTTCTAATTTTTTTTCTTTATTTAGCTGACACATATTCTAAACTGTAGGCCTGAAAAAAGTATGATGTCCAACATATTGAATCAGCAGCAGTTGCAATGACAACAAAACTGACCAAGTACCTTCATATGCTACTGAGAAGGAAACCAGTCATATTTGCTTATATTCTGGACCCTTGCTTCAAGCTTAGATTCTCTTATAGTAATTATTAAACACTTTTTCATTTTGGAAATTCAGAAAGTAAGTTTTACAGAATGTTTTTGGGGCCCACACCGAATACACACAATATGGAAAAGAACACCAGTGCCTTATTTTATTGAATGTATCCCACCAATGCACCTGAAGGAAGGATGTTAGAAAACAAAAGTTTATGCTTTTTTGGTGAACCTACAAAACCAAAGTCAATAGACATGCTGAATTTTTTCAAGTCAAGGGGAATTATATTCCCTAACCTTTCACAAATAGAATGTAAGTTTCTTTCCATACCTACAACAAATGCACAATAAGAGTGGGTCTTTTGAGGTAGGAGGAAGAAAATTACTTATCAAAGAGCTAATTTATCAGCCTGGAATGTGTTCAAAATTGGGCTCACAAGGTTGGGAACCTATATTGTAATGATTAAATTTTTTATTGTTTTTTTGTAATTTTTTGGGTTCTCTCTTTTTACTTAAATTTGCTGAAATGTTGTTTGAGACCCAATTTGAATAAGTGCTTATACCTATCCCTGTCCATGGGAGACCAAATGCTTAGTTTTCCCAAAACCCAGCCCTGCCACCTGGCCTCAGAGGGTACTCCAGCAGAGATTACTCATTAGGAAAGGTTTGGGAAGCACCCTTACTTTAATTAATAATAATTTAGTCAATAGGTGTCTTACAGACACATTATTTACAGTATCTGACGCTTCAGAACCACTAGAACTCACCTGGAAACTATATTGGTGAGTCTTTTAACCGTGCATTGGATAAAAATTACAACTTGTGGTTCCAAAGCCACATTTCTACCAAATAACCATCTGTATCTAGTATATGGGACCACTATAAAAGCCACAGCAGTGAAAATATCGACTCTGTGGTTGTGGGAAGAGATAAACAGCTTTTCAAAACACCTGAAAAAGATAAAATGAGTCTTTTCCTCACAAAAGGAAAAATCCAACATCCTGTTCTCAGTATTCTTATGTGTTATAGATCCTTAATAAGTAGTGTCCTTAGAATTAAACAGGTATAATTATAATCTGAATTATTGTAGGGTTTATTATTGTAAAAAAGATAAACACTGCAACCACGACTATAAGTAGTACTAACCATCACTAATATTTATTAGTATAGACCTTTTAATCATCTTATTACTTATTATTCATGATTATAATCGTGTCACACTCACAATTATAGAGTTTAATTCTCCTTTTAAGGCTATATCATAGAGTCATCCTTACGGTACTCTCAAGGACATCTCCTTTTATTGATACATGAGAATGTTATTGAAAATTTCAAATAGGGAGGTTTAAAAATATTTTCAAAATGGATTATGAAAAATCTGATTGGCTTTTACATATTTTGGGACAGAAACCCCCAAAAGAAATAAAGAGAAGGGGAAAATCTCTATTCAGGGAATTATGTATGAGTGTGTCATTGTATCTCATGAAACATGGTTGAAGCTCAAGACACATGGACATGTATTTCATAATTGGAAAGTCCACTTGTTATCAGGTGCAACTGAATTTTGTGTAGATAATTATAGAAGTATTACATAGATTATTGATTGTGTGAGTCATGATTTGGTTCAATTATGAAAATAATTGAGCCAATATTTTCCTAATAATATCCTTTGATCAATAGACAATAAGGAGAACTGGCATAAAGGAAAAAATTCTTTCTACAAACATTGAAGCATATCTAGAGCTATAGAAGAAATGAATTAATGGAAAACAAATTTCAAAAATGCCTTTTATTGAAAAGCTTAAGGATGATTTAACAAAAAATCTATTTGATACTGCTTTTGAAGTATGTGTCTGAGAGAGTTCAAAATTTTTGTAATGTAAGTAAAAAAATTGGAATTATTCTAAGATTTGGAAATATCAATAGAAAAGCTATGTTTTTCTTATGTGTAGGCTTATAATGAAATTAATGTTTTGAAGCATGATAGTTGTATATTTCGATAGTCACAGCTTGGCTATGAACAAGATAATAAGGTCAGAATGTCCCAATTTTCACATAAGCTGCTTGAGAACTCCAGATACCCTGGAGATGTCCCAATTTTGGTATTCATTTGGCACCTGAAAACACACTCCAAGTTTACCTTTAGCTACATACGCCCTTAAAAAAGAATACTTAAGTCCTTTAATTAATCAATACCCACATAAATAATCAAAGAATTTCTAATGGTTATTGAAAGAAATTCTGTTAGCCTTAGGAATAAGCTCCTAGTAATTTTGGAACCAGATTTTTATAAACATTGACATGCACCTTAAATGGAAGTGGCATGTATAGTATTTAATAATATTATGTATTATGAACAATGATATTATTTCAACTTACTAATAAGCCTTTTTAGTAACCAAATAAACAAGTAAATTTGCCCCAAAGCCTTATTTTGAAAGGAAAATTATGTGTAGGTATGACACTGAAATTCAAACAAAATAATAAGAAAATAAGAATGAATGAATATGATTCTGATAAAGTTGAAAAATATTAATTTAATTTATTAGCTAAAATAGTGGTGCTCAATGTAAAATATGAAATACTTGAATTTAAAAACTGATTCATCAATTTATGTGAATAATATCTTTATCCAAAAGGTAACAAAGAACATAATTCAGCTTATTAGGTTTCAATTGCTCATTAGTATAATCTGATCAATGAACTGATTCCGTATACTTCTAGCTTAAATATAAGTCATGACAAAGATGAAATATATTTTAGGAAATGATGGTTTGAAATTTGTGGTAAAAACAGATTATTTGTGTCAAATTTAATAAAGATGAAATAATATAAAATAAACTGATCATTTGAAACTGGGGTTTATGTGATAAATTCTTATTTTTTTATTTGGTGTGATTGGAGACTCAATCCAGGATACTTACACCCAGCTTTTTGATTGAGAATTCAATTAATTCAATTTCTATACAAAAGGTATGCATTTAGAAACCAATTGGATTATTTTTAAGACACTCAAAACATCTTCAGTGGTAAAAGTACTTTCAAATTATTGATTTGTGGTAACCTATAGCTATACTTTTAACAATAAATACTAATTTAATCCATAGTTAAACTTATAATAAGTGTTTTATCAAATTAAAGATGAGAAGAGACTTAATATATCATCTATTATAACCTGAAAATTACCACTAAATATGGACTTCAAGGATGTTTCTTTTTTTGAAGTTTGTGATTATTCTTCATATGTCACCTGACCCACTGGTTATGGTAGCTTATATATGCCATGAATTATTCCCAAAAATCTGAAGATTTATTAAAATAGTGAAAACTTTCAAAGATGAGGAGGTTATTTGTATCAATAAAATAAAAGTAGCACCATGAAATGGATTATATTTTTTAAAAATATGGGGGTCAAGTGAAAGCATTTTCAATATGACTAATAATTCTTAGGAATTTTTCAAATAATGAATGTTTGAAATCCTCATTAAAGTCAAAACTAACAAGAACCATACCTTTCAAAGCCTGTAACCTCCCATGACCCATGGGTTAAGGGTTCCACCATGTTGGTGCCTGCATAGACAACTCATACCCTTGTTAACACACTAACCCATGGGGCTCTTCTCAACAAAATCTTAACTCAAACTCCCATAACCCACATCCCCATTTCATTTTTTTTATAAAAATGAATCTTTTATCCTCAAAAAGACCCACCATCCCATCTATTATCTTCTTTTTATATTGTAAACACTATTTTCTTCTCAACATCATTGATTCCAAGATCATATGATTTGAAGTCAGCTCCTGCAATGCTAGAGTTAATTGAAAAATACAAAATCAACAAATTTGAATCCATCCTCAAATATTTGGATGAATTAGTTGGAGTCAGAAACAAAAACAACTTCAAAAACATAAAAATGCATCACTTCAAAATGACTCAGATTATTGGATTCACCACCAAGGAAGTATTATCAAAGAGAATATTCACATTGCGGAAATTCGTGAGATCAACCATCACGGAAAAGAATAAATCAGTCTTTCCAAAGAAGAATTCCAAGCACTAAAATGTATTGTGGAAAAGATCCAAGTTAAACAAAATAATCCGCAACCATGCCCAAAAAAAAGAAAAAAAGAGAAGTATAACAGGAAGAACTTAAGCTGCAACACTTGTCAAAAATTCTGAAGTGTTGGATTGGTACCATGCAAATGTCAAAAGCTAATGTGGTACAAAAACAAATTTTCAGAAGATTTTTCCTTAGCTTGGCTGAAGGAAGAAGAGAAGATCTGAAAAGAAAATCAATTGAATTGATAAGAAAATATAAAATTAGTTGTCTTTTCAAAACACCAGAACATCAGCTCAATAATTGAATAATGGAACCAACAGTAAATAGACAGAAAACTTAAAATAACCAGAGAGTTAATCTGTCAGAAGTGGAAGGAGTTATCACAAATTGCAGGAATACTGAGTGATAAATGGATCCAATAATCCAATGGATGGATGAAATCCTTCAATAATTGTAATTAATTTAAAAATTCTAAGAAGCATGGTGAATTGTGTGGAACTGATTCAGTCATTTTCACTCAAGAGATCACTTATTTGGAGAAATCTTTAGATAAATTCAACCCAGTTGACATCTTCAGCATGGATGAAACTGGCCTATTTTATGCATATGCTCAACCTTTTTGATTGAAATTGTGCTCCTTTAAATTAATATTTTAAATTTCTGCATAGGATGCTACCTAACAAACGCCATGCATACTCAAAATAAAAAGGAATAAAAGGCAACAAAACCCTAATTAAATTCGCATTACCACGAAATAAAACTGGATCCAAGTACTTATCTCTCTTATTTATTTGGAAATATGTAATAATACAGTGTTTCAAGAAGAAATATCGCTTTAAATTAGGATACAAGTATTTATTTAACACCAATTCATGGATTACAACAACCATTTTCCAGAAATGGATCTCTGAATGGAACACCTAACTTCATAAAAAGAACCAACACATAGCCCTCTTAATAGATAGCTTCAAAGGAAATCAAGCACCACCTCAAGGCCTTCAAAATATCACCTCCAAACTCACTTCTGAATGTCAATCACTTGATGCGGGAATAATAAATTCAATCAAAACCCAATATTGTCGGCGCTTCAGTTATTTAAAAGTTTGTTACTTCAATAATAATATCAACTTGAATCATATTTAAAATATTGATCAGTTGAGTGAAATGAAGCTTTGTTTTCTCTCTTGGGATGCTATTACCACATCAAGAAGAAAAAAAATTCTGGAATAATACAAAGATCCTTACAAATCTTCAACAACTTCCAGATTACTTTGGTGTTCTTAAGGCTCAGAACTCTATGGAGAAAGAAAATGAACAACTTCATGAGCTAGGAATAATTACATTACAAAACTGAATATTTATTTAAGAACTTTTGAACCCATTGAAAGAAAATGACTTCAACAACTCAGAAATTGAAGATGTTTTCAATGGAAATAAACCCTTTTTTTCAAAAGATTACTGAGTTAAAAATTGAGCAGCCCACAATTCTAATGCCCTCAATTTCACTTTTTCAGAAAGCCAATTCTGATATTTTATCTTATGTGACTGCATCTTCTTCAAAATAATTGAATCAAGTTTGTGAGTTATTAGAAAGCTCTGGTAGGGCATTAGAAGCCCAATACATCAATTACAGAGAGAAGACATCAGGGTGGGATTATCTCAAGCATAAATGACTCATGCATTTTATCTCCTGCTTGTGTCTTTGATTTTTATCACAAAAAAGCAATTTACTTTAGTTATATTAAAAATGCTTTGTTGCCTAAACTTTATGGTGAAATAAACCAAATAAAGACACAATTTTTTTAAATTCATGTATGTCAGCATGTATGAGCTATGAAAGCTTTAGCTGTAGTATCTTCATGATTAAGTTGCAACAAGAACTACAATTCATTGTAAAAACCTGAAACATCATTTAATATTCATAAAGAATCTATTCAAAAGGTAATATATACACAATCTCCATTAAATACGTAGAAAAATTCTACATAAATTGTTATATGTGAGAAATCTACCATCACATAATATATAAAGTGATTAAAATGTGACATCCACAAGGAATTATATGATTCAAGAATTCATATCCAAGATTTTCAATAATAACTTTTTTGTTCATTAATATTTTTAGCTTTTATTTTAAATCCTGATATTCATTAATATCACTTTATCCTGATGGAACAGTCCATCATCATTCTTGCTCTGTGCATCTTCATGAAGATGGTGATCTTCTCATTCCTCCTTTCATTGTTTCTTGTCCTCCAATATTCCCAGCTCTTTTTTATATTATTATCTTTTCTCATCCTAATTATGTCACCTTTTATCCTTCAGAAACCTATTTTTCTATATTAAAGGAAATAGTTTCAAATCATTTTGTTCATTTTGTCTTATTTCCTTTGAATATATTTCTTGTTCTTCAGCCTTTCAATGAATATCATAAATCAAAGAATAAAGAGGATTCATTTTTGATTCTTTAATATTTGATTGAGATGGGATCAAATTCTTATTTTCAGTTCAAGATGTTGTATTTTGTTTCCTTAGCAAATGTATCCATTATTAAGGTCCTGATGAGAGACTAGTGACTTTCAGATAAATGGTTGACTCAAAATGAGATAATCATAAATAATATTTATTCTTAATTTATCTTTTGAAATTAAACATAGATTCAATTTAATGACAAGATATATATTCATTTGTGGTTGGATCTTCAGCCCCTTGGTATTCCGCATCATTATCATTTACATAAGATTTCTTGGTTGAGAAAACGTGGCTGAAATATTCTCATTCTATACCACCTATCCCCAGAAATTTAGAATTTCCCTGCCCAATATCATTGATCAGAATGTATATACACAGAAAAATAATGGGATCTTGGATTTTGATTTGATTTCAAAAATTGACTCAAATTTTCCTTAACTGTATTTTGCTGGAATCAAGAATGAGATCCATCCCCACCAGCTGAAGAAAATGCAATAAAAGTGAACTATGTATCACTAGATACCAGAACTATTCATACAAAATACAAGTAAGAGTACTCGTATTGTGGAACTCCTTTTACTGTGGGATTGTATAAGGAAGTCCTTGAGGGGGAAATAACAGGTAATAAGGCTTGAATTTCTCAGAAAGTCCTCTAACCAAGGGTGCTATGGTGTATAAGCTTCCCCTCTGTATATACTAAGAAAGATCCTTAAAGAGCTCACAAATAATATGAAATACTGTTTCTTTACAGCTAGAGAACACCTTTAGAAGTCTCTATAATAAATATTCAATAATCAGAAAAGTAAGCTATAGGGAAAAAATATAAATCATTTGGTTTGAATGATGATATAAATTGATATAAAGGTAGTATCCAATAATATAAGAGTTTGACCAAATGTCATAGTACCAATGTATAGCATAAGGGTAACTTCAATATAATGTTATCTCTTTTTATAATAGTAAATGATTTGATAGGGTAATTGTTAATATAATATCAAAATAAAACATCTAAGAACTGAATGGAAATCCATTTTTTAATATAAAAGGGATGTTTTCTGAATATATGGATAATATAATATAATATAATATAATATAATATAATATAATATAATATAATATAATATAATATAATATAATATAATATAATATAATATAATATAATATAATATAATATAATATAATATAATATAATATAATATAATATAATATAATATAATATAATATAATGTAATATAAGTGTAAGTGTTTTATATAATAATATAGATTTGGAAGGTTTTTATATATAAAGACTATAATATGAATATTCTTTCTTTATGGATAGTTTTATGCAAATAAAATCTATAGTATGAGTATTATTTATAGTATTATAATTATGAGACCAATATTTCAAAAATGGGGTGAGTTAATAATATAATGTAAACCTTCTGTTAACTATTGTTAATTGGAAATTATTATGAGTCAAACCTATAAGTCTATGATACTTAAGTATATATATATATATATAACTAGATTATCCTACTAGTAAGGGATAGATAATTATTCTCCTTCTTTGTATATAATTAATTTCATTGGGGGAGAAGCCCCCTATTCATATTCCTTGGGCTCTCCATAGAGGCACTCAAAAACAAGGAAATTTGAATCTCTCAATTCTTTTATCTGGGATAGTCTTTCTATAGTGGTTACTCTCAAAATATACCATTTTTTGGTTGATTGAACCATCTTTATGTATTTGTATGTAATCTGAGATGTTTTTTCTGGTGAGAAATCTTGAAATGGTGTCATTTCCTGAAGCTATTGCACCATATATTCAATTTATTTCAATATTTCTATGCATGATTATGTAATCTGTATAAACCATTGTTACTGAGGAATTTCTTGATGGTGTAATTTCCTCAGGTTATTGCAAAGGTTTTAGTTTATTGAATCATTTTTGGTAGGATAAGGTGATTTTGTATAGCTCTTGCACCATAAGTCTGTGCACCTTTTGAGCTGCAGGTTGAGAATTCTCTGTATTGTGGAGATTTTATTTTCCCTTTATTGAATTTGATTTTCCTTCATTTTAATTGAGTTTTTTATTTATTTATTTTTACTAGCTTATAAGGTGGCTGTGCTTTTTGTCAACAGATATTCTGTGTAATTTAAGGTTTTGATGGATTTTCCTTGCATAAATTGATATTTTTGTCTTGGGACTGTTGATAAATACAGTTTGACTTTATTTCTTATTACAATGGCCCACTTTACTGAATATATTTATTAGTAATTTAAAATTTGAGAATAAATAGGGTAGCTTGATTATTACACTACCTCTTTCATTGGTAACTTTAACATTATCATTATATTATTATTATTCTAATTTTTATTAGATTTATTTTTTTTACTTTTATTTTTATTTTAAGCTTTAATTTCAACTTCAATTTCAATTTTGTTTTCTTATTTTTTTCTTTAATTAACCCCATAGACCGTTCTCCTAGGATTTTATTATGGAAATATTCATATTACTGAATTCCAATCCATTTTAATGCTGAATTCGCTTATGCTAATTGATTAATTATGAACTTTTCATTCCTGAATCTTCCATTAATAAATTCATAAAATAAAAGATTTGTTTAAACTGAACCAAAAAAAGTTATTTAATAGCAGAGTATGTACTTTTTATGAAATTAAAATGGATTTGTATTTTCTCAAATGCCAAATCCTTGATTCTGAAAAATTCACATCGACAAAAATCTTTTTGTTTGAAAAGGTTTTCTCCATGAAACAACCCAAATTTTTCCTTGATATTCCATGCATTTTTCAATTATTCAAATTTCACTTCATTCAATCACATCAACAGTTGAACTTTCATTCCAAAAATCCTCTTTTAACAGTTCCTCGTCTGCCTTGGCCAGCCAGTTTGACATATGTCCCTCATTCCCCTTTCCTAATTCTAATTTCTTTTCTTCAATATTTTGTTGTTTATCTTTAAAGCTGTTTTGAATTTTCTCCCAATAGGCTCCTTAATCTTCAATAGTTTTTTTTGGCTCTTGAATATATTCCACTTGGGTTCTTCTGATCATATTTCTCATATGTGTTACTGAGCTTATCAATGTGTGGTACTTGAACTTCATTTTGTTTAGTTACACCTAATTCATGAGATTTGACTTCAAATGATTGAGAAATATTTCAAGGCATTTTATTAAATGAATAATTGACTAGTGTATAATTTTGATCTTAAGCATAAAAAGAAGAGCATACATGCATGGAATAGAACAATTTGATTTTTTTTTCAAATAGAAGGTTTTTTGTGAATTTTTGAAGAAGAAACAATTGAAATAGAAGAAAAATCAAATTATATATTTCAAAATTCAGTTAAGCACTTTTTCAATTTGAGCTTGAAAACCCATTTGTAAATGGAGCCTTAGGGGTTTTGACCAAAAATTCAAATAAAAATAAAAAATAAAATAAGAAATGCAAATATAGAACTTAATAAGCTCATTTAAGTTCTCATAAGTTAAATTTGACAAAAATGTATTGAATTAATCAAAGAAATTAAGAAATAAAGATATTTATTTTTCTTGGTTTTTTTAACAGAACAAAAAGTCCATTTAACTATTATTTGAATTAAACCCCCTGGAAGAATTTCCTCAATTCTTCCCCAATAACCATATCAATAAATCTATTTTTTAATTTGAACCAAAAAATTGTTTGATCTATAAAATGTTTTACAATTTTGACAAATCACAGTTTCTATAGGAATTTTTATAATTGACTTATGGGTTTATTCAGATATTTTATGGAGAAAAGGGTACAAATTGGTGTGAGAAAAAAAACCATTTGAATGATAAAAGAATATTTCTGAAAAAAATTCCTTATACTTTTTTTTTAATCCTTGTAAGAATAGTTTTTTTCTTCTTTTGGCATTATCAGGCCTCAAATGTGACATTTTACAAAATATTTTCTTTTTGGGAAGGTATATCAGTAAAATAAAATTCAGAAGAAAAAATAGAAGGTTTAATTTTTAATTTGAATTGACCTTAAAAACAAGTTTTTTCATTCAAGAATTCATGACAAACTAAACTCACCTCTTTTCAATTAGAATATAAGTATTTTTAGCTCAAACATTTATTCATAGTAGTTAAAATAAGAAGGATTCATAGAAAAAATAAGAGTAATATTTCAAAAATATTTTAAAAAGAATATCTCACATTATTGGGGAATTGAAAGCTTTGAAGATTTCCATTAGTGGTGAAAGCCCCCTACTTTTTTGAATCTGTTTGTGTAGTTGAAATGGTTTTCAAGGTATAAAATGATTACTTATTATAGTATCAGATATAAACAAAATAAAGAAAGTTTATGTGGATTAAGGGCTTTTTGAAAAATATATTTGTGATAATAAAATATAAAACAAGATAAATTAGTTAATTAAAGTCAACCTCTGAGGAAGTGGGACCTTTTTCTTAAGGTGAAGGTATTATAGAACAGCTAGGAGCATGATCTTTTGTACTTTCAGCCCATGACAAACCTCAAGGTGAAACCTTAGTTTTCCGAATGAGGTAATTTCATTCATGGGTATTGAGAATAATTTTTCTCCAATAATATTGAATACTACCTTGGTTTCTTGTTTTGTTTAAATTTCACATTATTATATTCAGATTTAAATCCTGGCTAAAATATTCATACCTGGTAATTAAGTGAAACATTAGATAACAAATTCTTGAAAGAATAATATTTCTGGAAGTTCCGAATGGCATTGAAGATTGAAGTTATCCCAAAATAGTTTTCAAATTATTAAAAGGCTATTTTTTTCAAATCTTTCAATTAAAAATATTTTGATTCTAAATATTTGTTGATACATTTTTCATTTTTGAAGAACTTATTTTTATATTATCATGTTTATTTGAATGGAATAATATGGTATTTCAAAATTAAGAAAAGAATTATGAGGAGAAAGTTTTTCTATGTGACTAATAAATCCTTGGAAGATTCTTTTAATAATCTGTATAAGCTTCTTCATCGAGGCCATTGTCAGAGCTTCAACTACCTAACTAAGGTTTCAAGATTATTAGTAATCCCATTTATTAATAATCTAAAGGGCTAATTATACTTTGGAAGCTGTAGACAGCCTAAGGTGAGGATACTTGACAGTAAAAGAAGGATCAAATTTAATTACAAAAGAAGAATAGTGTTTCATAAATAACATATTAATTTTTTATTCCTACTAGCATTGATCATTTTTCAAATTGGAATAAAACATATTTTAATCAAAATAATACAAGAACCAATAGAAAGAAAGAAAGCTATATTGATTAGTTTTATTCAGGATACCGTTGAAAGAGGGAGGTTATTAATTTAATTCCACAAGCTTTTTGATTTATCCAATAAATCTCAATATACTAGCTTCTTTATACAGTACTCTGATACATCTTTTTGACTTTAAAGTCTCATAAAATGATCTGGTGTCTTGAGAAATTACTTCTAATATTATTCATTAATTATAAGTAACTTCATAAGTCATAATTACTGAGGAGTTTTTGATTATTTTTGTCATGAGAAAGATCAATGTAAATATTCAGAGCCAAGTTATAAGTATCCTTTTATAAAGGTCCTCAGAGGATGTTTTATTGTTGAGATAAAACATTTAATATGAAATGAATGAATGCTAGGATTACTATTTTTTAAGAAAATTACATGAGTATGTCATTTGGGAAGCCTTGAAGGAGTGAGAGTAAAGCTATATTAATGAAAAATAAGCATTTGATATGGCCATTTGAGTCTCTTTTACTGTACCACAAGTAGATTTCTTTATTAATGGCTCCAAAGAAGGAATCGTTGACCCTTCTTCCTTTCATTTTTTCCTTCCTGTTATTATTCTCTTTATTTTATTTCTTTCAAATAATAACCAGGCTTTGGATGATTTATTTCAATGAGAATTGAGCATAAATCTTTCTGGGGAATATTGACTGAGGAAAGCTGTTCTTTATAAACAATTACTTGAGGATACAGATTTCTGATGGATTTATAAGTCACAATATTTTAACCATCCTTGTAATTATGTTCAGGGTTCCAAATTTTGAGATTTCATGTGTGTTTTTTGCTATATTTCCTAGAATAGAGCCTAGAAGTGAAGTATACCCTTGTTTAAGTTTACCTTTTGCCTTGAGCTTTTCCCTTAAGATTATTCCCCACCGATCTCATCCTGATTGTGAAGAATGTTGGATCTGTAGGTGGTCACAGAATACCCTTCAGCTCCTGAAATTGTGAAAATGATCCCACAGGGCCTCAAGGTTTTAAGCTCTCTTTTAAAGGGGGTTAAATTGAGATTACTTGGAAAGAAAGTTTATGGAGGGAAATTAGTAAAAAAGGATAGGGAATGGATTATTATTGAGTAATGAGTGACTATTATGGGAAATTATTTCAAAATATAGGGGAAATGAGTAAATATGAGTCATATGAAAGGGAAAATTTAAACAATTCAAAATTAAAAGAAATTAAGTAATCTAAACTAAAACCAATTGAGTGATTTGAAATCAGAAAAAAATTCGGTTCTTGGGGTTTGGTCTATTTCTGGAAAACTTAGCTTATTATGACCAACGATCCTGTTTCTTAATTGAAATACGAAAAATAAATGCTTTGTGTGTACTTTCTAAGCTACTATAAAAATTTAACAAAATATTCTAAGCTCATGTAAAAAAGAATACATGTATTTACCAATACCGTTGAAAAATTGTAGTTCGGAATAAATGTTTTTTCATATTTAAAGAAAGAAATTCCAAAAAATGAAAATTAAATGATAATTATATACTAAAAAAGGAAAGAAAGACTTGAAAATTTGGAAATAAATTGAGTTGAAATCACTGTTCATTCCCAATAGTAATGAAATGAAATAAATTCGATTTTTCTTTTCAAAATATAAAAAATAGTAATGATATTTCATTCTTCAAGAAGATGAGCTTTTTTTTAGATTTTATATACAAGTCCAATGCAAATATTCTTTTGGATCTGAATATGAAATCAGTTTTTTTAAATATATCACTTCTCTAATATTATAAACAGAACTTCTTGGAAATAATGATAATAATAATAATGTGGGAGGTTCTGAAGCAATTTATATTAGACTTTTTGAGGAAATGAAAACCAGCTAAATTTAACAAAATAGGGAGAAAAAGCTACTCAAGAAATGCTTAGCACTAAATCAAACAGAAAAATTATTCTGGGCTCAAGATTTTTTTTTCTCTTAGCTCCTTTGGGAAATAACTTCAGATTGTTATTGTTGAGCTTTAAGATTCTTCTTGCTTAGATCAAAATTTGGTATTATTAGAACTTCATACATTGATGTATGATATGCTTGATGCAATACTAATGATTCCAATTAAAATAGTAAAATATTGAATCTATTCTTATTTTATTTAAATGACACACTTTTGTTTAATAAGACTGATATGAATATTTCTCCTTGTTTCTTTTGTACCAACTAAATCTGGGGATTGGTGAATAATAATCCTAATAACTATTATCCTGCGCAAGCTTATGAGTAAGGAAAGTTTTTTAAGTACTCTTTTAGATTATTGGAATAATTTATAATTTCAGAAAGTCAAAGCTCTTTAGTACAAAAAATTGGCTCACCCGTGCCACCATGTGTAGGATTAAGACTTTCTCCTCACAAAAAAATGGAGCAGTTTATTTTGAAATTAATATGAAAAAGGCCAGGAATATATAAAGAGTCTGTTAGTTTAGGTATAAAATATAGATATCTGTAAATAGACCTAGTATTTAAAATGAAGGAAGGATATGAAGTCAAAAAATTCCACATGATGAAGTCCAGGATTTTCTGAAATCTGCTAGAAGCTCAAAATAAGGGTTTTTTCCTATCTATGACTTGATAAAGCAGAATAATGTTCTAAAAAGCGAAGCCATTACAAAACGATACCTGTGTGTCATCACCGGAAATAAAAAATGGAGAGGTAAGGCTCAAATTTTTATGAAAAAACATATCGAAGGTTTCAAGGTGTTATGTTATCCTATCTCTAAGAAGAAGTATTTGAGAATTGAAGTTATTGAAAACTGAATACTTGAAATGGCAAAATTCAAATAGAAGACAGAAAGAATATATATCTATCAATTAAGGGGTATTCATGTTTGTGTGGAATATTTGATGTCACATCAATGGCACTTTAACAAAAGCTTGTAAAATATTCTCAAGTTTTCAATAGGAACATAAGATATTAAATAAATTGTCAAATATTATTTCACTTTAATACGAGAATACGGAGTTTAATATTTTTTTTTGATATGGCTTATTTTGTGACTGAAAGATTTATAAAGATATTATCAACTTTAAGAGAAGGGACTTACTTTGTCATAAGGGTTTTTTTAATTCTTATAGGCTTTTGCGTATTACTAAATACAACTGACGACCCCCTGTAAATATTCTTCAGGTGAATAATTATTATCTGATTCTAAATATCAGCTTGATTATCCCCTCATATCACCATAAAAGGAACAAGTTTCAAATATCCAAGAGACAAAGAAACAGTTATTTTTTTTAGCTATATCTATAGTTTGATATGAGAATGCTATTGGTGTTTTGCAGTGAATATGAAATTTTTGAAAGAAATAAGATCAAAGATTTTTTAATACAAACATATGAGAAATATGAAGAATTGGCTCGAATATTTCTTTATAATTTCTAGCTTTAGAGAGGGATTAGAGGACTCGCATTTGGAGGGGAATTTTAGTGGGCTCAATAGAAGTATTAATTTTTTACACTCAATATTGGCCCAGAAATTATAGATGCAAGTGAAAAAAAATCTAAAATTTATTACAGAAACAGGGATTATTTCAATACGACTTAACACAATTCAATTAATTTCTCCACACTTCCTCAACAAAGGATTTATTTGAATGGAATCTATTTGAAGTGTGATGAAGAAATGTTTTTTCATAGAATATTGGTTCACTTTTATTCAATTAAAAAATATCTTTGTAGAATATTTGACTCTCAATTTTTCATAATTTTAATGAGAATTTGTAAAATTATCAAGCCCCATATGGTAGTAATATAGTACAATACTTAATAGAATAGAAGAATTATTTTACCTCTAGGATGAAAGCATAGGTTATGAATCCTCACGTAAAATTTCACTTCCAAACTTACTACTTTTACAAGCAGAAAATTAAAGTACCAATGCCATACCGCATTCTCAATATTAATTTATAATTTAAACTAATCTTTCAGAAAAAAAGAATAGTTATATATATGTCTATTGAATAATCTGTGAAGAACGTAATTGAGGGTTACCAACCAAGTATAACCCTAACTAGATTCTGAGTCTCTCAAGTACTTTATACTAACGGCCCCAGTTATTCTCATAAGGCATGAAATAGTCACATATGTATGCATCATGTTTTTGTTCAATGTTAGGAATTCAGGGTTGACCATCTTTCTCTGCACAAGATGCATGGTACTAATTTAATTTTGCATTTTTCAATCTCTGCTGGATTTATTTTTCATTTACGTAATTTACACAGTTTAAGATACTTTACATCTTTGATGTTTTGATATTCCAATTAATTAATCAGCAAGTAATATTTCTCTGAAAATTAATCACATATTTTCTTAAAACAAGTGTTATTGTTATTACTTCTTCATCCTTCAGTTTGACTTTATTTTGGAGCACATAATTCATACTTATTTTTCTTCCTTTTTGCAAAGTATGATAAAGATCCTATTGCCAAAGCCTAACCCTGGTGAATATTGAAATGTGAACTAACTGATTTTTGAATATTTCTAATATCTGGGAAAGTTTCTTAATCAATTTTTGTACTGCTTTTCTCATCTAGAGAAGAGTGAAATATAAAAGCAATATATGAAATGATCTCTGAATCCTGATCAATCAATTTAATTCTAAATGAATGTTATTTTTCTTATTTATTTCTTCTAATCATTGTTTCTGGTGATGTTTGAGCTTCAATCACTTTTGTTACAGGGTTGAATAATTCCAATTTCACATTTTTCAAAGGGCCATATGCTGTATTTGTCATAGAAACTTCAAGAAATCATTTTAAAAAACAGAAATTCACTGTTAGAAAAGTCCATTAAGCTACTATCCTCCTGCTCACATAATCCTTATCCTGTTGGAATTTGCTATCAGCATTTCTAGTGCATTTTTCTCCTTTTTAGTGAGCCATCATTGCTGTAATTATTTACTATTAAGGCTGAGGTGACAATTTCCATCCTGTTTCTTCAAGTATCTGGAAAGACTTAGAACTACTCCCTTAATAATATTTATCAAGCTGTGCACTCATGTTCCTACTCATATTAGTCATTTTACAATACTGATAATACTGTATAAATAATATAAAAGCTATAATTACTATTCCAATAAATGAGTTCATGATAATACATTATCTTATTGTGTTCAGAAATAAGATAGTTATATTTGGTCATAATGAGCTTATCACAATTGATGACCATAATAAATAAATTATGATTATTTCTATACTACTTATTTACCTCAACAGACAATATCATTGACTTTTTTTAAGATCCTTGAAAAAAATCTATGTTTAAATTCCATATAAAATTTGAAACCTTCTTTAATTTTTTTGCATACTTATCTCCTCAGTGGGTTTTTTTCTTAATTATTATAATTTATCAAAGTTAATCTTCAATCTAGTATTATATCAGTTCAACTAAGTATAAAATTAGGCCTGAAGCTGAATCTACACAATATATTTGAAAAGTTTGACTTTATACACTTAAATTTGGACATCTATTCATCAGATTATGGAGCTACACCTATCTAAGGTGTATACATGAGGCTTTAATTAAAGATCAATTGATTACAATGTCCTCAAAAGCTTTTATCGGTTAGGATTATCGATAAATACTTATTCTGAGTGATTAATCAGAGAAACACCCAATTTTTTTGATTTTTTATTGGATAAACTATATTATAAAGATTAATTTTTTGCCAAAACAATCAAAATTCAACCAAAAATAAACTACAAGAGATCTTTAAGGCTAAAAAGGAATTTTTCAAGAGAAATTTCAATTGAAATTCACTGAGAAAATAACTGCAAGAAATCTGAATGAGAAGAAATTATACAAAATGAATTTTCAACAGAAATAATTCTCAAAAGTGACAAGAATGGATTTTAAAATAGTGACAAATTTAAAAGATATAGAAGAGTATTGAATTTACTTTTGGACTGTATAAAAGGTAAAATGACTATAAAGAGGTCTTTAAATTGTCAAAAGCTTCAATATTGCTACCAAGTGGTGGTTCAAATGTTCAATTTATTAGCTAAACAATCTTTAAAGTAATTATAAGGGATTCTAAAATGAAAATAAAATATGGGGAAACAAATAAGTTCTTTTATAGACTCAATTTTTCTGCCTGAAGGAACATTTTTTCTCTAATCAGCTGTGAGAAACACATTGGAAAAACAAAAACATATTTTGGAATCATTGAGCCCTGTGATGGCTATAGCAATTCTAGCTGTATAAACCAGCCACTACTATGGTAATGGTTTTCTGTTAGTCTTAAATACATGTCAGAATATGGCTAAGTACCCTTTGAAACATCTAAAATGGTTTTGGTAAAACTTGTTTTAACTTAAGGGTAGTTATACCCACTTTGGAAAAGTTAGAACTTCCATTTTTGGTATCATAATCTCATAATAAATTGAGTAACAGACCCTGTGACTCAATTACAGGCCTTTTTGATAAAAATTTGCATTTATTTTGAAATACCACACCTTCTCAAAGGGAAGTTGGTGAAGATTAAACCCTTGGAGCCAATCTTTCTTTTCCCACCAAAGATTAATCTTGATGATTTATTTTTCTTCAATTCCTCCACATGTACTTCAATTGAAATATTACATATTTTATTCAATTGAAAAATCTCAGTAAAAACTGTAACTCTCAATTTCTCCTCCATAATCTAAAGTTCACTAATGTAATCAAGCACACGTTTTGACAATTGAATTTCTCATAACTTCTAAATTACATATCACCCTCATTTTTAGCACAAAGAATTATGGTGAAAGCCACATGTAGTGTGACTTAACTCAAGGTTTGATTTCTTTAAATCCTGAAAATCCTTCAAAATTAATTCAAGCTTATTTAGAGGTGAGCTACATAATTTTCACTTCAAGATGACCCAACCTGAAATTCCATGGGGATTTTAATTGTAAAATTGTATTGAGAATTAATCTTTTTGATGAATATTTAAAATACAACTTATTAATTTTTTTTCTTACTTAAATTCTCCAAGTAAAACAATATCTTTACAATTTTGTTAATTTTTTAAAATCTTGTAGGAATTAAAATTTAGTTTTCATATAATAATATAATTTAACTTTACCATTAAAAATAAATTCTCATTTTTATTTCTTGAATATATTTCAACTTTTAGTCCTTTGAGAATATGAAAATATTCCTACTTATCATGACAAATTTGTGGGCCTTGGAGGTATTTTCATATACCCAAAATACTGAAAATTGACTTACAATTTATAAAGTAAATAAAAGAACCATTTCATAATTTGAGTAGAAATTTCATCATTAAAT